>OX344794.1:50407672-51007672 GCA_947034925.1 Eudemis profundana
AACATGGATAAATGTACTGTTAATTTTTTTATTTCTATCATTTAGCTATGGATCGACCCGGCTCTTCATGTTTAAAACATCAAATTTAAGTAAATACAACGTTTCTTACGTAGCTGTTGAGAAGTTGATTCTTCTTCTGTTGATGAAATAAAAAATAAAAATTAATTGTCAAAACATATTTTCCATTTGTCATTTTTGTCAACAATAAAAACCTGTCCTTATCGATTTATAATAATGTTGTTAGCATTCTCTACTGGTGTATTTGTGTTGAATACACATTTAAAATATTTCATCTAAATATTCGCGGTAAAAATGTGAACTGAAACAGCTTTTGGCCGAATTTGCATTGTCTATGGATATAATGTCACTAATGTCACTTTTTGACAGACAGTTTGTGTTATAAAATATTAAGTAAGGTTATTATAGTAAGTTTATTTATTTCATTGCATGTTTGAGAAAAGCACTATATATACCTCGGCGGGAAATGGGGTTGCCGGCCTCGTAACTATCTGTACTCGGCCGGCAATTCCTTACTTCCCGGCCTCTGCAGTAATGTACTATTATTAAAAACCGAATACCGAATTTAACTAAATATGTACTACGTTTCTCACCTTTTGTTTCTTTTTTGATCCCGTCTGTTGATAAAATCATCGGTAACATAAAAATATGACAAATAAATTAAAGCAGCTTTATTAAATATACGAAGTATACTTAACAAGAATATGATAGTAGAAAATATAACTAGGTACATATTTAAAGCCGGTAATAAAGCTAAAACTAAAATAAATAAGTTAGGTTGGGTCGCCTGGGCACGGTGCCCGTGACCCGGAAGTGGTCCCGCGTTGGATCGCTATGATGCCCACTTAAGTATAATATTTATTTCAAATAATTTGCTTTTATGAATTTGTATTAAGCTATGACCAAATCATGAGGTTCGGGCATAATGCGGAATTTCTTTGTAACTCTTCTCTTATTTTGCCAACAATTTCATGATTATCAATATGTGCTAATGTAAACACACGACACAGTAAAAGACAAACTATACGTTATTATTTCCACGACACGCAGTATTCATTTTTTTGCGTCTACTTAAAAATTTTAGCAATTTTTTTTGTCAATTTCAGCCCTGTATGAAATCTAGAGTTGATATCATTAATGTTGCCATATTAATCTCAAACTACTATACTACCATTTTCACACACTTCATATATTTCAGGTCAGGCAATGGCACGAGGGCAAAGAGTATAAAACTTCGTGGCATAATAAGAAAGGTATGCCCTTTTTAAAGACATGTCGAAGTGGTTGGTCGACGCCACGGGGGACAAGAGAGCGGGCAGCTTCCTCGCTCAGCGTATAAGCATCGCGATTCAGCGAGGAAATGCTGCCAGCATTCTCGGCACAATGCCACAGGGGCCCATATTAGAAATTGACATTTTATGGTAGTTTTAATTGTTTTTACTTTAAGGCTTTAGTTTTAGATTAATCATAGTATTGTATAAGATTTATTATAATTATATTAAGAAAGGTAATGGCATTAAGACGATGTAACGCATCACCCATGCCCACGGGGCTCGTTCCAGGCTGTCCGGCATAACTGGCCGCGACTTCGTTTCTCGCGCGACAGAGCATCACCTGCCACTGTCACACTATATTGATTGGAAAGAGATAGGTAAAATAAGTCGCGCGACAAAGAGTCGCATGTCACAGTTGTTCTAGAGGTGCAGGAGCTACTTATGCAGATCCGCATCCGCGTACGCTGCGTGTGTTTAAAGGTAGTTTCACGAGAGTTGAGGAGAATGATTACACACACAGCTACATGAAGCACTCATTGCAAAAAAGTGAATGAATGAAATGAATGAGTGAGTAAATAAACACAAGGCTATAGTTTAAACAAACTTTTTGGTCTATCTTGCAATGCACTGTTGAACCTGCTATCGGTAGACGAAAAAAGAACAGTAATTTCAAAATCCCGTTTTCATTACATGACAGTGTTCGTAAACTCTCGTAAAACTACCTATGCGTTTAGTATGCGTAGTTGCGTATTTAGAAATTAATGCAGAAGTATCCAGGTAGCGGATGCCGATGTGAATAAAATGTTTCTCATTTTAAAAGAATTCCTAATGTTAAATAGTAGAAATTATGAAATATGATAACTTCTTACTTTTGATCCTTGTGTGCAAGATTCTTGCCACAGAAGACAGTTCTGTACACACAAACAAAATATTAATATGAAACATGCTATATTATAATGGGATTGCGGGAAGGCGATACCACCTGCCGGAAAACACTTGGTCAAGAGCATGCCAGGTCATGCCTGTTTGCTTCTGGAGGTTTCCGTAGTCGCTATTACAAACGTAATATTATGTGTTTATGTGCTAGATAAAATTATTAGGCATCGTCTTAATAGAACGCGAATGCGCGATCATCGCAAGTTCGCGCGAATTTTACTCGTACTAACGCGCGATCAAACATATTGAACTCGAATAGGTGTCCTAACTGACAATTGCGGGATCGCGCGATTGTCAGTTAGGACACCTATAGAACGCGAACTTGCGATGATCGCGCATTCGCGTTCTATTAGGACGATGCCTGAGGCGTCGTCCTATCGAAGCGCGAATACGCGATTGTCGCGCGAACACGCGATTGCGACCATACATTGCGCCGTAGTCGCCATCGCGTGTTCACGCGACAATCGCGTATTCGCGCTTCGATAGGAGTCGTCCCTTGAGGGTTCCGTGCCCAAAGGGTGCCAACAGGGCCCCAATGCGAACCCTCTGCGGTCCGTCTGTCCGTTCATCTAAATAACACAGGGTTGTATTTTGTATTGTGAGAATAACTATTGGCTCTATTACAACAGATAATTAAAATAAAATTAAATATTGAAACGTGTTCTTCTTTTCTACTTAATGTTTTGTTTTTCTCTCTTAAATGTAGAATACACATTACTAGTACCATAGACTGGAGTTACTTTGATTTACGGAGTAACATTTATCATCGATTTTTCGACTATAAAGAATTGGTTTATTAATGCGTTCTTAGCAATTTGTTATTAGGCTTTGCAACTAGACTTTCAATCCTAGTTTAAAGGTGTTTCGAAGTGAATGATTATTTTTAACAATATCGAAAAAAAATGACAAGACTCGTTTCTACAATACACCAGTGTATTGTAAAACAAATGGAAGTAAATACAACTTTTCTTACGATGTTTATGCCGCTGAGGAGTTGTACCTTATTCTGTTGATAAAATAAAAAGATAAAATACTTAATGCTATATTATGTACGTGTATCAACCAAAAACCAAAGAATATAGATATAGTTTGTGGAATAAATGGTGCGCTGAAGGCACGTTACATAATAGCCTTGTAATAATATTGCACGTACTTGTAATTAAAACCATTGTATTAAAAAGTTGTGTTACATTAATGCCTTCAGTTTCCATTATGTGTCAGAAATATATTTGTGGCATATGAATATATTTTACTTTTAAGTAGCCTAAATATATGAGTGCCCCACTGCGGCTAGTTTTTAATAAAATTCTTGTCCAAATTCACGCAAAATAGGTCGAGTCGAGTTGCGGAAAACAAGCCCGCGTAAACCTATAACCTAAGTTCTTGTCCAAATTGTTGCAGTTTTGAGCATATTATGTAGTACTTAAACTTTTGGGCAGTACAAAATATAGCATAATAGTTCGAAAAATAAGTAGGTAATACCTATTTCAAATTCAGAGCATCTTATTGCAAGATACCCAAATAAAAAAAATTAAGTAAAAACCATCCGATCCACCCTAGCGGCCTTACATAGGCACCCTAAATCCTAAGTGCCCAGGGTCTTCACTACGTTGCAATCGGCCTTGTCAATGTCAATTAATTATAAAAAAAATCATGTGTCTTACGCTCTTCTTTTGCTATAAATTTCAATAACGATCATTAGAATATAATAATTAAATTGGGCAACATTGTGTAATAGAATGTGCACGGTAAAACGATGTATTTTTAAACTACAAACCCTCTCAACATCTCGCTCGACGGCATCCTTTACTGTCCCGGTTAGGAGAGTCATCGTCTTGTCATCCAAATTTAATTGATCGCCGACCAAACGCGAGACCCGTTGATAGTTGGCATCGATGTCACCCTAAGGAGGCAAATTATAAAAACTGTAGGTACATAATTGATTGAATTATTTGTGTTCTTTCTCTTGCATCGTTTATTCATCACTTACTCATTGATTTTTGTTAATTTTGTATCTATTCCACTTCCCATAAGTAGCCTGGACGGGATAGCTTTTTAGCAATAAGACCACCATTTATTTTGAATTTTGATGTTATTTTGGTGCTCAATAATAAGTGTGATCGTCTGTCTGTGGCAGATAAAATAGTACATACATTGTGTATCTAGCGCGGTATGTAAGGAATTAAAAACCGGCCAAGTGCGAGTCGGACTCGCGCACCGAGGGTTCCGTACAAACTCATAAGTAGATACATGAATAGTTCAAGAAAAACTATATGGCGATTAGTTTAGTAGGAGCAAATAAGTATGTGTTAAGATTTTTGCAAATTTCTCAAAAACAGTGCAAGTTAGGAAAACCGTTATATTTTTCCTGTAATATATAGGATGACATTAATAATTGGTAATTATTACAGAATTTTCTGTTCAGTAACTTCGAAGATAATAGGGGGGGAACGGTATTTTTTTTAACGTTTTTCGCCATAAATCAAAAACTACTTATTTAAAAAAAAATACAAAAATACTGTTTTAATCTACAAATTAAGCCCTTTCATTTGGTACCTCATTCGATATAATAGCCCTACTTTCAATTTGCAAAGTCTCATTACGGACCCCTTTAAAAAAAAAGTAAAAAAGTTACAAGATTTTTTTTACATTCTATAAGCTCGGGTTAGCGGTTCTTAACACTATTCCAAATTTCAAGTCGATAGCATCAGTAGATCCTGAGATATCTTGCTGTGACAGACGGAACGACAGACAGACAGACAGACAGACAGAGTCGCACCATAAGGGTTCCTTTTTTACCATTTTGGTACGGAACCCTAAAAAGGAGTGTTTGTTAGAAGCCCGAGACGAAGCCGAGGACTTTAATGACATGAGTTTATCATTCCTTTACCGCCCGTGGTACGCACAATGTTTTTCATCACACTTGTTAGGAAACCTAAATAAATAACCTTACTAATCCACCTAGTAGGATAAAAAACCCCTGACATGAAAATGTAAATTGCTGATATTTCTTGAATAGCTAAACCGATTTTTGTAAAACATGGCTAAGATCGTTTCTGAATAAACCAGTTTTCAAAAAAAAACACATCTAAATCGGTCCATCCGTTTGGGAGCTACGATCCTACAAACAGACGCATAGATATACATTTTAAACTTACAACACTCTTCTCACTCTTTTCACATTGGGGTTTAAAAATATAAGGAATAAATGAAACATCTACTACAAATTACACTTTAGACATTTATTAATTAATGAAATTGACAATGAATGTTCATGGTTGACAAATTTAATATTTATTTACGAAAATGGATATTTACCATACAATTATTAAGGTTTAGTGACATTTGTTTTTCAGGCAATTTAATATTTTGTGACAAACTGATGTTTGTCGTTAGTTCAGCTATAATAGTTTTGGCTCCGCAGGAAATGATATGGCATTACATTCTGTATCTGTATTTGTGAAAGATGTTGATGGCTTTGGAATAGGTTTTCATATCTAGAAATGATCTTGAATTACATGGAGTGTTCATATTTGTGAATGAATGATGTTGAATCAACGGGCTCAATTTTTTTATCCACAGATGGCCATGCTCATATTACTTTTGGATTAGCGTCACAGATTAGAGAATATAAACAGACATTTCACTGTCGCGCGTTTCCATACAAAAAACAAGAATTCCCACTCTCGCGCCGAAACAATAGACCCCCACTACCACAGCCACAGCACGGTCAACTTCGCACATTACAGTTATTAAAAAAGTAAGTTTCCTTTGATCATGAAAAATAAGAGTAAAACTGAAGCGGCGTATTCAAATAAAAAAAAAATTATGCCCTAGGGCGTAATAGGTCACTTACGGCCCGCAAAACCTACGTGTAATAACACCATTTTCGAGCAAGTACCCTCCGCGGTACTCAGTCACATAGGTAGTGTCATTGACGGTGCGTGGACAGGGCTAACGAGCACAGATGGTTCCAACGCGTTGGTCCTAAAAATCAGTTTTAGGACCAACGCGGCAGTGGGACGCGCAGCGCACAGCGCAGCCGGACGTTATAAAAATGCCTAATTGCGTGGTAAAAGGCTCCGATTACTGTTACGGGGAATATAGACCCGGGTGTATTTTCGTCCGCGACATTTGTATGCCATACATTGAGTTTGGCATACAAATGTCGCGGCCGAAAATCGACCCACCCGAACTGTACGGATCGCCCTATCCTTACTTTTGAATTTATTGCGTAGTGTTTACCTACTACAGGACAACAGAAGCCGGACCCACCTTGTCCTGCCTGGAGTCGGCGTTGTACAGCTTAGTCAACGCTCCCTGCAATAATACTTCAAGTTGAGTTGCGAGCGACGTCGATGGAGCTGACGCATCAATGGTCGATTGCATGTTTTTATGATTTTCTCAGACTTCTCGTGTTGTTTTGCGCAGGCAAAATGTAACAAATATTAATATGAAAGTAACTCCCAATTCATATGTAGAATCGACGACCACGACTCCGCCTGTCGCGTCACAAAGTCACTTTTGCCTTATCTTTCTATCTACAGTAGGTATAAGAAAGTTGTAGAAAGACGGTGTTTGTACATCGAAAAGATTTCTAAAACCAAGGACCATTAAAACAAGAGGACTGTCATTCTCCATACTTTGGGTCGTGCCCCGACCGCAAGGCAATCTAGGCAAAAACTAGATGGCACTAAAAAACTAAACATTTAACGATGTTATAATTGAACAAAGAAACATAGTACAGTAGCAATTAGTTCGTAAACAGCTAATAACAAATAAATTCTAACATTTAAATACTGTGTCACGCTTGCAAAGTTGAATAATTGTAAATAATATAATTCTTATACCAAGCTTATACATAGATGGCGTTCTAAATATCGGGGAACAGCTTTTTGTATGGAGAATGACAGTCCTCTTGTTTTAATGGTCCTTGCTGAAACTAAAACTTTACTGGCGAGTGTAAAAGGGTGTATTTTCAAAGACATAAATATTTAAAAGATTCCTCCTCACTAGACTGACGTTCATTGGTCACTTGGTAGAACTTGTCAGATTCTACATTGTAACCAAAAGTGCCAATTCTAGTAAGGCAGAATCTTCTCATTAATTGCCAATATGTAATGACAGCAAATGACGTTTCTGAAAATACACCCAAAAAATAATTAATAAAATTTAAATACATATAACAAAGTCGTGTTAGTTACACCATTTATAAATCCAGACCGGGTGGACCGATATTTTATTTTCTTTTTGGGTTCGTCTCTGCCCCAAAACAGAAAAACTTTTAAAACATCTAAAAAATTATAAATTCTGTGGCATAACAAAGTTCGCCGGGAAAGTTAGTAAGTAGTAAATAATAATTTAGATAGAAACAAGAAATCAAAGTACATACAAATATTAAATTAAATTCACCCTGGGTGAGTGGTCCAGACCAGGCATCGAACCCGGTACCTTTGGATTTCCGGCCCAACGTCTTTTACCCGTATTAAAAAACTAATTAAGAAACATCCTGTTCCTTTCATATAGTAGATAATTGTAGTTTATGTGACTATTATATAATTAAATTAGTCATAATCGTGTGATGTTATTATGAAATTCGCCTATCGGCTCGTTTCATAAACCTACACTCGTATATTAATGCCTAATTATGTAGGTACTGTTGGAACATAGAGTTCGTTTATGTACTAATTTAAACCTAGGCTTTTAATAAGCGTTCAAGTGAGACAGTTGTCACAACAAACATTTTTCTATTCCGTTTTGATCGCTCATGCACGCGGTGCTAAATATACTTGGAACTGGTGATTATGGTTTTCTTTTCCTGATCCACTGAATCTCCAACAGGTACATGCACTGCTTTTTCTACACGCATATTTTAAGCTCTCTGTGATGTAATTAAAAACTACAAAATGCATGAAAACTTTTTTCACAGTAGGTAATGTCACGCACCCACAGTTTTTTTTAATTCAGAGAAAAACGAGTCGGCCTCAACTATCATATCGTTCGATATTACTTGATATCAAAATTGTTAACAAATGAGATTTCATTTCGAATAAAATGTAATTTCGACTGATATTAGAATTAAGGTCAAATGAAATCGCATTGTTTTTTAGAGATGTTCGAAATTATAATTTTCGTCCGTATGTATGCGCAACACGCAAAAACTACAAGACCGGTTTTCATGAAATTTGGTGTTTGGGTAGATTAGAATGATTTTTAGGGGTTTTGTACCCAACGGGTGCCTATCCGTCTGTCACAGGGCTCTATACTTTAAACCGTAATAGATAGAGACTTGTAATTTTCACAAAATGTGTATTTTTAATGCAGCTAAAAGATAAAATGATAACAAGTAAATAAAAAGAATGATAAAATGAAATTATAATAACAAGTTTTTGGCATCTTTACGTCGTCTCCGGATCCTACGCGCACCTTGGCCAATATCTTCATACTAAGGGCCGATACAGACGGACTGCAACCCAACTGCAACCCCCTACGATTTTTTATGGGAACTGCATCACAACTGCGCAGTCGGCGTGCAGTTGTGATGCAGTTCCCATACAAATCGTAGGGAGTTGCAGTTGGGTTGCAGTCCGTCTGTATCCGCCCTTACTTACCGTAAGCAGCACATCGGCTAGCTAAAATAACGAATAAAATATAATAAAATATTGGGTAACACTAATATGTCTTAGAATAGCTAAACAAAAACCAAAATAATATGATGTAGCAAAATTAAAACTGTTTAAATTTATTGAATTACTGGCTATAAAATGTAGATTTGTAGAACTTACAGATAACATTTTACGTTTAGTTTTTTTACGTTTAAAATAAAAAAGAATAAAGTAAATTTTTAAAACAAAAAATAAAAACCGACTTCCAAAAACCTAAACTAAAAACCAAAAAATAATATGTTAATTACCCCAAAGAAATGGATAATCAACGATTCATATATACATATACAGATATTTATACTTTTTAACCTGTTATTTTGGAAGTTGGTGCCTGCCACGTAAACCTGGCTGTGTTGAGCTCCTTAGCTGGCACCGACTTCAAAAATAACAGGTTAAAAAGTATAAATATCTGTATATGTATATATGAATCGTTGATTATCCATTTCTTTGGGGTAATTAACATATTATTTTTTGGTTTTTAGTTTAGGTTTTTGGAAGTCGGTTTTTATTTTTTGTTTTAAAAATTTACTTTATTTTTAAATTTTTAGTGGCGCTGGAAAAATATTATTTTAACCAAATAGACTTAAGTCTATTAAGTTAAAAGAAAAAAATCCAAATCGGTCTAGACGTTTTCAAGTAACCGAGGAACAAACCTACATAAAAATTGCTCTTTGTTTTGAAGTCGGTTAAGACTGGGAACTTATTTCTAATAAGAAATGCACGAGAAAGTAAGAAAAATACCGAAATCGCATATGTGTGCCTATGATATTTGAAGAGTTCCCTCGATTTCTCCAAGATCCCATCATCAGATCCTGATTTGGTTGCAATGGGTCCACCTCGGAGGTATACCCTTTTAAACAAAAAAAGAATTTTCCAAATAGGTTCAGCCGTCTTCAAGTAATCGGGGAAGAAACCTAGATACAAATTTACTCTTTGTTTTGAAGTCGGTTAAGACTAAAAACTTGTTGCTAATAAGAGATGGACGAGAAATTACGAAAAATACCGAAATCGCTATATGTGTGCCTATAATATTTGAAGAGTTCCCTCGATTTCTCCAAGATTCCATCATCAGATCCTGACTTGGTTGCAATGGGACCACCTCGAAAGTCTACCCTTTCAAACAAAAAAGGAATTTTCCAAATCGGTCCAGCCGTCTTCAAGTAATCGGTGAACAAACACACAAAAAAAAAATAAAAAAAAAAATAAAAAACATACAGACGAATTGAGAACCGTCCTTCTTTTGGAAGTCGGTTAAAAATTACAAAACATAAGAAGAGGTCTATAAAAAACCTAAGCCGGTGGTGTTTGGTGTCGGCCGCAGAGTGAAGAACCTGCTGACGATGCGCGCCGTGTCCAGGAGAGCCTTCTGTAACTGGCCCTTGATCCAGCCGTCTAGCGAAAAATCTCTTGAGGTGGTTATCAAGACATTCGCCATACGGTCGTTCGCCGATACCACTACAATTATCGTCGAATCAACGTCCCACACGGCGGTAACCTCGCGAGCCAAGTCAGCCCGAAGCACGTATAAAAATTCCTGATAGACTCTTCGGGAGGGCGGCATACCCAACAGATGTCGACCTCCGTTCTTCAGGACATACCAGTTGTTAGTTATCATAACTTCATTTGCAATTAACATAATAATATTACTAACCACCGGTAGCCTGGGCCCCACCCCGCTGCCGGCGGCACCCTAGGTTAGTTTTTTTATAATATGTTTATATTTTGTAATTTCATTCTGTATTTTACTTTTTATACATATATTGTAAAAAGCCTAATCTAAGAAAATAAAGATATACGGAATTACTAATCACTGTCTATTACTACGTTAAAATCGATAGGTACATACCAACTGTAAATAAATACGGTTTTATTAATTAAAACAAAAATATTGCTTTGGTAATCCGCGATAAGTACGGTTTAATCAATAAAATCATTAAGAATTTTGGGTAGGTAAATTGAGCAAGAAACAAGGTATAGTTTTGATATAATTTAAATTTTGCCACTGACTTTAAATACACTCACGGACAATGAATTTGGGTCGTTTTTTAGGAACAATTATATAGAAAATGAGCCGAAATCATTGTCCGTGAATGTAGTATAGTGCGAATCTTGTGAGGTGAATTTTTCGCTTCGAGCCCTAATCTTTCAAACAAAGGCCATTGTTATCCATTATGGTAGCTTTGCTATAATAGATACAATGGCCTAGCGCAGGCGCTACAAGCTAGTTACAATAGATACAATGCCCTTTGTTTGGCACTAGCTAGCTTGAAGCGCCTGCCGCTAGGCCATTGTATATACAGTGTGTAAGTCTAATACGGGTGAATCTCTTAACGGTGGTTAGTATAGGACAAAGTGAAGGTAATTAGATAACATTTACTTACAGTTGCAACAATAATTTTGTCCATACAAAATAATTCAGCCCGCAATGTAATGCAAACACACTCACGTTAAACGCTCGTTGACAATTACGTTGACATTTCGGTACCGCCGTACCGCAACCATGTTTACAGTACTACATTGCTGCTGAGAAATTAAAAAAAAAATAATTTTGGGGTCGTAATGAACTGCAACTTAAAAAAACCTTTTACTTCATGATTACAGTAATGAATACTATGTCCGATTTAATTTATCGCCCGTATTAGACTTACACGCTGTATTATAGCAAAGCTACCATAATGGATAACAATGGCCTTTGTTTGAAAGATTAGGGCTCGAAGCGAAAAATTCACCTCGCAAGATGCGCACTATAATGAACTTACTGGTTTTTGCTGGCTGTTGAGTTTTTTCCCCTGAAATGCAAATCTAATGATACCATCCGTCGGGAATTGGGAGAGCTCCTTAAATAATTTTAAGCACTTGTATAGCTTTTTCAGTATAGTTACTCGTGCCTACATTTGGTTCTAAATGAAGCTCCGGTGTAGGAACGGACTTGAATTTTTTACATAATGCTTATTACTATCGTAAAACAAAACATAAAAACGAAATAAAATTAACATTTACCTCCATACAAGAAATGTGTGTTTTGGCGTTTTTCGCTCGTCGGTAGCATGGAACTAGGGTTTGCTCCCGGTACTGGATTTCCATACAAATACTCTATTGGAACTGGGAATTCCCGGTTCTCGCCATAATACTCAGTACCGGGAGTAAGCCCTACATGGAACCTTTTGTGTGCGAATATATCTCGCACTTGCCCGGTTTTTTCGGATTGCATAGTTAGAACTTAAAACTATGAAATGACTTTAATTTCGATTGACGCCTATTTTTAGCAAAAACTTTAATGTCCTAGTAGTAGCCAGCCCTCTGCCGACCAACCGTCAAACAACCTGACCTGTTGCGCATGTGTGTGTGCATCTTTGCGGTGAAATAGTTATACGTACCTGTAATTTCTTTACGACTGTAGATAATCGCTCTACATTAAAATCCTGGAAGAAAATTGTTTTTCGTTTCAATCATAAGGTTGTCATTAGATTCGCTGTCTAAAAAATCAAAGTGAATACCATTTTCGATGTCTGCATCGCCGGAAACTAAGGAACGGGCACCTATCTTGGAAAAGTTCCCAAAAAGTAATGTCCATGTACACCATCTTCAAATGCAACGAATACTATTTTGCTCACACGAAAATCTCAAGCTTTTTAAGGTTGAAGCATGGATAACAGATCGGTACCGAAACGGCACAGCCTCACCTCATCGTTTCGCCGTTAACCACACGCAAGCACGTAACCGAAGCGAATCGGCATTTCCGAGCTATCATCTCGCTTACGGATGGCCGGTAGCGCGCTTACCGCGCAGCGACAGCGGGCGCGCCCGCGTACAAACCGGGGAACTGCACGCGGCGCGCGGGTCACTCGCGGTCCCCTGCGCCGGCGGCGAGCCGCAAGCGCAGCGGTGGCGCAATGTAAGGACGGTGAGCGTGAGTCACCTCTTGCCCGTGCCAAGCCGATACAATGCCGTTCCGATACCGATAAGTGTGCATTTTTGTGTGCTTTAACCATAGCGACAGTATATATTCTGTAAGTATTACGTTTCCGACGAAAACGCACTTTGAGGGTAGAAACTGGATTAGTTCTTAGAACAGCCTTAAGAGAATGTAGACTAAATATTACCTCAGAATCGTTGTTCCCAGCAGCATACGCCGCGGCGGCGCAGACCGCGAGCAAGGACAAAATGGCAGCACACATGGCGACGGTCTGGACAGGTGGGAGGACTAGCGGCTATATAACTACGAACACTATAAGTCATATTTGTCCAATTTTGCGCCGTGAAATTACTATTATTTTCAATTTCCTTAATTACACAGTCGCTTAACAACGTGGAAGCAATTAAAACTCTATGTTAAGTTTAATTTTTCAATGTATTTTGCCTTCATCAAAAACATAACGTGTAAAAAGATGCAAGTCTCGCAACACAGTTCTTTTACAGCAAAAAAGTTTTGAGATGTAATGTTAAACCAAGTCAGTACCGGGGGGGTATCCACAGAACTCGACTCCCACCGACTTGCCTATTTTTTACATGTACCAAAGTATTTTTTTTGCTGGGATCTCATTTCTTTTTTTACAGGTATTTTTGTTTAATATGAAATAAGTACTGGTCTGCCTTTATTTACTACATTGCAATCCATTATTTTTCCAATTTGAACTACAAAACTAACTTTGTAACCGCATGTATTTGTGTAGGATTACAAACTTATGTGTACAGTTGTGACGGAAATTGAAATATTTTTAGGTTTTATAGGACTTGATAGGATAAAAACTAACTATGTTCAAAATTTGGAACTTGTGGGTTTGAGTCAGTCAGTCAGTCAGTGAGTCAGTGACAAAACTAAGGAGCTTTGACGTGCAATAGTTTTTAAACTACACATACAAATTGAATATTATTGTGAATATACTTAAGTCTTATTATGCCCTATATATCCCTGATCATTCAAGGTTCTAGTTTTAGCCAGCACAAAATAACAGGAGGTTTCAACCTGAATGGCCTGAATGGCTTTGAGAAAAGGATGGTACGGTCGTGCCTTTGTTTTGCTCAATTTGGTGGGGGCACTGCCGTGCCCCCAGATAATAAAGGTTGTGGTGTTTACACAATTAAGTTTGATAATTCATAAATGTTAATCGTTTGACAATAAATAACGCGAGACCAAGTCCTGTATGGCTCAAAAAGTTGATTCACTCTTCACGGTGAACACGACGCTGTCCGAAACTTATGATTTTCGTTGTAAAATAATACCTTAAAATAATAGTTTGTCTATGTTTAAATTTATTGTGAATGTTAGAACGTTAAATGTCCCGTCTCATAAATCTAATAAATAGAAAAATATCCAATTAGAAGTCCGATTTCTTAGTAACTCCAGAGACATTTTTGGTAACGCCAGAGACTGACTGATCAGATGAAGTGTGGGTCTAAAAGTTGACTGGCACTGAAACAATATATAAAAATAAATATAAACTCCCAAGGCCCACAACTCGGTTCCATAAAATAAAAACATCATTCATGGGCAATCGTGTAAGGTTTTATAATAATCTCCCAAGGAACATAACTGAATCGTCTGTTAACAAATTCAAGAATTGTGAAAAGCAAAAACTCATTTCTTAAGATTATTATATCACACAAGACTACATGAATGATGAAACACCGTAGGATTAACTGTGACTGAAAATATTTATATTTTAAAATAATGTTATTAGATTAAATTAGTTGTGTTTTTTTCTGCTTTTGTGCTTGCCAATTGTTTCGACACTCAAGAGACTATTAGAGAGAATAATGTGTTAACCGAATTGTGTGGATCTTTTTAAATAATTGATTGAATCAGGAGTTACTTTGCGGAAATCCATGTTAATTAAAACACAAATGTTGCTTTGCTAATCCGCGTTGCCCCGTAGAGAGTCCAAACACGTGTCGAGTTTTATATTTTTGGTGGTTGTTTGTTATATTCATTTGCATGTTTTTTTATTTGCATTAAAAATACGCAAGTAATTATAACGGGCTCGAGCTAATTGTCTAACACTTTTCACTTTAAATACCTTCCTTTCTTTCTTTTCAGATCCTTACACGCAGGGGAATGAATGAGGAAGCGTGTAGCCATTTATCTATTTCTAATTGGTTATTCTAATAAATAACCCTATTTAACCGTTTCAAAATAACATTATTTTGAAACGGTTAAATAGGGTTATTGTTACTTCCGCTATACATCGAGCAAACTCCATCATCTGTCTTTTTTTAGGGTTCCGTAGCCAAAGGGGGGTTCTAGGGGGTACTCCATACATGTAACAGAAGGCGAACAGGTTTTCTTTCATGAAACATCAACATGTGGTAGATAGTTCGACAGCTCTTTAAAAACACATTAAGGTTCTTAAGTAATATTTTTGATCTTAAGTAATAGTTCAGATTCTAACTTAGTCAGTTTCCTAAAAGACATTGTTTAAAGTAGTAGGATTGCAGACCGCGCGAGGACTGCATTGTGACGGTAATTAAACTTCTTACAACATCATATTGGTTTGTGTTTTTACATAGAGTAAATAAGAAAAATATTATTGTTGTATGGGCAAGATATTTTTTTTGTAATGTAAATATGGAATCCCCTAAAAAAGTTGTAGCTACGAAAATATTATGGTATATAAAATTCCAGTTCTCTGTGATGATGGGAAACCGTGCTGACTTGGCTTCAAAGTTTGTATGGAGATTTGTTTTCTGGGTCACCCTAATGTATACACATGGTATTCTCACCCCGTTGATCCAAGTGAATGTTTTAGAAACGGAATCTGACCTACTAGGCATCTGACGAAAACGGAATCTGTCCTACAAGGCATCTGACGAAAACGGTATCTGACCTACAAGGCATCTGACGAAAACGGTATCTGACCTACAAGGCATCTGACGAAAACGGAATCTGACCTACAAGTGCATCTGACGAAAACGGAATCTGACGTACACCTCCGAAAGCGAATTACGGTAAGGGACATTGTTTTGCCTGTTCCTTACCGTAATTCAGCCTACGGTCGACGATATATTAGAGAGCAAAAATATCGCTTTTATGCTCCTGACAATAGGGTCGTGTTCAGATATTTTGTTCCCGTAAGTGTGTAGATGTAAATGAACTCGACTGTACCTACAATGCTTGCAGCTCAACCTAGAACGTGCACTTATACCACATAGCACATGACTGGCAAGAAACTAGTTAAGTACATAGGTACCTAGGAACAGGTCATTATTCGGGCGAGGAGAGTATGGTAACCCTGAATGGTAATATGTCTGTCTTCCTTCTTCAACTTTTCTCTCTCTCTTCCTTGCCAGTCGTCAAAGCCAAGATGGCCTAATGTTAATAGCTCGTGACTCAGGGCTCGTAAAATAAAACTGCATTAATCAATTGTGATGTTTAATTTCGAGGCAAGACAGTTAGGTTGTAAGGTCCTAGGAAGCTAGGCGCGCTTCGCGGCGGTGGCGCTATCTCTCGTCATTAATTATGACCTGAAAAAATGAAACTACATTTAACGGGCTAGGCTTATTTCGTCTAAAAAGCAAATTGTCTAAATAGCAACTCGACATTAGTATCGATAGGTACTTAGATTTTAAAAACTTTAAAATTCCATGCCACGTTGCTTTATTGTGTTGAGGTTAAGACGAATCTTGTCTCTTGTTGGAGGCCATAAGGCGCCTGTTTGAATTACGTTTAACTACGTTTAATTACGTTTTGGGTCCGTTTTTACCAACTTTTGCGACCATTTTAGTGCGTGCGGCACCTTGTTTTACGTTTTACTCGCTATATACACTTGATGGCACGTTCTCTGTTTCTCTTTTCTCTCCTATGACTTTTTACATACCGTGTCACTCGGATTTGGTAACCCAGCTATGGCCATGCCTAATTTAAGTCACAATTTATTGTGTTTTCCCCCTTAATTCAATTAAAAGGCATCATGCCTTAATGTCTAATAACTTTCTTTATGCCGCTTTGCCGGATACCTTTTCCCTGCTCTTACATTTATTAACCCTTTGCGGTTGTTTAACCTTACCTTACTTATCTGCACGCTTTTCTAAATCTGTAACGGTGAATTGACTGACTCCACTCCGGACAACTACCACGACTGGAACCGTGGGAGCTGGGAGCCCCTGAGCGGCTTAATCCTTGATCCAGTTGGCGTGGGACCCCGCTGATGACTGCATAATTAACAGGGGGTAAACAACATCTTCTAGGTCGATGACACCCTTGTTATTATTTAAGTACATCATAGATTATGTAGATAAACGCATCTTTGATTAAAATCTAACTTATAAAACTTACTGAAGTAGACTAATAAACACCTCTCAACAGGTTTTCATGGTTTTATCGCAGGAAACTGTGGCCTCCCTGTAACTGAAAACCTCCCTTATGATTAAAATTGCCAAGACCTACAGTTCCGCTATCTGGCATTTTTGAAAGATGTCTGGCGCCGGAAATATTCTTTATTTTTTTTAATTTTAATTATTGTTATTTAATTATTGAAAGCTTGCTTTATTCTCAGTCCTGCTACAGTAGTGAGGACTGGGTTCTGTTTTTTTTTACTATTCTAACATTATAGTAAGAATTATCTAAGGTGTCCGAATATTCCTAAAAAGAATAAACAAATATTCGGACACCTTAGATAATTCTTACTATACTTGGAACAATGATAGTTATTAAAGATTACATTTGTCGAGCAAAGACATTACATTACACACTTGTAGTATATTATAGTATTTTATGCAACAGTTGTATAAGAAGGTTCAAAAAATGCGAATTGCGTGAGTTGCGATACGAGCCGCGAATGCGGCGAGTATCGCAAATAGAGACGCAATGAGCGTTTTTTGACTTAATTATACAACGTTGCATACAATACTTTTTCTACGACAGGTTTTAAAATTATAAAATACAAACAAGGCATAACCTGCAAAGAAGGCAAATATGACGTATGACTGTCAGTATGTGTCTATGGTAAACTTTTTATTTTTTAAATGAAGTTGACACGCAGTGAATATATTAAAAATACTTTTGTTTTTATGTTGGCATCAATGAATTTAGTTCAGAAAGTTTTGTTTTTCTTAAAAGCCGTAGGATTTTAATTGTTTGTTAAGTTGGTAGTTGTGCATTTTTACCGTAAAGTTAAAATTGAGCGCTTAATCCTTGACCTCAGTTTAACCTAGATTTAGAAGTCTGTGGTTGCTAGCAATAACGTAAAGTGGCTATAACGACACTAGTGCTGTTATGGGGAATAGAGTATAGACTTCTCTGAACTCATATTATATATGTTCTTATATTAGTGTTCGTGACCAAGTAAAAGACAGATAACAGTACAGGAGTAGAAAAAATACTTTACAATTGGCAAAATCAGATTTCTTCCCCCCGCTGCTTCATTTTGATGTATTTTGTGTGAAATTATTTTTAATTTAACATAATAACTAATCACGTAACAATACAATAACTAAATCATCATCAAAAGAGCCAAATTTTATACGTAGTAGGTAGAAAAGAGGTATGCCGCATCGACTCTCGTTCGCGCATAGTGGACCAATGTCCGCCCGCAACGACGACGAGCGAGCATACTGAGCCAACTGTCACTTGCGCCACGCGCGCGCCGACCTTCCCCGAAAAGTGTACCGCGTATAGTGGACCAAGCGACTTAGCTCAGTATACGATGTCCTAATTTAAAAAAAGGTGTTAGTTGGCTCACTATACGTAATTTTATTTCGAAAACTAGCAGTAATTTCTTCACGAAATTTTTATAGCATTAGCATTTTTATTTTTAGATATAAGTATTTTGATCCCAAATATGCAAAAAAACGAAAATCGTAAAAAAGTGAGTTAGCTCAGTATACGTAGGAGGTATCGAAATGGTCACCTAATTACTGAAAAAAGATAATTAAGCCTCGGTAAGTTTAGTTAATGATTTGTAAAATAATTAGTTAACAACGATACGTCCAATTGGAAAGACGGTTGATAGTAATTGATTGATTACTTATTGAATGAAGATAATTTAGCCTCAGTTAGTTCGTAGGATTATACGAGGTTCATGCCATTATTCTTTGTTTTGATAAGCAATAATTCATTTCATATGTAAAATAAATTATTTAACAACGGTACGTCCGAATTGGAAAGAAGGTCGAAGGCAAATAATTGATCACTTACTGAATGAAGATAATTAAACCTCGGTTAGTCACGAACATGCCTGAACGCTATCTACCCTGATCTCACCCCTAATAAGATAAGATGAGATACCATGGCAGGTCAACTGAAGCCCTCAGAAAAATAAAGGTGACACAAACAACGCGGCTCCGGGCCAGGTACGCCTTTTGCGAAACCGCTACCTGCTCTGGAATTATTATTATTATTTTCAAGATTTTTGAAAAAGTTGACAACATTTGTACCTTTTTGGAAAGCTTATTAATTGTGAAAGTTATTTCTGCAGTTTTTACATCAAGTGCTATACATTTTTTTAAAGTAATTCTCATCAGTTGTAACGAAATCCAAAAAAAGACTTTGGTTTTTATGACCGTTTATTTCTGAGAAACTTCTGAAATTTTGAAACAGATTTTTATTTGAAGTAGTCATTGGTTCATTGGCTTTAAGAAAACAAAGTTTTTACCAGCCAAATGGAAGTACTAGTTTCATAACAATCACTTTTAGTACGAAAGGCGGGTTTTTTTCTAAAAAAACGTAAAACTCAAATAACTTGATAACCATTAAATTAGGCCCCTAGTTTACTGGGCTAAATTTATTGCAAATGAGCTCTAGTATAACCCCCTTCAAGGTATAGGACGAATTACCAATCACCCTGTATTTGTTAATACTCAGATGCTTCTTCGTCAAAATTGGAATACATATATGTATGGGTATGCGAAACTAAACATTGCTCTTAATTTGTTCGGCAGTAACATAATATGCTTAAAAACTAACATAAATGGGTAAAGATACTGTAATTTTATTTCGGTACGGACCTCTAAGATAACATACGTTTTTAAGATCAAAATAGTAAATCTGGTGGGCATTATGTAAAAACTTAATATAAATACAACATATCTTACGGTTGGCTTAGAACGTTTTTTCCTGAAATGAATGACTCAAGGAATAAACATTGACTTTTGTAGCAAGATATTTTTCGTCATACTTATATGCTTATGCTTAACTTTTCTCGTCCTATTTTTTGATGTTGGTCAAAACTAATTTCAAACTATAGATAGCTGTAGGTATAGTTTAAAACTTCTTCGGTGAGACATTTACAAAAAACATTCTCTCATCGAATCAAAATATCAAACGAAGTTGGCATTGTTGTGTATTGTGTAACGAATTGAAGTAAATCTATTGTCTCTTACTTCTGACTCGTCCGTGTATTCAAACGATGCCTCAGTCTGTTGATAAACAAAAAATTAAATATTACAGCGAATAAATCACTGGGTTTGTTTAGTAGAATTTTCTTTGCAATGCTAAAATACACGAATACTTCCTTTGAATAAACGATGCTAATCTATTTGGTCTTAATGTTTTCGTCACGCACATCAAACTTACAACTAAGTTGTTGTGCATCGTGTAACGACTAAAAGTAAATACAACATTTCTTACGGTTGCTTTAGGTCTCTTCGTCTTTTTCTGAAAAAAGAAAATAGCTAGGAAAAGCTCAATTACTTTTGTAACGGGATGTTTTATGCTACTATATTGCGAATAAGAGTGTCTGTAAATAAACGATGGTACACAATCTTTTTTTCAAGTACACATTATAAGATGGCAAATGCTTATAGCTTGTAAATTCAGACTGCAGTGGACCCAGGGCACCGAGCGGGCAGCTACGGGCGAGGGCTGTGGCCGCGGACCCAAGTAGGGCCGAACACAATACGGACGGCTGTGGAAGATTTAAAAGTGCAAGTGCTTAAGCCACGATTTGATATTGCATTACAATTCTCCTGTTGACTCGATTTTTTTTCTGTCGTAAATCGATTCTACTATTTCTGAGGAACAAATGTCTATATGACACCTAATATATTTGTGTAAGTATAACAGCCACAAATTGTAATCAAAAGTAGCAGATCGCAATGAGCATTGAAAACGCTCTATACAAAACGGGAGGAACTTATGACGTCATCCGTTCCGTCGCTGTACTAAGTCTGTATGAAAAAAATAGCATTTTGCCATTTTGAGCACGGAAAAGTGCGTTTAAGCACATAATTGTCATACATTTTGTCATGTCATGATCCTCGTCACATAAATTGTATGCGCGGTCAGTAAGTGACGCTACTACAGAGTACAGTTGGCGAGGGCCCGCCACCCTCATCATCATTTGGGTAGTGAATTGACACATTTAAAGAACGTTCTACAGAGAAATGGTTATAATGGGCGGATTATACCACCTAGACGCACCGTTTTGCCTAAGCACCTGGACTATAAAGTTGAACGACCACCGGCGTACCTACCATATGTAAAGGAAGTGACAGATAAAGTTGCCAATATTTTAAAGAAGTTCTCGGTGAAGACTGTCTTCACTCCCCACAGAAAACTGGCACAATACCTACGTACGATAAAGGACCGTTGTCCGCTTGAATGCCCAGGTGTTTACAAAATTGACTACAGCTGTGGTAGCTCTTACATAGGTCAAACTAAGCGCACTATCTCATGCCGTATAAAGGAGCACATCCGAGTGTTTAAAAACAACGAACCTCGGAAATCGGCAATCGCTGAACATCTTCTGAACGCGGAAACGAATCATTGGATTGAGTTGCACAACCCACAGATCCTCTCGACAGAAAAACACTATATACTTAGAATGGTTAAGGAAACTATCGAAATCCTCAAGTATAAAAATTTCAACCGGGAAGACGGGATTCAACTGTCGAGCGTTTGGTATCCAGTGATCCGTAAGTTCTCCAAGGGAAAAAGACATGTTCAGGAGTAAATACGCGAAGTGATACTGTAAGTGTTGAGTGTCGTGAACGTGATCGAGTTCCAAGTGAGAATGCGGACGGTAGTAGTATGAATAACGCGCGGACGAAGCGAACCCGGAAGAGGGTAGATCGCTATGGTGTGTGGGTAGACTACAACTAAAAACTCGCTGCACGTCAGTTACTCCGTGATGATGGCGCTTGCAACAGTGCCGAAATATCGGGAACTCACAAAAACAAACATACATGGTAAATATCCCGTAGTAGTTATTATGCCATGTTAGCTTAAAATCGTATATTCAGCTAGGCATGTCCAGATTATATTTAAAATTAATATTTTACTCACTTCCAATAGCACTAAATCATAATAATGGAAGTGACATAGTGAGTAAAACACTGTTAATGTAAACAATAAGTATAATAGTATGAAAAATAATGAATTCATCATCTTTTTATAAATTTTTCAAGTCTCTTTAAGGTAAACTAAGTTGAACACTGTCAATTTTTATTACATAGCTGTTAACTTTACGCCCCGAAATAGGAACAAAGTCATCTGAGACCGTCATTTACAACCCCATCATTTCCAAATGTCTAAAAAAGTCACGGGTGTAAATGACATTGATAGCATTTTTACCAGTTGTAAAGGACATCTAACTTCCATAATACATTGTCAGGTAGAACTACCATCACCGGTTAAAGATACGGGCATTTCAAATATTTTTCATATACATGTCGAAAGTATAGGTCGAGAAATCAAAATACTGTAGCCATTTTTTGTAAAATAAAACTGTTTTTTGCTTCTCCTCAAAACCAGCGTTTTGTCCTTTACGCCAATTGAACCCAATTAAAGGTATCGATAGTTTAGACCTTTACGATTACGTAAATTGCTTTTATTTCATTTTAGACACACATTTATGGCAGTAAATGCCAAAAATAAAGGCTTATCCCTATACAACCCTGCTCTTTAGATTTAAGGCAGGTCTTAAAGGACAAGTAAAAGACTACTTGCCCTTTACAGCCCTGTTCGATTTATCAAATTACGGTATGTAAACAAGTATAATAATTTGAAGGTAGGTCGTAAAGGACGTGTAAAAGAATACATGCCCTTTACAACCTCCATTATTTTATCAAATAATGGTGTAATTATTTTTAAGCAGGTCGTAAAGGACAAGTAAAATAATACCTGCCCTTTACAACCTTATTCGGTTTATCAAATTACGGTATTATAATTTAAAGGCAGATCGTAAAGGACAAGTAAAAGAAAACATGTCCTTAACGCCTACCTCGACTATGCGCTTATGAAAAGTAATCATGAGAAATGAAGGGCTTAAAGGACAACAAGAAAAAAATAGGTCATAAGACAGTATTCATATTTACCGGCGTACTTTACGATACACCTTTTAATTCGTATTTTATAACTTGACACTTACGTCCCTTAACCTAAGCTAGTTTTGCGAACACGATAAATAAAAACTGGGTCGTAAAGGCACTTTTTTTTAAAGATATCGAAATTTTAACTACACAGAACGGTAGAGCTTCAAATTCTAAACAAAACTGTATACATAACTCATTTTCGCCAAAATGTCCTTTACGTCAATTGAACCCAAAGGTATCGATTTATTTTTAGTGTTATTTAAGCATTCCGAAATTGACTTTAATTTTTCTTTAAGACGATAAAAAAAATTAGATTTTTTTTAAACTTTGTGGTCCCTTAACTTTATATTTTCTATATATTTTTTGTTTATTTCTTTTTTGTTATGATAATTTAGTATTTTCCAATCCATGTGACTATATACTCGTAATGTTGTAAAATTCAACATTAGTCAACATACCTATTTATGGTAGCGAAGTTATAATCAGTGTAGTTCAAAAGCGCCTCCTATTAATTTGTAACGACTTGTAGTAAATGCAACATTTCTTACGGTTGTTTTAGGTATCTTTGTCCTTTTCTGATATAAAGATATAGTAAGAAGAAATCACTAAGCTTTGCAACAGGATTTTCTGTCCTCTCTGATTGTACAATACATTCTTTTGACAACACAGAGGAATAACGGTTATGAAACTGAATTTCCAAGCACTGAGGTCTTCACGAAAACCAGCGCGCGGGAACCCTTCTACTTCGAAATATCCACAAAACGGCAAATATTGAATTGTCGCGTACGAAAATTGTGTAATGACTTTAAGTAAACATATAATAAATGGTAGGTCTAACTTATCCGAGTTTTGAAAATTTTGCTTCAGTGAATCAGCCAATAAATCATTGGCTTTTGTCATATGATCTATTTGTAAATACTCAGATGCTTCTCCGTCAAAATTGGTATATATATGTATGGGTATGCGAAACTACAACTTGCTCTTAATTTGTTCGGCAGTAACATAATATGCTTAAAATCTAACATAAATAGATAAAGATACTGTAATTTTATTTCGGTACGGACCTCTAAGATAACATACGTTTTTAAGAGCAAATCTGGTGGGCATTATGTAAAAACTTAATATAAATACAACATATCTTACGGTTGGTTTAGAACGTTTCGTTGTCCTTTCCTGAAATGAATGACTCAAGGAATAAACACTGACTTTTGTAGCAAGATATTTTTCGTCATACTTATATGCTTATGCTTAACTTTTCTCGTCCTATTTTTTGATGATGGTCAAAACTAATTTCAAACTAAAGATAGCTATAGGTATAGTTTAAAACTTCTTCGGTGAGACATTTACAAAAAACATTCTCTCATCGAGTTCCTGAAATTGTCAAAATATCAAACGAAGTTGGCATTGTTGTGTATTGTGTAACGAATTGAAGTAAATCTATTGTCTCTTACTTCTGTCTCGTCCGTGTATTCAAACGATTCCTCAGTCTGTTGATAAAACAAAAAATTAAATAATACAGCGAATAAATCACTGGGTTTGTTTAGTATGTTAAAGAAGTTTCAGCAAACTACCGACTGGCCGTATATACTTACCTGCTCGAACTGTCTGTCATATTTGTTATTTTGTCAAATAAACGGTTTACCTCAACATGGTAGCAGATCGCGGAATATTTAAAAATATTAATAATATGTTATAGTAGTATATTTGTAACGAGCGAAAAAAAATAATTCGACAATTCACGGTATTATTTCTTCAATTAGCAATAATTTTCAAACAAAATTCTATCGGCCTCTCAAAATGTCAACGAGCTGCAAAATTGAAATCGGTCGTTTAGAAGGAAAAGAAAATTGGTCAACATGGCGCTGCAAGGTACTGTTACTGCTAAGAGGTACGCCTGGAGGATTGGACGCTATCAATGGCAACCTAAAGCCACCTACGCACCCAGACGCAGAGGTAACCCAGGCAACCATGGCTAGTTATCAACAAGCTCTACAAAACTATAACGAAAAAGATAGCGCCGCAATGCTTATTTTAATGGCTAATATGTCAGATGTTACTCTACAAAAAGTAATGAGGCTAACAAGTGCGAAACAGATTTGGGATGAATTACACACTCTGTTCGACGGCACATCTGAGAATAAAAGCTATAACCTTTGCTACAACTTCTTCAGTTATCGCAAAGATCCCCTTCATGACATGTCGATGCACATATCCAAGTTGAAGAACATATGGCATGAATCAAAGGTTGAACTACAAAAGGACGATGCTAAATACGATCTTCCAGAGATTTTACTCATATGCAAGATTTTAGAAACGTTACCTGATGATAGTTACTTCCCGTTAAAATCAAGATGGATGCTCATGTCTAAAAAGATCGTAAAATCGTAATATTGAAAATTTGTCTGGCCAAATTTGCTGTTACGAAAGATCATTGACGAATAAAGAAGACGAAAATGAGGCTCAAGCGCTAGTAGTACAGAACGCCAATCGCAAATCAAAGAAGAAATGCGGATATTGCAAGCTTTTCTGCCATAACGTCAAAAATTGTCGTAAATGGATCTCGGATGAGAAACCTCCAAAAGAACCAAAACCATCTACAAGACAAGCTAACAATAAAAACTTAAACCTAACTCTAATGCAAGTTGAGATTAATGAAGCAGCGACTACCTTTGAAGATCCTGACAACTGGTTCGTTGGTGCCACAAGTCACGTCACCGGTCAGTCTGACGTATTCTCCAGTTTTGAACACTTCACCAAGAATCAAACGGTCACTACTGCAAACGGGTCTACAACAGAAGCTATTGGAAAAAGAACAGTTGAATTGATAGCAAATGTACAGTCAGGGAAGTTTTCACATGACGACATTAAGGATCGCTTTTGCGTGCGGCTACTGAGTCTCTACTGACCAATTATGGTTCAAGAAGCCAATTTTTTTCTTAAAGCAAATGTTAAGACACACCCCTTGGTCCTATAACAAAGAAAACGACAAAAAAAATATCACAAAAAGGACCCCGACACCCTGCTTTTGTTTCAAACTTCGATTCGATTTCAACAGATATTTCTAAAATTCTGAGCAAAGGAACTTACAAATAGTTTAAATTGCATATCTCTATGGAATGTAAGCAGTGGTAAAAAATAATAGGTAGGTGACGTTATCGCTAAAGAACGATCTGCTTTTGACAACTTATGTTTTTTTTATTATTAACCTATAGTAATATGCACACTTTTTTTTAACTTTTAAGTTTATGCTAAAAACACGTGCAAAAGTGTTTTGATGTTTGTTGTTTAATGAAGCAATTACCCTGACTAAATATGTTTGTGTTTGTTTGTCTAAAACTTAACATCTGCTAGTCATTTTTTGACTACCTCTGCTCTTAACGTTACTAGTAATAAAAGAAAGATTCTTTGACCGTTATTTTATTGTATAGCTTTTTAAAGTTAGATAAGAAAGTTAAATCCCATGAGAACTTAAGTTTCCAAAGATTTTTGATTTCGAATTAGGTTTTAATATTTATGTAAGATGACGAACTAAATGCAAATAAAAAGACACTAGGTATAACATACTTAAAATACGTAAGTAATTTACTTGAAATAATTAATTTATAAAATAGTTACTAACATGACCAGCGTCGCAGGTGCGACATTGGCACCAATCGTCTACGAGTAAGTCATCATCAGACGCCAATGACGGTGGCGTAAGTTTAACTATACATATTTTATAAATAATTTGGCTAAAGTGATTGTAACTGCAAGATGTGTGACACTCCAAACTCGTTGTTATCATTTAAGTACACATATTTCAATTGGCGAATAAGGAGTGTATTCAAGTTAAAAAATATGTCTCAATAAAAAAAACATAGCGTCAGGGATAGTGCAGTACCGCGTAAGTAGCATATCTAAATAAGGTTCAGTTTCAAGCAAATTTGTTAGAAATTGAAACCATATCGACACCTGCTACTTACGCGGTATTGCACTATCCCCGACGATAGGCATGTGCATTTGTTAGGCCGCGGTCTGGATGCAAGCGTGCAACGAGTCGGGTATCGCAACGGACGGCCTTATTCAATGTGGTCTCGAATCGGTTCTTTGTTTAAAGAAAGGAAGGGGAACTTATTCGTTAATAAGATAAACCTCCATAATCCCGATACATGACTTTATTTAGTAATTGATGATTTATGTATAATTAAAATAAAGTTTTGAATGTTATTATTATTGTTTGGAAACTTAAGGCTATTAAGAATAGCTTAGGTACTAGTAAATACTAACAATTTCTATTTCACAAAACACAATTAATACCTATAATTAACAAAATATACGTGCACGTTTAGGAGCCAAGAGACCCCCGTATATTGTGATTATTTATTTTTACTTACACATTTAAATACAATGAAAACACACTATCACGTGGAATTATATCTGATACTAATATTACAACCTGAAATAATTTTAAGTAATTTTAAACATAAAAGATTTCTATTTTTATCAGCTATGAAATTATAGGTATTTCATTAGAATAATACACAAGAACACAATTATTTACAAGTACACATTATTCTCTAATGCTGAACTTAGACTATTAAAAATTAAGCATTAATATTTAACCATCGATGAAACTACAAAACTTTGAACATGTTATGATGGTAATTAAACATTACCAATAATGTTTAATTCAAATTATTACACTCTCAATATTTTGTAAGTTCCCCGTCGGATTCAATTACGGCTTGCAACCTTTTTTGCATAGAAGCAAACAACTTTTGGCAAAGATTCGTGCCGCGAAATGATTTCCATACTTCGTCCACATGTGCAACTAGACTTGCTTTAGTCCGTTCGTTTCTATTATCCCACCTCTGGATCATAGTAGCCCATAGATTTTCTATGGGGTTTAGATCCGGAGATCGAGATGGCCACTGGCAGGCCTTTATACCGGGTCTCTGCGCACGGAGCCAATCTTGGACCACCCGAGATCTGTGAATGGGACAATTATCCTGAACGAACAATAGTTTCTCAACTTCGTTCTCCGGATACACTGTTCTTATTGTGGGCCACACTGACTCCTGCAACAACTCCAAATAATTAGTGCCATCCCAACTAGCAAAATAGTCATATAAGATCGAGCTTATTCAGCTAATAAGTCGTATAAAAGTCATATAAACGCGAATTATACAGTACCTGTCGTATAAAGCCAGCTTATGCGGCAATTTAGTTACTCAGCATAATAGTCATATTATGATGCCGAGTACACGTTTATTCGACTTTATTATATGACTTAAGAGTCATATAACAAATTGCTGAATAAGACACTCTTATAAAACGCTTATATGACTTTTTAACCGAGTAACGGTAACTTATATGGCTGACTTATGACATGTCAGGCAGAGTCAAGTAAAAGTAACGTGGTTGCTATTATATGACTATTGTGCATGAAGTCATATAATGGCTAATTATAGATCAAGTTATATAAAAGTATCTTTTTCAGCATTTTGGTAAAAAGTCATACTGTGATGCTGAGTAAACATTTACTCGACTTCTTTTATGACTAAAGAGTCATATAAGATTATGCTGACTAAGCTGCGTATTCTGAACAGCTTGGGCATTAGAAAAAATATGTATTATGTAGACTCTTTATATTTTGGTCCAACACAATAAAATGTATGGGTTTAATTATCAACGGCGACGTTGAGTATGAGCATCCGTTATATATAGTTATCACGAAATGAGTCTCACTCCAAGGCCACTGTACGCATATAGCATCGCTCCATAATGGATCTTCTTTATTTAAGAAACAATCCACGTCCGCTACAATAACCATACTTCAGGTTATAACTGTTACTAAAAATAAAATGCAAAATATATGCTGACGTTTTTACATGATGTCTAAGGGACCCTAAAGTATATCTACCTTAGGTGTAATGGCGCTTAAACCACTAAACTTGCTATATAAGAAGCAGTTATATGACATATTAATGGTATAAAAGTCATATAGCCGCTTCCTTTGTAATGATTTAAAATATTTATTCAAATTACATTGTAATTACTGATAATTAAAGTGGCGCGTTAAATGTTTACAATTAAACATAGTATACTTTATCAGTAAAGTGGTCTTCGCAATTTCCACCATTAGGTCGAATTAAACAGCATTTATAATAACGTTTAACATGGCCATATATTTCTTAGATAAAACTGTCAAAAACATACTCGACGACATTAAGGCGAGGTGAGACCAGAATCGGGCACGGAAGCCTAGTTTCCAAATCATTTTTAGAGCACTTATTTGACTCTTAGGTCACTGTAAAACATACATAATAATATTCAGAACTGTATCTAGGGCTTCCTCTCACTTAGAACACGATAGCGAACACTTCGCTCGATAGAAAAGTAGCGCGAAAACACTATAAAATAAAGTATTTTTTTCATTTTTTTTCATTTTGTTCATCACCAGTTACCTTTTCTGACAAAATTAATACCTGACAATCATGATTTCACAGTCATGCAGGGCATCCTCTCATGTTTGGGTTGATAACGTATACTTTTATGTTAGAAATCGAAGATAATCTGCAATAATCTGCATTCCGCCCGACCCTAGTTTGTATGTGAAATGCGAGCCAGGTCCTACCGCGCCTTAAGCTGCTTATTGCTGTAGCACGAGCACTGTTGTCAATCCGTCTTCTGTTTAGTCTCTCTGGACGCTTTTATGCCACAAATTTGTCATAAAAGTAGCAATTATATATCAAATAAGTCGTAAAGTAGTTTCTTCAATGATAATTATATGACCAATAAGCAACTAACTCAACGGTTATATGGCTCTTACACGATTAAAAGTCATATAAAAGCTATATTAATCGTTATTATACAGCTAGATAGCTATAAAGTGGTCACGACGATGATTATTATATGACTAATAAGTGGTGGCGGTTGCAGTTAAATAACTTTTATATGGCTAAAACGCTGAGTAAAATGGGCTCAAATCGCGTTGTATAAACGTAATAATTACGTTTATATGACTAATTTCCGAAGCTAAAAGTCTGAATAAGTTACGTTGCCGCGACGCTTATATGACGAAATTTTGCTAGTTGGGATTCGCTCTCTCTGGGATATAGACCAGTTCGCCAGGATGTAAGCGTCGTATCTAGAACACTAGACAATCCATCCAATGAAGATGTCGTCAAGGTCAAACGAATCTTCCGTTACCTGAAAGGAACTATCGGTTCAGGGATTGTTTACAAAAAGGGACACAAACCCGGAGTATTGGGATGTTACAGCGACTCCGATCACGGCGGAGATACAAGCACAGGACGTTCTATATCTGGGATTTTGTGCATCTATGCAGGAGGAGTAATCTCTTGGGCAAGTCGCAGACAAACATCTGTAGCGATCTCGAGCACAGAAGCTGAATTAGTAGCGGCTTGTGAAGCAGCACGTGAAATAGTTTGGCTGAGAAGACTTTTCAATGAGATAACCACACTGAAAGATATCCCAACTCTACAAATTGACAATGATGCAGTTATAAAGCTGGCACAAATCCCAGAATTGCACAGAAGGACGAAGCACATTGCGATAAGACTTTTTATGTTAGAGAACTTGTAACTAATAAAGAGCTGCAAGTTAAATATGTTCCCACGGAATACCAATGTGCAGATATTCTCACAAAAGCTGTTTTTAAGCCTAGATTGGCATTTATCTGTGGCCTAATTGGGCTAACACTTTAGACAGGGTTTGCCAAAAAGGGAGGATGTTAAAGAGGTTTCAGCAAACTACCGACTGGCCGTATATACTCACCTGCTCGAGCTGTCTGTCATATTTGTTATTTTGTCAAATAAACGGTTTACCTCAACATCTCCTTCTTGCTGGAACCATTGATCGATATCGTAATAAAGATGGTGGTGTTTCTAGAAGATGCACAATCCGAATCGTTTCACACAGAGGTGCGTCAAAGATGTGTCCTGTCTTCGAAACTCTTCAACGTATATGGTGAATACATCATGAGGAGAGCGCTCGAGGACTGGCACGGCGGAGTTACGGTGAGAGGCAGGAGGGTCACGAATCTTAGTTACGCAGATGACACAACGGTGATTGCATCCTACCAAGAGCCAAGAGGAGTAAGCGTCATTTCTCCACAAACTCGAAGCGGAAAGTGCCGGATTGGGTTTGAGAATCAATCATTTCAAAACCAAAATAATGATTGTTGACCGAGGACGACAGCTTCAAGAAACGGACGCGCTCCAAACCTACGAGAGAGTACAAGTTTGTGTACCTAGGCTCGCTGATAACAAATGACGGTAAAATGAAATAAAATAAATGAAATAAATGCCCAACTTGGACGATACATTATTCCTTTAATCCAATTCAAACTAACATTGACACGAACAGTCATAGCGTCAATATACTACACATAATTTGAACTTATAAAGATAGGTGTATGGTTTAGAACTTTTGGAGCATTCCATGAAAATATTTCGTAAGGGACACCACCGTTTTAATACTTCCGAGAAATTAATTCAGGAAGCTAATTATGAGCATTGTACTCGTAATATCATAACTCGGCTTTAGGATTGGTAGTGTTTCTTAGCAGCTAATACGTTTTATTTTCCTAGGTGACAGTAGGAATTATGATGTTTAATATGTAATGTTTAGTAAAGTTATTTGGCCACAGATGGTGCTTAGCTACGTAAGAATAAAAGCTAGATCGCGCAGTAGAGATTTTTCTCGATTTATATAAGAAGGCTAGGTAGGAACCATTTGTGTACTCGAGAAATCCAAGGAGAAATCTAAAGAGTTCAATAAACCACTCGGGACGAACAGTTTGTTTGATTTGTTCAGTAACACCATGTTTTTCGTGATACTCACTAAATCACTGGGTTTGTTGAGTAGAATTTTCTTTGCAAAGCTAAAATACGCGAAGACTTCCTTCGAACAAACGATGCTAATCTATTTGGTCTTAATGTTTTCGTCACGCACATCAAACTTACAACAAACACACGCCTTTCAGTTCATAACAGCTAAGTTGTCGTGCATTGTGTAATGACTAAAAGTAAATTCAACATTTCTTACGGTTGCTTTAGGTCTCTTCGTCTTTTTCTGAAATAAGAAAATAGGCGCCCGGAAAAGCTCAATTACTTTTGTAACAGGATGGTATGTGCTACTAAATACGAGTATATTGCAAATAAGTCACAAAACTTTTTTTCAAATACACATAGGCAAATGCATATAGCTTGAAAATTCAGACTGGACTGGAGCCAGGGCACCGAGCGAGGAGCTACGGGCGAGAGCGGAGCCGCGGGGCCCAGCAGGGCGAAACACAAGACGGACGGCTGCGCAAGATTTAAAAGCGCAAGTGTTTAAGTCACAATTTGATATTACCTTACAATTTACGTCTGCGAAGCAATAATTAAAGTGGTAGCAGTCTACTTCAAAGGCACCTCCTGTTATTTGTAATGACTTGTAGTAACTACAACATTTCTTACGGTTGTTTTTAGGTATCTTTGTCCTTTTTAAGATATAATACGAAGAAATCACTATGCTTCGTAACAGGATTTTCTGTCCTCTCTGATGGTACAAAATTTTCTTCAGAAAGCACAGAGAATAACGGTTATGAAACTGAACTTTCAAGCTCTGAGGTCTTCACGAGAACCAGCGCGCGGGGACCCTTCCACTTCGAAATGGCTTGACCCACAAAACGGTAAATATTGAATTGCCGTGTAAGAAAATTGTGTAATGACTTTAACTAAACATAATAATGACTCTTAGGTCTAAATTATCCGAGTCTTGAAAATCTCGCTTCAGTGAATCAGCTAATACGTTAATACGTTAACAATACCGCCAATAAATCATTGGCTATTGTCATATGATCTATTTGTAAATACTCAGATGCTTCTTCGTCAAAATTGGTATACATTGTATGGGTATGCCAAACTAAACATTGCTCTTAATTTGTTCCGCAGTAACATAATATGCTTAAAAACTAACATAAATAGATAAAGATACTGTAATTTTATTTCGGTACGGACCTCTAAGATAACATACGTTTTTAAGATCAAAATAGTAAATCTGGTGGGCATTATGTAAAAACTTAATATAAATACAACATATCTTACGGTTGGCTTAGAACGTTTCGTTGTCGTTTCCTGAAATGAATGAGTCAAGGAATGAACACTGACTTTTGTAGCATGATATTTTTCGTCATACTTATATGCTTATGCTTAACTTTTCTCGTCCTATTTTTTTATTGATGGTCAAAACTAATTTCAAACTAAAGACAGCTGTATAGTTTAAAACCTCTTCGTTCATAAAATAGCTTTTTCCGCAGGCTACGCGTTCGGAAAAAGTCGCTTTCTGGCCAAGTGTAGACATAAAATGATGTACACAACACGGGAGGTAATAAAGAAAGCCCTCGATCGCATATTTACGTCCCTTGCTTTCAGCTCGGGCCGCAAACTTCTGCGATCTCGGCCTTTCTTTGTATTACCACCCTAGTTGTGTAATGTACTATTGTATCTTACTTCTGAGTCGTACGTGTATTCATCCGATGCCACAGTCTGTTGATGAAATAAAAAGATAAATAATACAGCAAATAAATCACTTGGTTTGTTAAGTACAATTTTCCTTGCAATGCTAAAATACTCGAATACTTCCTTCGAATAAACGATGCTAATCTATTTGGTCTTAATATTTTCGTCACGCACATCAAACTTACAACTAAGTTGTTGTGCATCGTGTAACGACTAAAAGTAAATACAACATTTCTTACGGTTGTTTTAGGTATCATTGTCCTTTTCTGATATAAAGATATAGTACGAAGAAATCACTAAGCTTTGTAACAGGATTTTCTGTCCTCTCTGATTGTACAAAACATTCTTTTGACAACACAGAGGAATAACGGTTATGAAACTGAACTTTCAAGCCCTGAGGTCTTCACGAAAACCAGCGCGCGGGAACCGTTCCACTTCGAAATAGCTTGCTCCACAAAACGGCAAATATAGAATTGTCGCGTACGAAAATTGTGTAATGACTTTAAGTAAAAAAGTGAAAATTTTGCTTCAGTAAATCAGCTAATACATTAATAAGGAAACAATACCGCCAATAAATCATTGGCTATTGTCATATGATCTATTTGTAAATACTTAGATGCTTCTTCGTCAAAATTGGTATACATTGTATGGGTATGCCAAACTAAACATTGCTCTTAATTTGTTCCGCAGTAACATAATATGCTTAAAAACTAACATAAATAGATAAAGATACTGTTATTTTATTTCGGTACGGACCTCTAAGATAACATACGTTTTTAAGATCAAAATAGTAAATCTGGTGGGCATTATGTAAAAACTTAATATAAATACAACATATCTTACGGTAGGCTTAGAACGTTTCGTTGTCGTTTCCTGAAATGAATGAGTCAAGGAATGAACACTGACTTTTGTAGCATGATATTTTTCGTCATACTTATATGCTTATGCTTAACTTTTCTCGTCCTATTTTTTTATTGATGGTCAAAACTAATTTCAAACTAAAGACAGCTGTATAGTTTAAAACCTCTTCGTTCATAAAATAGCTTTTTCCGCAGGCTACGCATTCGGAAAAAGTCGCTTTCTGGCCAAGTGTAGACATAAAATGATGTACACAACACGGGAGGTAATAAAGAAAGCCCTCGATCGCATATTTACGTCCCTTGCTTTCAGCTCGGGCCGCAAACTTCTGCGATCTCGGCCTTTTTTTGTATTACCACCCTAGTTGTGTAATGTACTATTGTATCTTACTTCTGAGTCGTACGTGTATTCATCCGATGCCACAGTCTGTTGATGAAATAAAAAGATAAATAATACAGCAAATAAATCACTTGGTTTGTTAAGTACAATTTTCCTTGCAATGCTAAAATACTCGAATACTTCCTTCGAATAAACGATGCTAATCTATTTGGTCTTAATATTTTCGTCACGCACATCAAACTTACAACTAAGTTGTTGTGCATCGTGTAACGACTAAAAGTAAATACAACATTTCTTACGGTTGTTTTAGGTATCATTGTCCTTTTCTGATATAAAGATATAGTACGAAGAAATCACTAAGCTTTGTAACAGGATTTTCTGTCCTCTCTGATTGTACAAAACATTCTTTTGACAACACAGAGGAATAACGGTTATGAAACTGAACTTTCAAGCCCTGAGGTCTTCACGAAAACCAGCGCGCGGGAACCCTTCCACTTCGAAATAGCTTGCTCCACAAAACGGCAAATATAGAATTGTCGCGTACGAAAATTGTGTAATGACTTTAAGTAAAAAAGTGAAAATTTTGCTTCAGTAAATCAGCTAATACATTAATAAGGAAACAATACCGCCAATAAATCATTGGCTATTGTCATATGATCTATTTGTAAATACTTAGATGCTTCTTCGTCAAAATTGGTATACATTGTATGGGTATGCCAAACTAAACATTGCTCTTAATTTGTTCCGCAGTAACATAATATGCTTAAAAACTAACATAAATAGATAAAGATACTGTAATTTTATTTCGGTACGGACCTCTAAGATAACATACGTTTTTGTTAAATGTGTGGATCGCAATATTATAAATACAAGCTGAAGCAGTAATTAGTTAATTTATTTAATACGATTGATAGAAATTATTATCGAGACAGTTTTCTTTATTGGTGTCAAGTGACATCGAACGTAATGTTCTTCTTTTTTGATATATGTAAACAACCTGCTAGGTATACATACTTCACATCCTCGGAAGTTTTAAGAATTTATAGTTAAATTCTTAAGTCCTATTCTAGAACTTAAATCTTGCAGTCTGGGACCGAATAGAGGCTTTGTGAACATGTCAGCCAGTTGTAACTCCGAGCAAACTTGCTTAACATTGAGATCTCCATTGCTGACACATTCTCGAACAAAGAAGTGCTTCAATTTTATATGTTTCGTGCGCTTATGATACTCATATTTAGGGTTCTGCGCTAAATAAATGGCTGACTCGTTGTCCAGATTTAACACGGGTTTCTCCGTCTTTGTTATGTCATTCAACAGTCGATTCAGCCATAAAATCTCTTGTGCAGACTCACTCGCTGCTATGATCTCTGCTTCAGTTGAAGAAAGAGAGACCGTCGTTTGCTTCTGACTTCTCCAACTTATTGCAGCGCCAGAGAATAAGCACACCATACCAGATGTAGACTTTCCAGTGTCTTTGTCTCCCCCATGATCTGCGTCACTGTAACAGACTAAGTGTGGAGGTGACTTCTTGGTAAATGTCAGTCCATTCTCTTGAGTCCCTTTTAAGTAACGAAAGACGCGCTTTACTTGCATGACATCCTCCTTTGTAGGTGCTGCGAGGTTTCTGGATGCAACTCCGATAGCATATGAAATATCAGGCCTTGTGCCTACTGATAAATATGCCAGTGCGCCCACAGCCTGTCTGTACGGGAAGTTTAGCTTAGTGACATCTTCGTCCACTTCCATATCGTTATCTTTAACGATCGGCGTCTTTGTTGCCTTGCAATTGGACAAGCCATACTTTTCTAAAACTTTCTTTGTGTATGCTTTTTGGCGTAAAGTTATGGTGTTGTCCTTTTGAACGTTTATTTCCATACCAAGGAAGTACGACGCAGGTTTGGTTGTAATTTTGAATCTTGTTTTCAATTCTTTCAGAAACTCGTCACCTGCTCTAGTCGTGTTGTAAGCGACAAGCCCGTCGTCGACATACAGAGCTATGATTACTTTAAATTGGCCCTTAGTTCGCACGTACAAGCATGGATCTGCTTCGCTCTGTTTGAATCCAGATGTCAACAGGAACTCGGCGATGCAGGTGTTCCAGCAACGCGGCGCTTGCTTCAATCCGTAGAGGCTGCGTTTCAGTTTACAGACTCGTTTTGTCCCATCTCCATAGCCTTCGGGCTGTCTCATGTAGATTTCTTCTTTTACGGTGCCGTTTAGGAAGGCTGTTGATACGTCGAACTGACTCAGCTTCAGATTTTCTCGAGCAGCTATAGCGAGTAGTGATCGTACAGTGCTCAGACGTACCACTGGACTGAATGTTTTGTCGTAGTCCACTCCAGGTATCTGAGAATAGCCTTTGATGACCATTCTGGCCTTGTACCTTTCGACGGAACCATCGGGGTTCATTTTTACTTTATATACCCATCTGCTTGGTAGGGCTTTGCGTCCCTTAGGTAGATTGACCAGATCCCAGGTTTGGTTGTCTTTAAGTGAAGACATTTCACTTTCCATAGCTTTTTGCCACTTTTCTTTATCAGGAGATTCAATTGCTTCTTTGAAAGTCTCAGGTTCTCTAAGCTTGTAGAGGTTTTCGATTTCTTCAGCAGCTGCCAGAATAAAATCGTCATATCGCACAGGCGCTTTGATAGTAGACCTGTCTCTCAAAGATCTTGGTTGAATGTTGGCATTGTCTTCAGCAGCAGCATTGTGAATAGGTTCATCATCATCATCGACATTGTTGTTAGAACCAAGAGACTCGTAGTCGCTCTCATTGTTAGCCACTAAATTTTGTTGCAACGAATTGTCGAGATCTTCATCTGTTTCACTGTCGCTGTGAAGTGAGTTGCCGCTTTGTTCTTCATAGTCGTCAAGCGTTATAGTCACTTGTTTATTTGGTGATCGTTGTTGCTGTGACGTTTTTGAAGACGGTTTATTTGGTTTTACATCATCAAAGAGGTCAATGAAATCATTTTTTGTTGTGTTGTCGTAGAACATGGACTTCATCACTCGGATATCTTTTGATGTAACAACTTTGTTTTTAGAAGGTAGAAATATTCTGAATGCTTTGGATGTTTCAGAGTATCCTATGAACATGCCGGGAATTGCTTTCGGTGCAAATTTGTGACCGTTAGTACCTTTCTTCAGTACAAAGGTCTTAGAGCCGAATATGTAAAGATGGTTGATGCAGGGTTTTCGTCCTACCCATAGTTCGAAAGGCGTTTGGTTTTGTATGGCGCTGTTTAAACTTCTATTTGAAAGATAGTTGGCTGCCAATATTGCGTCACCCCAGCATTTTAGCGGTGCCTTCGCATCAATCATCATGGCTCGTGCTTTTTCGATAAGCGTACGGTTCTTCCTTTCAGCTGTTCCGTTTTGGTGCGGGGTGTATGGAGCTGTCAGTCTTCGTTGTATCCCGCAGCTTTTTAAATAGGTGTCAAAGTCCTTGTTTATATATTCAGAGCCGTTATCTGATTGTAGGCATTTTAATTTGTTCCCTGTGTGCGTTTCTGCTAACTCTTTGAACTCTTTAAATTTTGATAAGACTTCGTTCTTGTTTCTCATCAGATATACTCGACTGTATCGGCTGTAGTCGTCGATAAACGTGACGAAGTACTTGTTTCCGCTTATTGTGGGCGTTTGGACAGGACCGCAAACGTCGCTGTGCACAATTTGTAAGCGTTCTGTTGTTCGTTGAGTTGTTTTCTCACGGGGAGCAGGAACTCGATGCATTTTTGCTTGTATGCAGGTTTCACACTCAGCCAAGGTTTCGGAGACATCAAAGTTCAAGCCAAGTAAGTTTTTGTTAATAAGTGACAGTTTCAAATCTTTGGCGTTCATATGGCCGAGTTTTCTGTGCCAGTCGTTGATGTTTGATGAGTTCGTTTTGTTTATTGAGGTTGGAACGTTATCATCGTTATCATTGGCCAGGTTATTGCGCTCATGCTTATTTGGTTTGATGTAATAGAGACCATCTTCATGTTTATGAGCGGTGAGAGTTATTCCAGCTGTTGGGTTCTTTACTGTCGCTTTATTTTTGTCAAAAAGTACAGAACAGCCAGCTGCTGTCATTTTGCTGACGGACAGTAAGTTGGTGCATAGACTAGGTACGTACAGCGTCTCTTGCAGGTGAGTGAGTGCATCACCATTGCCATTTTTCGTTATAAAGGAGACTGTACCTTTCCCTTTAATCTCTGCAGTGTGTTCTTCAGTTGCGAAGTTCAGTTGTCTGGATGTTCTCTCGATAGATTTAAATAGATCACGCTGATATGTCATATGTGAGGTACAACCACTGTCGAGGACCCAAATGTTGTCTTCAGGCTTCTTGTTATGCGTAAGAAGGCACTGCGTAACAAAATGGTTCTTATGAGAGTCGTAATTTTGTTTCTTAGGCTTCTCATTGTTTTTCTTCCAGCAGTTGGTACATATCTTGTGATTCTTGCGTTTAAAGATGTTACCTCTTCGTTTGCAAATTTGACAGGACGCATATAAGGCTTCTTCTTCTTGAAATGAGGTTTCAGGTTCGTCGGTATTGGTCATGTTTTGGCTATGACGTGCTTCACATTCTTCTATAATTTTGGTTTTAAGCTCCTCGGGCTTCGGAAGAGTGTCTCGCGATTCAATAGCGACTCTGAAGTTCTCGTATTCAGGGGAGAGACTGTACAACATCATGATAGTTAGTAAGTCCTCGTTGATAGCCACATCCATGTCGGCCAGCTTGTCTACTGTATCCATAAACTTGTTTAGATGACCGCGTACATCGTGTCCTTCTAGTTTTGTCAGGATCAGTTGCTTCAACAGGGATGCCTTTCGCGCCGGCCCCTTACTGGCGTAGGTGTTTTTCAATTTGTCCCAAAGTTCTTTGGCAGTGCCGCAATTTTTAATTTGTTTGAGCTCGGACGGTGCGATAATAAGAATGAGTTCAGATTTCGCCTGTTTGTCGTTATCTTTCTCGACGGCAGTCGCTTCAGAAGTTAAGGGAGTCTCAACGTATTTCCATAATTTGTGTCGTACTAGGATGGCCTCAGCCTGTATTACCCATGTATCGTAATTTTCTCGCGTGAGAGGGTCAATTTTTATATTTGACATTTTTCGATTTTCGTACTTACGTACTCAAGTTAGGTAATATTCTTCACACAGCGCTCTGCTACCATGTTAAATTTATAATGTGTGGATCGCAATATTATAAATACAAGCTGAAGCAGTAATTAGTTAATTTATTTAATACGATTGATAGAAATTATTATCGAGACAGTTTTCTTTATTGGTGTCAAGTGACATCGAACGTAATGTTCTTCTTTTTTGATATATGTAAACAACCTGCTAGGTATACATACTTCACAGTTTTTAAGATCAAAATAGTAAATCTGGTGGGCATTATGTAAAAACTTAATATAAATACAACATATCTTACGGTAGGCTTAGAACGTTTCGTTGTCGTTTCCTGAAATGAATGAGTCAAGGAATGAACACTGACTTTTGTAGCATGATATTTTTCGTCATACTTATATGCTTATGCTTAACTTTTCTCGTCCTATTTTTTTATTGATGGTCAAAACTAATTTCAAACTAAAGACAGCTATATAGTTTAAAACCTCTTCGTTCATAAAATAGCTTTTTCCGCAGGCTACGCGTTCGGAAAAAGTCGCTTTCTGGCCAAGTGTAGACATAAAATGATGTACACAACACGGGAGGTAATAAAGAAAGCCCTCGATCGCATATTTACGTCCCTTGCTTTCAGCTCGGGCCGCAAACTTCTGCGATCTCGGCCTTTCTTTGTATTACCACCCTAGTTGTGTAATGTACTATTGTATCTTACTTCTGAGTCGTACGTGTATTCATCCGATGCCACAGTCTGTCGATGAAATAAAAAGATAAATAATACAGCAAATAAATCACTTGGTTTGTTAAGTACAATTTTCTTTGCAATGCTAAAATACTCGAATACTTCCTTCGAATAAACGATGCTAATCTATTTGGTCTTAATATTTTCGTCACGCACATCAAACTTACAACTAAGTTGTTGTGCATCGTGTAACGACTAAAAGTAAATACAACATTTCTTACGGTTGTTTTAGGTATCATTGTCCTTTTCTGATATAAAGATATAGTACGAAGAAATCACTAAGCTTTGTAACAGGATTTTCCGTCCTCTCTGATTGTACAAAACATTCTTTTGACCACACAGAGGAATAACGGTTATGAAACTGAACTTTCAAGCCCTGAGGTCTTCACGAAAACCAGCGCGCGGGAACCCTTCCACTTCGAAATAGCTTGATCCACAAAACGGCAAATATTGAATTGTCGCGTACGAAAATTGTGTAATGACTTTAAGTAAAAAAAAGAAAGTTTTGCTTCAGTAAATCAGCTAATACATTAATAAGGAAACAATACCGCGAATAAATCATTGGCTATTGTCATATGATTTATTTAAAAATACTCAGATGCTTCTCCGTCAAAATTGGTATATATATATATATATATATATATATATATAAATTTATATGTATGGGTATGTGAAACTACAAATTGCTCTTAATTTGTTAGGCAGTAACAAAATATGCTTATAAATAACTTCAAATAAATAGATAAAGACACTCTAATTTTATTTTGGTACGAACCATTATGTAATAACTTAATATAAATTCAACATATCTTACGGTTGGTATAGAAGGTTTCGTTGTCGTTTCCTGAAATGAATGACTCAAGGAATATAGCACTGACTTTTGTAACAGGATATATTTCGTCATACTTAATTTTTTGCTTATGCTTAACTTTTTTCGTCCTATTTTTTTAATGATGGTCAAAACTAATTTCAAACTAAATAGTTTAGAACCTCTTCGGTCAGACGTTTATAAAAAACATTCTCGCATCGAGTTCCAAAACCTGAAATTCTCAAAACATCAAACGAAGATTTCATTGTTGTGTATTGTGTAACGAATTGAAGTCAATCTATTGTCTCTTACGTTTAAGTCGTCCGTGTCTTCAAGCGATGCCTCTATCTGTTAATAAAACAAAAAAGATTTAAAAGCGCAAGTGCTTAAGTCACGATTTGATATTGCATTACAATTTATGGTAGCGAAGTTATAATTTAAGTGGTATCAGTGTACTTCAAAAGCGTCTCCTATAATTTGTAACGACTTGTGGTAAAATACAACATTTCTTACGGTTTTTTTAGGTTTCTTTGTCGTGGTCTGAAAGAAAAATATAGCACGAATAAATCACTAATTTTTGTAACACGATTTTATATTCTCTCTGATAGTACAAAACTTTCCTTACAAAAAACAGAGGAATGCTTAAGCTCAACTTCCACTTACTAGATCTTACTTTTTTCGTCATACACAAAATCTGCTTGAAAACATGATTATAAAGCTGTAATACAAGCATTTACGTACAGATCCAGTTAAAATACGCCTTTTAAGTTTTCAGCAGCTAAATTATTGTGCGCAATGTAAGGACTTTTAGTAAATACAACATTTCTTACGGTTGTCTGAGTTATCTTCGTTTTTTTTTGGAATTAAACGAAATTCCGAATAAATCACTAGGTAAGCTTTTTTATAGCATGATTTTCTGCTCTACCTGCAAATATACAATGGTACAGAAAACTTTTTTTAGAAAACACATAATAAATTATTATTACGTGCCCATTAGGGTTATGAAACTGAACTTTCAAGCTCTGAGGTACAGACCTCGCAAAAATCAGCGCACGGGAACCCTTCCACTTCAAAATGGCTTAATTCTCAAAATGGCAAATATTAAATTGTTATGTACGGAAATTGTGTAATGATTTTAAGTTATAGTACATTGTGCACCGAGGGTAGTAAGAAGGGGATTACTAACGAGAGTCTATTAGAAGCCCGACGCCGTAGGCGGAGGGCTTTTAATGACTCGAGTTTGTAATCTTCTTACTGCCCGTGATACACACAATGTTTTTCATCACATTTGCGAGGAAAAAAAAAATAAAACATAAAAATGAAATAAACTAAACGCACCCGCTAAGAGACAACTTCAACTGTCAACTTTTTCAATATAGTCTTCCACAGATAATGCTAAGAACTGCGTTTAGTTTTTAAACTTGACAGGCAATGTCGCCAGATTGTACCGATTTTCAAAATAAAATTTTAAACTAAATTAATTTAATTGCATTAAAATAACCGCAAAAACTACGGAAATAATAGTAAAATATACCATATAAGTTTTATTTTACACTAAAATTGGTTTTGTAGCCAAGTTTTGAAGATGTGAAATAGCCTTGGCTGATTCGAAACCTCCTTAGTCTGAAATGACGTACGACTTTTAAAACTAAACTCATAACTCCCGAGGGAGTTATAGATTTTCATACAGTTTTTCCTCCCGTGGGAGTTATAGATATTTGTAACCCACGGTGGGTAAATCGGCTCGAGTTGGTCTATAAGCGCGCGTGTTATAACACCCTTTACGAGCAAGTGTGATGAAAATTATTTAACGTCTCTTAGATCTAAATCGTCAAATTTTTGCTTCTGTCAATCAGCCAATAAGTTCAATAAGTAAAAGATACCGCGAGTTAATCATTGACTATTGTCATACATGGTGAAATTTTATTGGTCGTCCAAATTTTGCCTAGGCATTAGGTATCAATAAAATATGTATGTATGTATGTTAGCTCTTTATTGCACAAAATAATACAAGCACGGGGTTACAAAATAAAGGTATATTTACAAAGGCGAACTTATCCCTTTAAGGGATTTCTTCCAGTTAACCTTTGAGTAGTTGAGTGATGAGACAAGAGAGGTGGTAGACAAACAGGATCATGTACAAGAGATTATAGAGGTATTTATGTGTAAATAGATAATATGACTACATATACTTTTTATATATATATATATTTATTTATTAAAATTGGGCACATAATCCTATATTAAAGTATAGGTGACATGTGATATTTTACGTTAGGATGTAAGATGACGAACCGCTATCGGTGATAATTAATTAATCAATTACCTACTTTGATGATCTGTTTTATGTTTTTATTTTTATGGAACTTTTTTAATTATTATTTCCAGTATGTCTTTATTTGCTTAGGGTTTTTACAATATATATATATAAATCTAGCGACCCGCCCCGGCTTCGCACGGGTGCAATGCTGATACTAAATGCATGTATTATACATATAAACCTTACTCTTGAATCACTCTATCTATTAAAAAAAACCGCATCAAAATCCGTTGCGTAATTTTAAAGATTTAAGCATACATAGGGATATAGGGACAGAGAAAGCGACTTTGTTTTATACTATGTAGTGATGATAGTGAAGTAACATACAAAATGAAAGTACAAAATATAAACACATTATAAAAAACCTAACCTAGGGTGCCGCCGGCAGCGGGGCGGGGCCCAAGCTACCGGTGGTTAGGGTCGCAGAGAGAGGAACCTCCTGACGATGCGCGCCGTGTCCAGAAGTACTGCCTTCTGTATCTGACCCTTGATCCAGCCATCTAGCGAGAGTCTCTTGAGATGGTGATCGAGACTCTTCGCTATAAGCCCGTTCGCCGAAACGACTATCGGAACAATGATCGTCGAATCAACATCCCACATTATTATGATTATTAATGTTTTGATGATCATAATGTGAAATCGTGTAAATTGACATCTGTAATTCATAATATATTTTATATTGTGAAATAAATCTATCTCTCTATCTATCTATATATGATTATAAACATAAATAGATACATAAAAATATACAGAACCTGTAAAAAACAACTAAAAACGTGTCAAGTTTTCAGTCAGAGGGCAACCACAACTTTTTGAGTTTCCCTTAAGCGAGGCTACAGACCGATACAGCCTGAATGGCAATTTGTTCCATAATTTCACAGAGTGTACCGTGAAAGATTTGTCGTAAGAGCGATGACTATGAAGAGGTATTGAGAGAGACAGATCAGCACTAGAGCGCAGCCGGTGGCCACTATCATCCGCCATAAATGTAAACCTCTCGGTAAGGTAGAAAGGAGAACGCTCAAGCTTGTCAAGCAGTTCCTCCTTTAAATCAAGGAACGCAGTATCCGCGTAATCCAGAAGAGAGAGTAAAAGAGGCTGAGCAAGAGTAATCTTTGTTTGAAGCGGGAGGAAATTTTGGAGGCGCCTAAGAGAGTGCAAAGAAGCAAAGACCCTTCTACTAATATCGACCACATGGGCTGACCAGGAAACAGTCTGGTCCATAGTGATACCCAGATTCTTAACTGTAGAGGAGAAAGGGATATGTGATCCATCAAAGAAAATGTCAGGCATCACTTGGTCAGACAATTTGGAGATGAAATAAGGACTACCAATCAAATTAGCTTGCGACTTCTTCGCGTTTACCTTTAACCCAAAGGATGAGGCCCAATCATTTATTTGTCCAATCAAAGACCCGAGATTATCAATGCTAGCCGCTGCATAGATCTGCAAATCATCGGCATAAAGGTGATATGAAGAAGAAAGAGATTTGGTGATTCCGTTGATAAAAATGGAGAAAAGGAGAGGAGAAAGCACTTCTCCCTGAGAGACACCAGCGGTCAGGTCACTCCAATTGGACAGTCTGTCTTCGAGCTTGGCTCGCTGACGCCGCCCAAAGAGGTAGTCGCGAAACCAGGCTAGAGCTGTCGGGGACAAATTGAGATTTTGGAGTAATCCTAGGAGAAGCTCCTAAAAGCGGGAGCATTAAAGAAGGCTTATAAACATCTTGCAAACTCAATGCAGCTCATTAGCCAATTACAAATCATTACAAGCAGGGAAAGTCTAATGCAAGCCGCTACCGAATTTTACAGAAAATTATACAGTAGATCCGACCTCAGAAGTACCGAGACCAACTGTACATATTTTAGTAATATAGAGCCGGTACCGGCTTTTAACGAAAATGAGATAGAAGACTCAATTAAAAAACTCAAAACGGGAAAAAGTCCAGGCACCGATGGCATAACCAATAAGATGGTTATAACAGGAAAGGATACACTTACAGAACCCCTTACAAAAATATTCAACCATATATTGCAGACTAAAACAATACCAAAGCAGTGGACATGTTCAGAAATAACGCTTCTATTTAAAAAAGGTGACCCTAAACTCTTATCAAACTACAGACCAATCAGCCTGATGTCATGCTTGTATAAAGTTTTTTCAGCGACTCTATTAAGACGCATAACAAAAATAATAGACGAAACCCAACCTGTTGAGCAGGCAGGTTTCATGCGAGCCTTCTCTACAGTGGATCATACACATTGAAAATCATAATAGAGAAAAACATAGAATACATATAACAAACCGCTTTACATAAGCTTCATTGACTACAGCAAAGCTTTCGACTCTATATCTCACAAGTCAATATGGCAAGCACTATCAGAACAGGGTGTTAACCAAGATTACATAGACATAATTAAAGAAATCTACAGAACAAGCACGGCCTCGATAAAGCTGGAGAATCTGGGAGCACCCTTTAAAATAGAGAAAGGGGTAAGGCAGGGGGACCCACTCTCTCCAAAAATATTCATAGGAGTTCTAGAACACATATTTTGAGCCCTAAATTGGAAAGGAAAAGGATTAAAAATAAATGGACTCTACCTAAGTAATTTAAGATTTGCAGATGATATAGTACTACTCGCAGAGACCCTAACGAACTAGAATTTATGTTACAATCGCTAGCCACAGAGAGCAAATCAGATGGACTGCTCGTAAATGAAGACATAACCAAGGCAATAACAAATTGCCAGAGAGTTCCAAATAACCTCAGACTCCACGCAGTTGGAATATGTTGACAACTATACTTACTTGAGGCATCTAATTTCCTTCATATCGTGCATGGATAAAGAGGTAGAAACTAGGATAAAACGGACATCGAACAAATATTGCTCGTTAAAGGAGGTATTTAAGAGCAAACTCCCCACGGAAATTAAAACAAAAGCTATGAACATCTGTCATATGCATGCCAGACCTGGCCTCTAACAAAAAGAACCCTTGAACGACTGAAAATTTGTCAAAGGGGAATGGAAAGGAGTTACTTAGGAAAAAAACTGAAAGATAGAGTCAAAAATGAACTAATCATGAAAAGAACGAAGGCCATAGATGCAGTTAAGCAAGTGTTGAAACTAAAATGGAGATGGGCTGGTCACACACAAAGACTTAGAGACGAGCGATGGACAAAAATTGTATCAGAGTGGTATCCCAGAAACAAAAAGAGAAGAAAAGGAAGGCCATTTCTAAGATGGAGCGACGACATACAAAAAAAAGCCGGGAACTGTTGGACTAGAATAGCGAAAGATAGGAAAAAATGGAGAGCTTTGGAGGAGGCTTTCACCGCTCTAGGCGGTCCCTATATTGGAGAACAGGAAGAAGTATAAATAAAAAAAATAAATAAGGAAGTATATATAAATGTAACTAAATGTATATTTGTTTATGTAGATATAAATTCAAAACTTGTAAAAGGGAAATAGAGCTATCTTATCTTATGCTAGGAGAATGTCAAAATCGACGGTGTTAAAAGCACTACTAAAGTCTAGCAAAACCAGGACGGTCAACTTTTTATTTTCAATACTAAGACGAATGTCGTCAGTGACCTTAACCAGAGCAGTAACAGTGCTATGCCCAGGGCGGAAACCTGATTGGAAGGGATTAAAAAGGTTGTGTCTATTGGGGTGAGAGGAAAGTCGGTCATTTACAAAATGCTCAATAATTTTAGATAGGATCTGAAGAATAGATATAGGACGATACTGGGAAAAGGAAGTGGGATTTGATACTTTTGGAAGAGGGATGAGGTGTGCATGTTTCCATGCCGAAGGAAAGGTGCCAGAAGATAAGAAACAATTAATAATTTGGGCTAAAGTGGGGGCAATGTACTCCGCCACAAGCATAATCATGTCCAAGCTAAGATTATCTTCACCGACGGCTTTCGTCTTAATAGTTTTGAGAATGACTAATAATTTTTGTGGCGAAATATTACCAATATCAAATGTAAATGAATCAGGGTGTATAGAATTGGCAAGATGAGATAATGGCCGTTGCTTGACTGTAGGGTCAAGACAAACAGGAGAAGTGCTGAAGTGTTGATTGATAGCGTCTAAATCTAGAACACCAGGAGAGTTTTCTTGAGTTTTGCCTACCCCAATTGATTTGAGAAATTTCCACAATTTTGTGGGAGAACAGTCGTCTATGGACTGGTGAATATACCGACGTCTTGCATTTCAACAAACTCTGTTACAGCGGTTTCGCAAAGATATGTACACCTGATGGTTGATCTCGGATGGGTCGTGCCGGGTCTGAATAATCTTTACGTCCAATATTGTAGAATGTCTTTATAGTATAAAGACTATGTAGTTAAATCGTAAAGTATAAAAAAATGTCTTAAGTAGCAATTTGTCCATGTTGTATAATGACATAACATTATTTTATTATCACCTTCATAGTACTTCAAATTCGATTACAGGCCACTTATATTGAAAATTAAGTATAGTGTATGTAACACCGTAACAAGTGAAATCCACATAAATATAACGTAGTCATTTAGCAATAATGAAGTTTCATCCACTTCCTCATTTTATAACTAAGACATTAAACAAACAAGATCTTTTGATTACGTAGTCCTTATCACAACCAAGACTTTATACAATTGAGACATTCTGCCTACTTGTGCATTTCACGACCTAGGCGTTTTGCTTCCTAAGTCTTCTTAAAACTTGGACCATTTTGTAATCATGGGATTAGATAAACAAGTCATTTTGCATACTTGGCCAGTGTACAACTGAGACGTTTGGAATACCAAGGCTAAATGCAAGTAAGGCGATCAGGACCCAACCCCTCGCCGTAACAAGTAACACATTATAATTACAGATAAACAAAATAGAGACTATAAGTAGGTACGTTGTTTTTGCTAGTACAAACAGAAATTTAACACAGTCAAGAAGAGGAAGATAATGTTTATAGCCAATACAAACACAAATAGAAAAATACATTTCTGCAACCGCAATAACGAAACGTAAGTTTAAACTGTCAGTAGTGACAGCTATATATGTCATTTCTGAAGAAAAAAATGTAGGTACAATTTTCACCATAAAATGTGCTGTCCGAAAAAAAAATGTAACGTGAGGATTACGCGTATCGGCGCGTAAGTTTGTTTCAGCGACTCAACGCGGAAGCGGGGTCGTCGTCGCGGGGAGGGGAGGGGACCGTTGCCGTCCGCCGCGCAGTGCGCTACCGCGGTATCCACAAACGTATGTTTTTTAGGATATCTTTCAGCTGCTGTTTCTCAATTTTTTAGTACTGAAAGATACTGACTGAAAAAACATGTATTTTCTATTTTTCGCTAAGGATTCACAAAACATTTTATGAACATTAATCGTTGTGCAATGGGTACCGAATTTAACTAAATACCTACTTCGTTTTTTTCTTCTGCTCCAACGTTTTGCTGTTGATAAAATCATAAGATAAATATATGACAAATAAGTGAAAACTACTGTTTTAAACATACTAGGTATTATGAAAATATGATAGTCTAGAAAATATAACTAAAGCATGTTGTATGTGAACTGAAATTAAGAAGGCCCCTTCAGCAGCGGGACGCTGACGGCGCGTCGAGTTTTGCGGATGCGGATTTTGTACTGTATACCCTACCTACCTTAACCTACTCCTAAAGCTGACCTAAATAAGCTAACGCTAAGCCTTAACCTACCTAGCTCTTAAACTACTCATCCTACCTACTCGTCATCGTTGATTTGGCCAAGTAATCGTCTAGTGATCTCAAAGGAACCCACGTTATGTCCGGAGCTAGTAACCTTAAATTCTTTTCACATAATAGGATGGAATTATTTGTCTTTCTAAACTTATACTAAAATAAACTAACATCTTATATATTTAACTACGTCTAGAATATAAGTAATTAAAACAGACAAGATTACCTACTGCTAAGTTTAAAATTTTCTAATTGAAATCTTACTAACCGACTTCATAAAAGGAGAAAGTAATAAAAATATGTTTTATTTACCAAACGTTTTTGTTTTTGGGGTTAAAGTGCAGGCTCCTCCGCCGCCTGGCACCGTAGATTTCGTTTCCTGACTGGTCATCTCCCGCCCCATAGTTCAGAAGAAACTTTATTCTTTTTTTTTATTTTTTCAGTCATCAGTCTTAATATAGCCTTGCAACGCTATTGCTGGAATCATGAGAGGACATGTTTGCAAAGGGACATCTTTACAGTTAATAAAAGGTACATACATACCATTAAGAAATATCAAAAAACTAACAACTGTATATTTTAGAGAACTGGAAAATTATTTTAATTTTCCAGTTCTCTAAAGTCCGTTATAACACGCTAGGGTCTTCTAGCCAAATTATATGGAATAACAATGAAACACTGTCGTCCAGACTTAGGTGATAGGTATTTTGGATTCGCCTTGCTATAATAAATATACCAAGATCTTGCTTTACTTCGATCAAGCCTGTCCAATAAGGTCACTGCTAACCAATAATTGAAGTCGTTTCTTTTGAACCAAGACAACAGAATATTATTGTATAAAGTTCACAAAAGAGAAAGCTAATGCAAATATTTTCATTTTGTTAATTGTGAATAACTAATTTTAGTCTTTCTCACAATTGTTTGATTTTACCAGTGTTTCGGAAATTCGACCAGGTATGTATGATGGAAAGAAACGCCAAGTATCCACCGTGGTCGGAAATGTATTTAATATGTAAATATCTGTAAGTCATTCAGTCAGTCAGAATCATACAGTCAGTCTGAATCATAAAGTCAGTCAGTAATTATTCCTACCTAACCTTCCTTCTTCTTCTTCCTCTGCCATACCCTAACGGGTGTCGGCGACCACCTTTGCAAAGTCCTCTCTGTTCTTGGCCAATCTTGCGAGTGTGGCTGCGTTCTTGATGTCAGTCCATTTTTTGATATTATCGAGCCAGTTCATCCTCCTTCTTCCCCTTCCCCGTTTCCCTTCTATTTTCCCTTCTATTATAAGTTTGAGTATGTTGTATTTCTCGTGTCTATGTAGATGTCCAAAATATGCAATTTTACGTTTCTTTACAGTAGCTAATACTTCCCTTTTCTTATTCATTCTAGTTAACACTTCTGCATTTGTGATCCTAGCAGTCCATGATATTTTCAACATACGTCTGTATAGCCACATTTCAAACGCTTCTATTTTATCTTCCATAGCTTTGTTTAGCGTCCATGTTTCTGCGCCGTAGAAAAGTATGGATAAAACGTAGCATTTAACAAGTCTCCATCTCAATTTTAGACTAATGTCTTTGTTGGTATATAAACTTTTCATTTTCATGAATGCACAACGGCCAATTTCTATTCTTACTCTAATTTCTTGTTCCGGGTTCCAATTTTCACCCAACCAGCAGCCCAGATATCTATATTTCGTTACTCTTTCTATTTGTTTGCCATCAATTGTGAGACTGTTAGTTAAAATTTGTGATTTACTCACCACCATTAGTTTGGTTTTACTAATATTCATTTTCAGATTATAACGTTTTACTTTATTGTTCAGTAGATCTAATAGCTGTTGTAATTCTTCTATGTTGTTGGCTATTAGGACTGTATCATCTGCGTATCTTATATTGTTAATGAATTTGCCATTACATTTTATGCCCATCTCAACGTCGCCCAGTGCTTCCGTGAATATACGTTCAGAGTAGAGATTGAATAAGCTCGGAGATAGAATACAGCCTTGACGTACTCCTTTGCGTATTTCCAGGTCTTTTGTAGAAGTTTGCTCGATTTTAATATGTGCTGTCTGGTTCCAGTAGAGATTTTTGATAATTCTAGTGTCCTTGCTATCGATATCAGTTTGTTCTAATAAGTCTATTAATTGTTGATGGTTGACATTATCAAATGCTTTTTCGAAGTCGATAAAGCATAAGTATACGTCCATTTGATGCTCCAAACAGTTTTGAACTAACACCTGCACTGCTGTCAGGGCTTCCCTGGTTCCAAGTCCGTTTCTGAATCCAAATTGGGTCTCATTAATGTTATAATGAATTTTGCTATAGATTCTATTATGTAGAACTTTGAGAAATATTTTAAGAACATGACTCATTAAACTTATAAGGCGGTATTCATTGCATGTTTTAGCATTTAGTTTTTTAGGGATAGGTAAGAAGGACGACTTTAGCCAATCGTCTGGTAATTCTCCTGAATCATAAATTTTGTTAAATAATTTAACCAATATATCTATTCCAAAGTCATCAATTAGTTTAATTAGTTCTACGTGGACATTATCAGGGCCGACAGCTTTTCCGGATTTCATGTTGTATATGGCTTTTTTCACCTCACTACGAATAATTGGCGGAGCTTGAGTATCGCTACTATCAGGCGGAGGAAAGTCTTGTCTATTATCTTCAAACAGTTTAGTTATATAATGTTCCCATTCATCCTTCTGTTGATCAACTTCTAGGAGCAACTCGTTGTTACTGTTAAACAATTTTGCTTTAGTATGTTTCCTTTCCGTGTGAGTGAATTCTTTAACCTTCTTGTGTAAATTAAAACTGTCATGTTTGTGATCTAATTCCTCTATTTCGGCACATTTTGATTCCAGCCATTTATCCCTCTCGATACGAATATTGGTTCTAATTTCATTATCCAGATTTTTGTATTTTACTTCATTTGAATCTTTGTATTTTCTTCTGTTCTCCTTTTTATTTAGAATTTCGTTGGTTATCCAAGGTTTTTCGGTTTGTTTTTCCCAGTAACCCAGTACTTCTTTTCCAATTTGTACAGTACTGTTTTTGATTATTTCCCAAACTTCTTTGTTCATGACATTACTAGCATCTAGGTCTATTCCGTTGAATTGTTTTCGAATTTCGTTGTTCAATGACGCTTCTGTTTTAGTTTTTATTTCCTTATTTTTTAATTTATTTATTGCAATCTTTCTATGTTGTTGGTTACTATTCTTACATATCTTTAATTTCAAATTTATTTTTGCTACAACTGGGTTATGGTCAGAGCCAATATCCGCACCGGGGTACGTTTTAACATTAACAATTGCATTTTTGAATCTATTGGGTATTAATATGTAGTCAATCTGATTGCGTATTATATTTTCTGGAGTATGTTTAGGCGAAGTCCAAGTGTATAACCGTCTTGGTGGATGGTCAAACCAAGTATTTGTGATTACTTAATCTTTTTCTATGCAGAACTGCAGCAGTCGGTCACCACAATCGTTTCTTTCACCTAGTCCATGATTTCCTACATATTTATCTACGGATCCCTTGCCGATCTTTGCATTGAGGTCACCAAGTATCAGTGTTACTTGCTGCGATTTAAGAGAGTTCAATACCATGTCAATTTCCTTATAGAAATCTTCCAATACAACGGGTTCTTTTTCTACTCTTTCTGCTGTTGGTGCATAAATTTGGAGGATGTTTATGTCAAACGGTTGGCCACTGAGTTGCAACAATAAACAACGCTCAGATATCGGTGCAAAGTTGGTGACATACTTATTTAGGTTTTTCTTGAGCATTATGCCCACTCCATGATAATGGTGTTCTTCTGTTGAAGGTTTTCCCGAGTAGTAAAATATCATGTCTTCAACTTCACACTTTCCATTGTCTTTCCATCGTACTTCGCTTAGGCCCATTATGTCAATCTTTAATCTTTTCATTTCTTGTACAGTGTTTTCAATTTTACCTGGTTTTATTAAGCTTAGGACATTCCACGTTGCGATTTTTAAACAGCATTGTTTATTCTTCCTTATTAACTTTAGTCTTTCTATTTTCGTTTCTTCTTTCTTCTTTTCTTCTCCCTCAGTAATATATTTTGCATCATAGGACCTGGGGATCCCATGACGCCGGGTCGGGCCCGGATTGCATCGAACTGGCTCATTGATTGGACTTTTTTGCATGGTGATTTTCTTGGAGCGAAGTAGTATGTAGTGGGGCCCCGTTTCCTTCTACATCGCAGGGTTTTTTAGGGGGTATTTAGTCCCCTAGGCCACCTACTATGCCTCATCTGAACAGTTTCCCATTCAGGAGTATGGATATACCGCCATTGCTCGGTCGCCAGAGCTCCGTTTGTTATATGGCAGGGAGCACCACGAGCAGGTGGAGTTGGCAATTGGGTCGGATAAGATGTTGGTTCCGTTCACCCCTTGCTAACCTTCCTAATTTACTTTAAAAATAATACACTATCCTAGTTCAGAACACTAGTAACTAACAAGAAAAGCAATACACTTATTTATATCACTCTTCACTAACCATTACCTACCAAAATATACAGCAAATCAAACTAGAATACCTTGAAGAAAAGCAGTACACTTACTTTATACCACTTCTCTTCACTAATCAAAAGATCCTAGCCCTAACAGCTATTCTAACCAACTACTCTAAAGTTTAGTTTTGCATTATCGTTTAGAGTCTAAACGATAATGCAAACTAGAGACTCGGGTCTCACATTTAAATCACTCGCGATGTTTTCCAATAGGGCAATGGAAAACTCCTAGGCTAAAGCTAATTACGTCGGATAAAGAATCCCTTAGACCTAACTACTATTCCTTGTGTGCGTAGCTATGTCTCGCAATAAGGATTGGGACAGCGAGGACATAGCCAAAATAAGAGTGAATATATAAGTATGTATATAGATATACTAGGTCAAGACATTGGTCAACTTGTATAGCCTGGTGTGGCTACACAAACTGACGAAAGTCCAGGGAGCTAAAGGTTTGCGCTTGAGTATAAAACAAACCCCTGCCGCCGCTCCAAAGGATACAGTAAAACACTAACTTCCAAACTAAATACGCTTTCTAAAGTCAGAAGTCTGTCAGTTACCACCGCGAGGTGACCTGCCTTTGACCTGTGAAACCCGACAACAACAAACAATTCAAAGAAAAAACCTTGCAACCAACCAATATCAATCATTCAGTTATCAATCGTATGTAACCTAACCGGAAAGAAACCAGAAGGGTTTTGGGAATGGGGAAAATTCGCGCGTAACTAACTAATGAAAGAGTCACAATGTGTTACAAGAATGCACTACTAGGTACGTTCACAACGCGTCGCTAGTTTCTACCTAAAGAAAGCTAGATTTTGGAGCAGTCACAATGCACTTCTACGTAGTAGTCAGTACGTCCACTAGCCCCGCCTCTAGCTACTACCTACTCAGAACTAGATCAGAAGCAGTCACAATGTACTTCTACTTAGTAGTCGGTACGTCCACAAACCCCATCACTAGCTCTGTCTATAAACAAACTAGTACTAAAGCAGTCTCAATATACTGCACGGTACGTTTACAAACTCCAGCACTAGTTTTCTAATTAGAACTAAATCTAAAGAAGTCTCAATGCACTCTCAGGTACGTTCACAATATTTAAATTTAGCTCTTCCTACTACTAAACCTAACCTAACCTAAAACTTAGAAGGGGCAGAACATTTCTAAGATTGGAGTGAATTTAACTATCCCGGCAGTATCAAAGTAATAACTGCAGCGCAGATGCTTTATCTACCTATATTTTGAAATCAAACCTACTATACACAAACATACATAGTCTCATTTATATAAAACCCTGATAATACGATTTGCAGATCTATAAACAAAAAAAAACTCCGAATTCTCGACAACGATAGACATAGCTGGAACATTTCAAAATGAGACGAATTAAATATTAATACTAGGATATAAAAATACCTAACAATAATATTATAATAACCTAGTAACATATTTTACAAAATAAATCGAATTATAACACAATAAAACTGTACATGATGTGTAACGTAAACACACTTTTTTCTCCTTAACGTGTAAAACAGGTATTTTTCTTTTCTTAATATAATAGTCTCTTACAATACTTAACTATAATAAGCATAATCTATTTGGAAATCTAAACTTATTTTAGTTATAGTTGTCTTAACGAATTCTAATTGGTACTAATTAACAGATAAGTTAACAAATTGAAATTTAAATCAGTCTCCATCAGTAAAGTATTCTATAATTATTTCTGGGTTGAACTAGTTAAAAAAAAAACAAATAAAATTTAATATTACAAGGTCTAAAATGGCTTGTCACGAATTGGTTTACCCAATTTGCAATGTTACCTACAACCTGACAATCTTGGCTCAATTTCTCATAAAAACAAAATAATTTTAATTTCTTAAATTTTTGACGTTTCCAATGCTAAAATAACTGAAAATAAATTCGTAATCTATCTCACCAATCTACCACTTTTGATGTATCAGGAATCGAACCTGATTATCCATTCCTATTATGACTCCTTAAGTATTACTAAAATATAATACAAGTTGATCTAAATGAACTGTTTGGTCTTACAGTTTAAATTACAAAACAAACGTTTTATGTACTACCTATTTGTCGTTAATGAACTCTAATTATTTTATATCACCCGTAAATTTGTGCTATGTAAATTCTTTATAGTTTACGCAAAAATAATGGAAGCTAGACGAGCCAGACTGCTTTGCGGAATACGCGATGTACTACAAGTATTTACGCTACAATAAAATAAAAAAAATAAGAGCAAAATCTACAGCAAGATATATCTAAGACTGCAATACTAAAAATGAATAATCTAGTCTTAATGGAGAGTACCTAGTTGGAAACCAAATTAGAGATAACTATAATTGTAATTTTCATAAATAATTCTACCCCCCACTGATAAAGCTTTTAATTTCTAAAGTTACCTTAAATGAGCTTAGAAAACTTACAAGTATTACTAACTCTTTTTCCTATCAACAATTCATAAAAAATATTCCAATAGGTACATAATTACCTATTTTCTAAACAACAAAACTAAAATATGTCTAAACCACAAATAAATCATTCGTTTACCTACGTAGCTAAATCACTGCAATGTCAGTTAAATACTTAGTTTACTCTTAACCAATCACTTTACTACACAACGCTACGTTAACGTTTGATAAAACAGTAAAGTTTTATTCTACCAAACCCATTTACCTATAACATTGATATCGCCTCTTATTTGTGTAGCGCTTTAGCGTGTTTTTAATAATGATCTCATTTTATCGAATTATAAAAGTCCCGAAACTATGTTACGTCAAAACTCGAACTATTTTATACAAACAAACTACAAATAAGCATGCAGACCACACAATAAAAGCAGCAACATGCAACCACATATCTCGTGCAACATCTAATGCAAACAAAATTTTGAACCCCATACCACCACAAGCCCTAACTACTTTATATACGTCCCAAAACACATATAAAAAAGTACGTAACTAAAGAAATTTATTAATTCAAAATCGGTTCTCTTACTTCTTGGCTCTATGTTAATGCAAACGTACGTGTAATACACCTACACATCAAACTATTTCTTTTTTTATTAATAATCGAACTATTTCCCACTGTATGTTTTATGATTATTGTTTTAATGAAAACTCCTAAATCTCGTGGTAATTCTAGCTGTACAAAAAAAATACTCACGTGAATCCTCTTAAAAAAAATGCGACTTTATTAAAACAGATATACTCAATTTAAATGTCTTACGCAATACAGATCTAAAATGGCAGCTTGTAAAAAATCGAGTCCATACAAACATGATAATGTCGCAATCGCAATTATTTAAAGCGTAAAACTTCTTTTGTGTTTACTCACTGACCCAAGAACGATTAAAAGAAACTTATAAAAACGCTTTCGCTACCTGTTTCACACGCTTGTCCACTAACACAAATAAAAACAACATCGAATTTGTATAGCACCCTAACAGCTGTACACATTTAGGACAATAGAAATAGAAAGTTACCTATTATGTAAAACACTATTATGAGGAAACAGGAGGACATTTTTTCCATACAAACACAGTCCCCTGTTTCCTCCCTGGATAATGCCAGTAGAGCAATAATTTTTTGTCCAAAAATCTATGGCTACTATTGATACTCGTATGTTCCTATGTTTTCCTTTTTACGATAAATTGATTCTCAAAAGAGATATTAACCTTCAAAAACCTAAAAAAAATGCCAGATTTTCCGCTGTGTTCACACATCCAGAAAACAAATTTGACTAGATTATTAAAAAAAAGGAAAACATAGAAATCTTTAATTTTTAATGAAAAAATTAGTTAAATAGGTTAAGTTTTGGGGAAGAAATCAGGGGACTACGAAACGTTGTTTTCATGAAATTTTAAAAGGTATTTTCGTTCCAAGCTGCAGTTGTCTCTATCGCGCTCTGCGCGGGAGAGGCAGGCAGTGCATTTTACAAAAACCTAATTTTCAATTCTCTCCACCTTACTCTTTCCTCTTAAGTTATTAAAAGGTATGAATTAAACGACCTATTATACAATACCTTAATATCATCATAATTCTAGGACTCAGTACAAAATAATCAAAGTCTTAAATTAAGTAAACCGGTGGGAATCAGATGAAATAGCTATCCCACTATTATTACAATAGGTATACGAAGTCAAAACTATAGCGATATCTACAGCTAAGACTTCACTACAGAACCAAATGTCAAGTCAAACCAGTGTTAGCCAATGTGCTAAACAATTAAACTCAAAAGTCTACTACTGCAATTCTAGATTTAGTATTTATCTAAATGTCTAAAGTAATCATTAATATACAATCTTCAATTAAATTGTCTACCCCCCGTCCATACAAACATGAGTTTCTTTAAAGTCTCTACATCAGACATAAAAACTAGACCCTTTTAATGCTAAAACGTCTATGTCCTAGACCTTACATACTTTTAACTCCTGAAATAATTGAAATAATGTAGAATTGCTTTATTACATACGTAATGCATCTGCTAAACTATTTATCGTTACGTTAGAAATTAAGGTACTAAATTAAGATTTTCTACTTTGTTGCATAACTTAGTCTTATTCTAATTATGTATATTATACGTTCAATATAACTATTAAAGCCATTATTATACTACATACTTTGTGTTTACATACATACATACTTTGCTATACTACACATGTTACAATTTACATTTTAATGCAGAAGTTTCGCAGTTGCCGATATGAAAAAAATATTTTTCCATAAAAAAATAATTGCTTATGTAAAGTAGTGGAAGTTATAAAAGACGATAATTTTAATAATCTTACGTAGCACTCTTGCTGCCATAATAAACAGTTCTGTACAGACAAACAAAAGATTAATATGATCGATCGATGGCATATATATTATACTAGCTTATACCCGCGACTTCGTCTGCGGTGTAAATTATAACTAGGCAATTACTCTTTATAAATAGCTTTTGATATTTGCTCATAAACTTGGTTGTAATTCAACAAAACCCTCATATTGGGCCCAAAACTGCACATTTACCGCGAAAATCAATTCTTTAGTCCATTTAAGGATTAATAACTACTATTAACACCGGAATATTTACCATGTATGTTTGTTTTTATGAGTTCCCGATATTTCCCGGTATATTCCCGTGTTAATAGTAGTTATTATGTGAATGCCATGATAGCTTAAAATCATTTAAGAATTATTTACAAAAAATTAAATTCACTTCAAAAACCACCTGTTTGTTACTTACACAAAAAGACAATTTACTAATTGTTATATGCTATGCGTGGAGTTTCAAACCTATTACTTTAAATATTGTACCGTTCCCAAACAAACTTCCAACCCCTACCTACTCAACCTGTTTTGGAGATAAATTTTAATGAATGATGAAATCATTTGAGTTCTATTCATTTCAATCAGTTTTCACTTTAAAAATCGTTTGGTGCCTATACTAAGTTTCAACCCACATTTAACCCCTTTAGGGGATGAATTTCCAAAAACCGTGATATTACTTTCCTGTACTCATGTAGAAGGATCTATGTGCGAAGTCTCAGAGCTCCAACTTCAAAAACCGTTTGGACCCTATACAAAGTTTCAACCGCTATTTCACCCCTTTCGGGGACGAATTTCAAAGAACCGTGAAATAATTTCCTTGTACTTATATTGAAGGATCTATTTACAAAGTCTCAGATCTCCAACTTCAAAAATTGTTTGGTCTCCATTCAAAGTATCAATCCCCATTTAACCCCTTTTGGGAATTAATTTAGAAAAACCGTGAAATTACTTTCCTGTACTTATATTGAAGGGTCTATGTGCAAGGTCTCAGATCTCCAACTTAAAAAAAATCGTTTGGTGCGTATACAAAGTTTCAATCCCCGTTTGACCCCTTTTGGGCATGAATATCGAAAAACTGTGAAATTATTTTTTTCTACTTATATTGAGGAGTCTATGTTCGAAATCTCAGATCTCCTGCTTCAAAAATCGTGTGGACTCCATATAAACTTTCAACCCCCCTTTTAACCCTTTTGGGGGTGAATTTACTTTTCTCAACACGGTGAAATTACTTTTCTCAACTTAACAGTCTATGTTCGAACTTTCAGATTTTCCACTTCAAAAATCGTTTGGTCCCGATACAAAGTTTCAATCTCCCTTTGGGGATGAATTTCGAAAAATTCCTTTTCATCCCTTACTTAACTTACGTTATACAACCACCCTACTGTAAAAATTTCAAGTTTCGTTGATGAGCCAGTAAGTCAGTCAGGACTTCTTCTTTTTTGTATATGTAGATAATGAGGTGATAGGCAGTCGATATATCTCCTGTCGGAGATTACAACGTTAAGAGCGCACTGGGCCATATCTAATTGCCTCTTCAGGGTTCCGTAGTCACTAATAAAAACGTATTATTTTGTGTTTGTGCTCTAAATTTTCTGGTAATGTCTTTGCAGGTGGTTACAATACTGAGTATAATAAGTACAATATTTTTGAAGTATTTTTAAACTGTCCCAGTGTCTAGGGTTGCGTACCTGCTGGGTGACAACAGGGCCCTATTTCAAACCGCCGTGATCCACCTGTCCGTGTGTCTGTCACAGGGCTGCATGTTTTGGATCGTAATGTAAACGAAATGTGTTGTAGTGTAAACTCAAAAATTTCACATAGTGAGATATTTTTAATAGTATTACAAAAAATTAAAAATAAACTGAATATATTTCAAAATTGCAAGGTGATCCCATACAAGACACGTGTTCTTATTTGGCTTTTTTGGCTAGTGGTTGTTTCTAGGTGCATGTTGCGTAATTTCTACGGACATACCTACTGGGCGCTGACCTATTTTTTATTTTATGTTATTTAAAAGTTAAAATAATTAATTAATGTTATTATTTAAAAAAACTCTCGAGTTGAATAATATAATAATATTTTAAATTTATTAAAATAAACCTCGCAATTTTTTATTCCATAGCTCGCTTTCATCATGGGTGTCCCTCGAGATCCCTAACATCGTTTGTCCTAAAATCACTTGCCCTAACTGTTTTGTCCTAATGGGTATTTGGCCTAATGATGAGTTGTCATAATAAGGTTTTTCCATAATGTTATTTTTGCCATAATACTCTGTTGTCCGAAGCTTTTTTGCCATAACTATTAATATTCCTAATGTTATTTTGCATATTCCTCGCGATCCCTAACATCGTTTGTCCTAAAATAACTTGGGCTAACTGTTTTGTCCTAATGGGTATTTGGACTAATGATAAGTTGTCATAATTTTTACTTTCAATAATGTTATTATTGCCCTAAATCTAAATTGTCCGAAATATATTTGCCATAACTATCAATATCCCTTATGTTATTTTGCATATTCCTCGCTATCCTTAATAACGTTTGTCCTCATATTACTTGCATTAACTGTGTTGTCCTACAATACAATATTCTTTATTGTGCACCAAAACAAAAGATTACAAAACTTTAATCTAAAACAGCATAAATGGTAAACAACAGGCGGTAATACTTATTGGGATGATCAATTTTCTTCTGGAATGTTGTGATTGTCCTAAAACCCATTTATCTGATGGATTTTTACCATACATGGTATCCCTAAATTAAAGATAATTTTGCTAAAGTTATCAAGGCGCATTTTGTATATGGCTATTTATTGAAGAACTCTTAATATTAAGGGTATAAATAACATTATGTAAATACATGTAATATTTTATTCAAGAAATCGTTGTTTATTTGTGGAAATAAATATTGACAAAAAAAAATATATAATTAATTTTAACATTTCGACACATTGATATTGGTGATATTTTTTTTTGGGTGCGCCAAAGTTCATATAAAATTGCAAATTCGATTATTATGTTAGGTTAGATAGATAAGTATGTTAGGTTAGATTTGAATTGTGATCCTCACAAAACCGAACTGCTACCAGAAAAGTAGGTTAGGTGAGGTTTGAACTACGATCCTCACAAAACCGAACTGCTACCAGAAAAGTAGATTAGGTTGGGTTTGAACTGCGATCCTCACAAAACCGAACTGCTACCAGAAAAGTAGGTTAGGTTGGGTTTGAACTGCGATCCTCACAAAACCGAACTGCTACCAGAAAAGCAGGTTAGGTTAGGTTTGAACTCTGTGATCTTCACAAACCTGAACTGCTACCGGAAAAGTAGGTTAGGTTAGGTTTGAACTGTGATCCTTACAAAACCGAAGTGCTACCAGAAAAGTAGGTTAGGTTAGGTTTGAACTGCGATCTTCACAAAACTGAACTGCTACCAGAAAAGTAGGTTAGGTTTGAACTGCGAGCCTCACAAAACTGAACTGCTACCAGAGAAGTAGGTTAGGTTAGAACTGCGATCTTCACAAAACTGAACTGCTACCAGAAAAGTAGGTTAGGTTTGAACTGCGAGCCTCACAAAACTGAACTGCTACCAGAAAATTAGGTTAGGTTAGGTTTGAACTGCGATCCTCATAAAACCAAACTGCTACCAGAAAAGTAGGTTAGGTTAGGTTTGCACTGCGATCCTTACGAAACCGAACTGTTACCGGTAATCACAATTAGGGAAAAACATCGTGAGGACAAATAATGTTAGGTTATACAATAATAGGATAAACTACATTAGCCCATATAAAGTTAGGATAAATGACGATTAGGACGTGTGATCTTTAGGGTTTATTAGTAATTATGATAAATGACTATTAGGCAAAATGTCATTAGCATAAATAATCAGTATGGCAAATGACATTAGGTAAAATAAATATTAGGGCACAAAAATTTCATCAATATGATGTGAGGGAATCAAATATTAGGGCATGTGAGTGTTAGGACAAATGATCATTATGAGAAACAGTATTAGGGAATGCAAAAATAGGTTAAAAAAATTTAGGGATCCCGATATAGATCCTTTCATCATACAGTGCGATGAAAAGTTCGCGCCCTGTTTATAGTATAATATTATTAAACCCGCTCAATAAAATCATTGAAATTAAGTTAATTTATGGCTTAGAAACTCTCATTTTCACCATTGCGGTACGGACCCACCCGGCCCTTCAAGTTCATCATCAATAGTACATTGTGCACCGAGGGTAGTAAGAAGGGGATTACTAATAATGAGAGTCTATTAGGAGCCCGACGCCGTAGGCGGAGGGCTTTTAATGACTCGAGTTTGTAATCTTCTTACTGCCCATGATACACACAATGTTTTTCATCACATTTGCGAGGAAAAAAATTGATAAAACAAAAAACAGATTATTTATTGCAAACTTCTTCAATATACTCGTAGTCTTCCACAGATAATGCTAAAAACTGCGTTTAGTTTTCAAACTTTACAGGCAATACTGCCAGATTGTAATGATTTTCAAAATAAAATTTTAAACGAAATTAATTTAATTGCATTAAAATAATTGCAAAAAATACTAAAATAATAGTAAAATATACCATATAAGTTTTATACACACTAAAATTGGTTTTGTAGCCATGTTTTGAAGATGGGAAATAAACCTTGGCTGATTTGAAACCTCCTTAGTCTGAAATGACGTCCGACATTTAAAACTAAACACATTACTCCCGAGGGAGTTCTAGATCTTCATACAGTTTTTCCTCCAGTGGGAGTTATACATATTTGTAACCCGGGGGAGGTAAATCGGCTCGAGTTGGTCTATAAGCGCACGTGTTATAACACCTTTTACGAGCAAGTGTGATGAAATAGTACATTACATAACTAGGGTGGTAATATAAAGAAAGGCCGAGATCGCAGAAGTTTGCGGCCCGAGCTGCAAGCGAGGGACGTAAATATGCGATCAAGGGCTTTCTTTATTACCTCCCGTGTTGTGTACATAATTTTATGTCTACGCTTGGCCAGAAAGCGGCTCTTTCCGTACGCGCAGCGTATGGAAAAAGTCACTTTATGGCCAGGTGTGGCATAAATAAATTTTCAGCTGTAGTACATTACGGATTTAAGTAAATACAACGTTTCTTACGATGTGGATTTCGAATAAGCTGAGACGACGTATCTTATTCTGTTGATACAATAAAATTTTAAAATTATATGACGAAAAAATATCGGTTACTTACGCGTTACAGACATCAAAAAAAAAACATTAAGAATATAGATATAGCGATTTGGGTATTTTTCAAAGGACTCATGCATTTCTTCTCGAAGTAGGTTCATTGGAAGTCGGTTATTTTATATTTTTTTAAGTTTGTGGTCATAACAATAAACAATTTTCTTATCTAAACGGTTGCAGTTTTGAGCAGATTTTGTTCTGCCCAAACTTTTGGGCAGTACCAATATACTATTTCAAATTCTTTGCATTACTTAACAGTTGCTGATCAATCTGATCATATTTTCATAGAGCATCTTTTCACGAGATACCCAAATAGAAATTCAGAAAAAAAACATTTGATCCATCCTAGTAGTCGTACACAGGGTCCCTATTATTCTTAAGTCTCTGGGGACTCTGGCTTGAATAGAGTCTTGTTATTTAATGATAAAAAAATGACGTGTCTTACGGTCTTCTTTTGCTAAAAAAGTCAATAACGATTTGTAGATTATAATAGTTATAATAATATGAGTAACAGAACATGCTCACGCTAAAACGGTGTAAGTACAAATATTCACGAACTACATACCTTCTGAACCTTTTGATCGACGGACATCTTTACTGAGCCGCTTAGAAATGTGAGCGTCTCGTCATCCAAATTCAATTGTTTGCCGAGCAAAAGAGAGAGCCGTTGATAGTTGCCGTCGATGCTACCCTACGGAGGCAATTTAAAGAAACTGTAGGTTATACTGTAGGTATTTAATTGAGAATAATAAGAATGAGAATAAGAATAATTTTATTGTACAAAACAAGACAACATTACACATACAGTAATTAAAATGGTTGTAAGAAATACAGTGCACTCCAATTATCACTCACACGAATTACCAGGGGACCCTGCACTAGGCTAAGCCTGTATCGCGGGGATCCAAATTTCCAATTAAAAGTCATGCATTAAGTGACAAAACATGGCACGAGCAAAATCTAAATCTAAATGTAGTTTAATACTAAAATGAAAGTATAATTCCAAAAACATAGATAATAACATGAAACAGTGCGTGAAATAAAATAAACAAATCTTTCTATACTACTTTTACAAAAAGAGCCTCAGTCTCAGAGTAGTCAAGGGAACTGAGCCAGTTGAATAGCAGCTTTTTGGCCTCACTAACAGACACGTGGGGGATTTTATTCTGATACTTCACAGCAAGATTGTAAAGGGAGGAGCTATGGAATTCTCCGAATCGTCTACCAAAAGCGGTATGAACCCTGGGGACAGGTACTTTAAAGATGCGCTTCTGTAGAAGATTGACATACGAAGACAAGTTCAGAGTGGATTTATGTACCAGAGTGCATACTTCTTGAATAAATAACTGTCGGACGGTGAGAACTTTTGCCTCTGCATAGAGACTGTAAGTAGGAAACCTGAAGGGCTTCAAGAGCATAACTTTTAGGACAGACCGTTGTGCCCTTTCAGCACCCAACAAAACGGTCTTTGCAGCGGACCCCCAAACCGAAATACCATAAGTAATGACCGATTGGCAGAGTGCTGTATATATCCTTCTGAGGAGATTTGTATCAGTCGAGTTGCGTAAGGTTTTAAAAACCGAGATTGTTTTCCTAATCCGTTTAGAAAGGTTTAGAATATGGGCTTTGAAGCTGAGGTTTTCATCTATCAGTAGGCCAAGATATTTAATCGTCTCAGTACGATAAATAGTCTCACACCCATGTTTACAAAATCAACATAACTGAACGCATGTTTACAAAATCAACATAACTGAACGCATGTTTACAAAATCAACATAACTGCACTGGAGGTGATTTTACAGGAGATCGATAAAACTAAATTACTCTTGAAGTAGGTCTGTATTAAATGCTTATGAGAGCCGGACATCATTACTTATTTAATAATAAACTAAAACGTCCAGACCTATCATTTCAATAGTCCCATGCGTAAATAGCATAATTTGTCTTTATTTCATTGCTGGCTGTATTGGTATTTGATTTGTTTTAATATGTACTCGTAAATTTAGTATGATTGTTTGTCCCTCTCCAACCCCTCATGCCTCATGAGGCAAAAATAATCGTTTCGAAAGTATAAAAATTGTGCCCCCGCCCTTTATTTTTTTACAGTAGATAAGTACATAAAGATGCAAAAAATTATAACAGGTCTTTAGGTAAATTAAAGGTGCCAAGGGGGGCGGTTACATGCCGATTAACCTTAGCGCGCTGGCACTGCAAGCATCCGCGCGTCCATTCCCTGCATTCCTTCTGCATCCCCGGCCAAACAAACCTCTCGGTGACTAGTTTAGCCGAAGCGTTGGCGCCTGGATGACTGAGGGAGTGTAAGCTGTCAAATACTCGGCGGCGGAAGGGTTTGGTAACATAAGGCCTGGAGGTCTGAGTACTGACGTCGCAGTACCAACAGACTACCGGGTACATGTAATTTCCGCAGCTGCAAGGAAGAGCCTCCAGTGATGAGCGCCTGCAATTCCGGATCAGACGCCTGACTTTCGGCCAATGCTTCGAGGCTTACAGGTGCTCCCAGTTCATCAATACGCGATAACGTGTCAGCGACAACATTATCCTTCCCGGATATATGCCGAATGTCCGTTGTGAACTGGGAGATAAAGTCGAGGTGTCTATACTGCCTCGGTGAACAGTTACTTTTTCGTTCATGAAAAGCGAAACAGATAGGCTTGTGGTCAGTATAGACAACGAAATGCCTGGCCTCGAGCATATGCCGAAAGTACTTTATGGCCTCGTAAATTGCAAGTAACTCCCTATCATAGGGCGAATATTTTACCTGCGAGGGGGTAAGCTTTCTGGAAAAGAACGCCAGTGGTTCCCATGAGTCGTCTTTGAGCTGCTGGAGAACTGCTCCGATGGCCTTGTCAGACGCATCTGTCACCAGAGCTAATTTTGCTGAGCAGTCTGGGTGAGCCAACAGAGCAGCATTGGATAAGCTCTCCTTGCAGGCTTCGAATGCTGCTAAGGTGTCTCCAGACAGGGTGATGGGCTGATTACCTTTTACCGAACCGGTTAGCAGAGCGTGAAGGGGAGCTTGAATTTGGGCTGCTTGAGGGAGGAACCTCCTATAATAATTGAGCATGCCCAAAAAGCCCCTAAGCTGTCGCACGTTAGTAGGAGGAGGGAATTCCTTCACAGCCTGCACCTTTGAGTCTAGAGGTCTGCAACCTTTCTGCGAGATCTGGTACCCTAAAAAAGTTACCTCTTTCTCACCAAAGACACACTTGGCTATGTTAACCATCATGCCGTAGTCCTTCAACCTTTGGAAGACTCTTCGCAGGTGTTCTTCGTGCTCGGCTTCACTGTGAGAGTAAATAAGGAAGTCGTCTAGGTATGAATAGACGAAGTCGAGCCCTCTGGTTATCTCGTCTACAAATCGCTGAAATGTTTGGCCCGCATTACGAAGACCAAACGTCATAAACGGGAACTCGTATAACCCGAATGGAGTTGTGATCGCGGTCTTCGGAATGTCCTCAGGACTGACAGGTATCTGATTATAAGCCTTCTCCAGATCCAATGTGCTGAATATGCTACAACCAGCAACGTTGTGAGTAAAGTCGTGGATATGCTTGATCGGATACCTGTCAGGCACTGTCCGGGCGTTCAGCTTACGGTAGTCGCCACAAGGACGCCAACCGTTGTTCTTCTTTGGTGCCAGGTGAAGTGCTGAGGCCCACGAGCTCTCCGAAGGTCTAGCTGTCCCACAGGCCAGCATAGACTGAAACTCCTTTTGGGCGATCTTGAGTTTATCTGGCGCTAAACGACGAGGAGGGGAAAAGACTGGGGGGCCTGGGGTCGTTCGTATGTGGTGTACCGTGTTGTGTGGTGTAGTGTGATGTCTACCTGCCGGTCGAGTAATCTCGGGAAACTCCTTGAGGATCCCGTGATATCGTGTCTCACCAGTCGCCACCTTCACCGACGAAACATTTGGGCAATTGGCTGACGTAGCAACAGCTGCAATAGAAGTGAGATTGTCAATTAACCGTTTATTGCGACAGTCAACAATTAGGTTGTAAAAGTTTAAAAAATCAACTCCTATGATTGGCTTTGTTACGTCCGCCACAACAAAACGCCATGAAAAGTTCCTTCGTAAGCTAAGGTCTAAGTCTAAAGTCACATAGCCATACGTGGCAATACTAGAACCATTGGCAGCACACAAGTTATAGTCAGTCTTTGAACGACGCTCACGCAGTGCCGACCGCGGGAAAACACACAGGTCGCTTCCAGTGTCGACCAAAAATTGCATTTTCGAAGACCGGTCGGTAACGAATAAGCGGCCAGTTGAGGCTGTGGGGCAATCGTCCGCCGCCATTATCGACCGCCCCTTTGGTTTTCCGCCGTGTAATCGCAGGGGCGCGTACACTTGGTAGCTTTCTCACCAAACTTGCTATGGTACCAGCACAAGGGGTACTTTCGGTAGTTGGACTGCGAACGCTGCCTGGAGGTGCTGCGTCTACCTCGTGATGCTGGAGTGCGCGATCTGGAACTTCTATCCGATGCCTTAAGATTCCGGAGCTCCCTGCGAAGCTCTGCCACCTCTCTTGCAAGGTCACTAATGAGCGAACTGGGAACTGCATCACTCACTGCTGCAACTCGCGGTGAAGATGAAGCGAGGTCGTTCGCTCTGTCTGCTAAATCTGCCAGAGCTTCTAGAGATGCAGTTACTGGCTGACCTGCAAGGACTGTCTGGATTCCATGGGGTAAACGATTTATCCACATCGTCTTCATGAAGTCGTCCGTGACACTAGCACCTGCGAGGTCCTGGAGATGGCGGAGGAACTGCGATGGCTTCCTATCTCCAAGCTCTTCATGCATCATCAGCTGTTTAATCCTCTTCTCTTTGGAGTCACTAAGTCTCTTTATTAGCTCATTCTTTAGCTTCTCGTATTTATTAGCTGCGGGAGGGTTGATGATCACATCCTTTACTGCCCTTGAGTGATGGTTGTCGAGATGCCCGATGACATAGTTAAACTTAGTCGTATCGCTAGTAATGCCGGATATGGCGAATTGACCCTCAACTTGAGCGAACCATATGTCTGGCTCTTCAGGCCAGAACGGTGGTACTCGTACGCCGACCTTATAAACATCGACAGGTCTTATCGATGTGCCCCCATCACTAGTAGCTGGCGTTGACTGCCTGTCGTTTTCGGATGTTTGCTCTTTTGGCATTGTGTTCTTCTCGGGGTCACCAGTTTAGGTAGATTATGTGGTGGCCTACCAGGTGTAGATATCAATAAAACACTCCACTTACAGTTTTATCGTTGTATTGTCCCAGTAGACACAAGTAGTTATAACAGAAGGCACAGAAGAGCAGGAAGCACAAGCACAGATACAGTTTATAGGCAGAAGTACAGTTTATAGGAAGGCACAGAATAGAAGCAGAAAACAAGCAGTAATTAAAGTAAACAATGCAAGCCGCGTAAGCAGGTAGCGGGAGCGTCAAGCGTGCGGACGGCGCCGCGACAAACATTTGACTGGTTTGACCTCTGTCCACTGCCGCGCGGGCGCAGCGACGCGCCGGCCGGTTTGTATCTAACGGTCGACGGTGCGGACCAGGAGGTCGATACCTTTAAATATCGATAAAGGTTATCGATATATCGACACTCAACCGATAGGTAGACATTAGGTCTGAAACGCGGTAGTTTATAATATTATGTATGTATGTGAATGTATATGTATATATATATTAAATGTATATGTATGTATATGTATATATATTAAATGTATTACGTTTATGCATATACATATTATGTATTGGATTTATATGTATAAGTATTATGTATATATTGCGTTTATATGTGTAAATGTAAATTAATAACTAAGTAGGCCACAGGTCTTAATAAAGACTTTAAATGCAATATATTTGTAATATGGTCGTTTTTGAGTTCAAATGCCAAAAAAGGGTGCCATCTATTACGCAGAATTTTTATTGTCCGAAACGAATTTAGCATAACAGACTTCGCATAATTTATTTTTGACGAATATTATTCTTGGAGAAAGTGTATTTGGCATAATCCACAATTTTCCGAATGATTGTTTGTCCGAAAGTTATAATAGCGTAATATTGTCGTGGTCGAATTTTATTACGAATATGTTTTGTTAGCATATTTGTTATTTGGCATAATTTTAATAGTCCATAAATCGGTCCGAAACCATGTCGTTTTATTTAAAATTATGTTATTCTCAACTCCAACAGTACCGTACTGCTGCTAGAAAATTAGCTAGGTTTGTTCGGAACTGCGACCCCAACGAATACGAAATACTTCCAGAAAAGTACCTACTTGTTGTGTTCTATTTTAGTATTTGTATTAGATTAGAACTAATAATTGCTAAGTAGTATAAAAACATTTATTATAATAATCAAGTGATATAATTCCATTGGACATCATGTTCATTCAGTATAACGATGAACTCTAACCTCAATTCTAACCTAACTTAGTAGGTTAGGCTAGAACTTTGATCCCTCACAAATCTCATAATAAAGAACTGTTGCTAAAAACGTTAGGTTAGATTTAGAACTGTGTCCTTACACAATAAGCAATTGATAGAAAAGGGGCTTAGATTAGGTTAAAACATTTAAGCAACTAGAGTTTTGCACGAGTTCTTAGCTATGGAAAGGCCAAAAAAGGGGGGACGGGGGGCGAAGCCTGCCGCAAAGGGGGCTCGGGGGGCGAAGCCCCCCGCATGAAAAAAAGGTTAGACAGAAAAAGTAGGTTAGGTTAGGTTTGAACTGCGTCCCTCAACAAAAACGAACTGCTGGCAGAAAAAGTAGGTTAGGTTAAGTTGAAAAAGCCGAGCAGCTTGCCGCCGCCCTAACACGCGTATGCGACGCGGCGATGCCGAGGGCCAAGCCGTATTCACCAAGGCGTCAAGTGTACTGGTGGCGGCCGGAACTCCGCAGACTGCGGAACGAATGCGTGGCTGAGCGCCGCCGGTACACAAGGAGCAGGAGAAGGCAAATTCGGGACAGATATGAGGAGGACGCCCTTTATACCACATACAGAGCCACCTGCAAAAAACTGCAGATAGCCATAGCGCAGGCCAAAGAGGAGTCGTGGGCGGAATGGCTGGAGACTCTCGACAGAGACCCGTGGGGGAGGCCTTATCGGGTCCTGAGGTAAAAGCTCCGACCCTGGGCCCCCCCGTTGACAAGTAGTCTCCAGCCGGAACTCCTAGAGCGAGTAGTGGGTGCGCTTTTTCCCGAGCGAGGAGAGTTTGCACCACCGCCAATGGCGGCCAATGCAAGACCGCCGGAAGTTGAGGTGAAGGTGCCCCCGGTAATGGAGCTCCACCACCTGCGCCAAGAGGTCCTGAGCTGAAAGGCCCCCAGTGTTCCGGGGCGCCTGAAGCGGAGAACAACTTGTAGTCGGGTCCAAAAAGGCAACGCTGACGGGGAACTGGTGGAGAACAACAGCGTTCCCGGAACCCCGTCCAATAGCGAGCGGCGGAACACCCCAGGAGTTTTAGTCCGTGGAAGTCGGACATACCCTCCCAGCTTCTCCCGAGCTGGGTGGGATCCGTTACGGATTTCTCCTGGGAAAACAAAAAAAAAACAAAAGGTTTAGCTTAGGTTTGAACTGCATCCCCTAACAAAAACCAACTGCTGGTAGAAAAAGTAGTCACACCTGGAATATGATTATGCATAATAAGTTTTCTGCATAGTTAACATAATCATGTTTAACTATTTTTATGCCTATTCATCAGTCGGAATTCTTATTTTATGCGTAAAGATGTTTCGACGAAATAACGTGTTACGACGAAATAAAAATAAATGCGTATTAAATGTGTGCGAAGTCTGCTTGTGCGACATTAGTTTATGCCAATATACAATTATGTTTGTAGTGTTTATGCGAAATAGAATTATTACGAAAAAAATAAGCGTATAACCGCCAAAAAACTGCGCTTCTACCAGAAGGATGTAAGGGTTCACTATTATCTGGCAGAAGCTTTTTTGACATATATTTGGTTCGCATAATAATACTTAGCAGCCCCCCGTCCCCCCGTTTTCTTCGTTATCCTTATAATTTACTAACCTAACCTACCTACTTTTCTAACAGCCGTTCATTTTTGTAAGAGGCCGCAGTTCTAACATAACCTTTTTTTTTTTTTTTTTTTTTTTGACGGTGGGAAAATGCATTACGCATACCCCCCCGGGGCCTAGGGAGGCCCGATGTTGGTTGGGGGGGTTATGTGGGGCTCACTCCTCTCGCTCACCCTCTGCTAATCAGAGGGGGGGAGGAGCATACCCACTAAAAACCCACCGGCGTTTCTCCGCACTGCCGTTTTGGGGGCACTATGGGGTCCAAGGATTTCTACCATGGGTGCCCCCCGGCTGCCCTGGCTTTGACGACGCCAGGGCTCCCGCGCCAATGGAGGGAAGGATCGGAAACCGCCACGATCCCTCCCCCAGACGGGTGGAGTCTATTTGTGGGCCCCTCACCCACACTCCACTAGGGGTTGAGGCGAGCGAGATATTGCGCTCGCCTCCTCCCCCTCCGTCTACGCCGGAGCGGGAGCGCCTGTCGCCTATCTTCGCGCTCCCGCTCCATGGCCTCCTTCTGCGAAATCACCGTGTCGCAAAAGGAGGCCACCGCCTCCCAGGACCTCTCGCTGTCCAGCATGGTCGCCACGATGCTGGGCAGCGAGAGGTCACCCACTCCTAAAACCGCCACCAAGGTGCGGCGCTCTTCGGTCCAGTAGTTGCACACCTCTAGGGTGTGCTGGGCCGTGTCGTCCTGAGCGCCGCACTCATGGCAGGCTGGACCGACCTCTCTCCCTATCCTGTGCAGGTAATGACCGAAGCAGTTCTAACATAACCTAATCAACCGACTCACTCACTATCTACATAGCCAGGGAAAAATCATACCGAGACAATACGGCTTTAGATTGCAAACTAACACCACTACTGCCATTAACGACGCCCTAGACATCGTATATACCGCGAAGCAATCCAAAGAGCAGGTTATAGCGGTGTCTCTAGACATAAAGGCAGCGTTCGACATGGCGTGGTGGCGGTGGTGGCAGTTCTAACCTAACCAACCTACTTTTCTAACAGCCGTTCGTTTTTGTAAGAGGTCGCAGTTCTAACCTAACCTAACCTACTTTTCTGCAAGCACAATAGTACATTGTGTATCAAGGGCGGTAAGTAAGGAATTACAAACGAGTGTAAGTTACAAGGCCGAGGCGAAGCCGAGGGCTTTAATAACACGAGTTTGTTATTCCTTTACCGCCCGTGGCACACACAATGTTTTTCATCACACTTGTGAGGAAATTTTACAATTTTATCTAATTAAAATAACCTCACATAAAGGTTATTTTAATTAGATAAAATTGTAAAACTGACAGTGACATATCCATAGACAATGCGAAGGTCAAGTCACGTTCGGAAACCATAACGGTAAAGACCTAAAACGGTTGATTTTATATTTGCAGAATACTGAAATACTCTATTTAAACGTTAAATTAATGTAACAGAAATATGTGTTTAATGTATTTGCAATAACAGTTCTCTTTAAATAAGTATTTCAGAGATAAAAGTTAAAAAAGTAAATTGGCATTTCCTTTGAACACGACAAATAAGAGTAAAACAAAACCATCGTTTCAAATTTAAAAAGAAAACCATTACGCCCTAGGGCGTAATAGGTCATTTACGGCCCGCAGAACCTACGTGTAATGACACCATTTTCGAGCAAGTGTGATGAAAAAATCATTATGCCATAATAGAAGTATGCTACAGGATTATTATGCTACATAAAATTATACTAAAAAATAATCTGCGAAAGTCATTATCTGCAAAATGATATGCTACAAAATGTATTGTATGCCTAGAAATAATAATGCCAAATAAAGTTTATGCAAAACTACCATTCGACTTAATGTGTTTCTGCGAAACATGTTCTGCGGAGTGAATTTCTGACCAATATTATTCTGCCAGATGAGGGTAACCCGGATGTAAGTGCTACGGATATACGCTCTTTTGCTGGTACATTTTTTCACATCATATTTTATCATCTGTAATGCATTTTTATGTAGTTAGTAGTAGTAGTAACTGACTTCGGAACTCTACACTGAGCATTGGCCGACATGCTCTTGGCCGGCCGGTTTCATTGTTCCGTAGCCAAAATGGCTAAAAAGGAACCCTTATAGTTTCGTCATGTCCGTCCGTCCGTCCGTATGTCACAGGCATTTTACTCAAAAACTGCAAGACCTATACTGATGAAATTTGGAATATAGATGTCTTGTAGATGCCGCAACTAAGTTTGGTAGTTAAATAATAAAAATAAAAAAATCTAGGCGGGGCACTCCATACATGTAACAGACGCTAAAAAAAATTTTTTTCACAAAATGTCAACGTGTGGTACATGGTTCGACAGCTCTTTTGAAAACATTTTAAGGTTCTTAAGTAATGTTTTTGATTAAGTGAATACCTTTGGAAATAATCGCTCCGAAAGTTGTGAAAATTGTGTCCCCCCCATCTATCTTCTTAACCGTGTGTCCGAAAAATATAAAAAAAATTACAAAGATAACGCTCAAATAATACTTTCAAGAAAAATTATTTTCAACAAGATCGGATTAACCGTTTTTGAGTTATTGCCGATAAACTGCGCTTCTCAACAAAAGGACGTAATTGCTATGAAGATACGCTCTTTTGTTGTTGTATTTTTTTACATCGTATTTTTACCTTATAGTTACGGCTATGGAACCCTACACTGAGCATGGTCCGACATGCTCTTGGCCAGTTATTTATATACTATTACTTACTACAAACAAGCGTACGGCCTGCCTGAGCTTAAACAGTCACCGTAGCCTATAGAGAGCGACGTAATATTCTCGTTTCATTTCAGATTAGTAAAATCGTACGTTATCCGTCAAGAGATTGCAAGGGAAATCATCTCGAAAATATGAAACTTACTGTCGTTAAGACGTAATAATGTATTAAAATAAATAAACTTAGGTAGTACCAAATCAACCTCTGAAGGAATCAAAGAAACGTGGGTAAAATGACCCTAAGCATTCTAATCCAAAACGAAACGAGTTGTGGAAAGAAACATGAAAGAATGTTCGTCTGTCTGTGGCAGATAAAAACGTTTGTTAGTCACGCGTCTCGCACACCGCGGCTCTCAGCCACGTTGTGTTTACCTACTACAGGACAAGAGAAGCCGGACCCACCTTGTTCCGGCTGGCGTCGGCGTTGTACAGCTTAGTCAACGCTCCCTGCAATAATACTTCAAGTTGAGTGACGAGCGACGTCGATGGAGCTGACGCATCAAAGGTCGATTGCATGTTTTTGGTTATTTTTTGGGACACCTTTTGGTTGTTTTTCGCAGGCAAAATGTGTGTTTCATTAACGTGAACTCCCAATTCGATAGTATGTACTACCGCGCGACTTAAATCAACTTCACACGATGAAAGCGTCGACTAATTTTTGCTATTTAATTTTCAGAGTCACCCAACGACGACGACTTCGCCGGCCGCACGACACTTTTGCCTTCCCAGTCCTATCCACTAAGGTGGTCCGGTTAGTGACCCGGTTCGGCCCCAGGGAACGCCACGGCCAACCACCGGGTTGGAATATCGCAACGCCCAATATGGGTCGCGAGTTAACTAGTCAGATGTAAAAAAAAAATGTAAATTATAAACTGTTTGTGTACATGAGACATAAATCCAAAAAGGTAACCGGGGAGTGTAAAATAAGTGAAATAAATAGTTTAGGAACTTTTTGTCCATGTGTTCGTGTTCCCATCACACAAAAAGTACCGAATCCTTATTTAATGAAATTTGGTAATATAATTTTTACCCTACCAAGCCGAAACAAAAAAGATACATCTAACTCATTTCACGTCCGTGATCAAGGGTGCGGGCGGATTCTCAAATACTACTGAATGATTAGGAATGGTTAGAGTAGAGAGAGTGACAAAGACTCGCGAGAAACAGTTGTGCTAGTAGAGGCACCTGCAGAAGCCAGGCAGTAACGCAGATTGTCTCCGCAGTGATTCCTCAGGTGATAATTTTTTTTTTCAATTGTTTTATATTAAGGCAGCATTTTTTAGTAAATATCAACAATCTGGCCTACACAGCGAGTCGTTGTAGTCACTAAGTATTTTTTTAAACCTCTTTTTTCATCACTATCTTACCGTGAGCAATGCATCGACTAGCTGAAATAATAAAGAGAAAAGAATAATTAATAAAACTAATATGTACTCAATTACTCAAAGGAGAAAAGTGAATAAAAAAAACCAAAATAAGTAGCAACATTAAGAAAATTATGGCTTACTAATGTACCTAGAAGTTCTGGTTTTTTTAAATTAGATAGCTATAATTGTCATCATAATTTATAGAGAACATTTCACTGCACTTTCTTCATGATTTATATTTATAGCAAATCAATACATCAACATCTAACTTATCCCTATAGGTATATACTATATGTCTTATAATATAAATTCCTTTATATATTTAGTGTCTCATGTTCGGTAAAAAAACTTATCTATCTATCTAAGGTTCCGCCGGCAGCGGGGCTCGGCCCAAGCTACCGGTGGTGTCGCCGCAAGGTGAGGAACCTGCTGACGATGCGCGCCGTGTCCAGGAGTACCGCCTTCTGTAACTGGCCCTTGACCCAGCCGTCTAGCGAGTCTCTTGAGGTGGTCATCGAGACATTTCGCAATAAGGTCGTTGCCGGATACTCTCCGGGACGGCGGCATTCCCGACAGACTTCGACCGTACCGTCCTTCAGGATACACCAATTGTTAGTCTACGTCCACAAGTAACTTATTTCTAATCTCTTATTACCTACTTGTTTCTAAAATGTATGATAAAATATATATATTTTTTTAATATGTACATAATTTAAGGAAATTTTAAAATTAAAACTAAAATACACTATATAATACATTACAAAACTATTCTAGGCTATTAAAATTAAAACTATAAATAAAACTATAAAAAGAAAACCCCTTCTAAAAGGTCTGCCTGCGGCATCGACCCTATGACGCTGGCAGCGTTTCCTCGTTGGACCGCAATCGCGATCCGCTGGGACAGATAGGCGCCAGCCCTGGGGTCTCCTGAGGCGCGGACCAGCCGGGATGACAGGGTTCCACATGAATGATTTCATGTCGGCTGACAAAGGCCCCAGAGTTTCCACTGCAAGCGCCGCAAATGCGTAGTTCTCTAATAAACAAGAGTACTTGCGGCACTTGAGAATTTGGGCCTGATCAGCCGCAGCGCCGGCCTGAGCGCGAGTTGCCTGTATGTGGGACTGGGCGAATGTGTCGACACATGTCGCGTCCCACACCAGGGCCTTACCGAGTTTCCACGGTACCAACGTTACTCCATCCGGACGCTTGTCATTCATCATCATCATCATTTCAGCCATAGGACGTCCACTGCTGGACATAGGCCTCCCTCATAGATTTCCACTTAATTCGGTTGGAAGCAACCTGCATCCACCGTGAGCCAGCAGCCTTAACCAGATCATCTGTCCATCTTGTTGGTGGACGTCCGACGCTGCGCTGCTTGTCATTATATTAATAGATAATTGAAAGCGATAGGTACATACCAACTGTAAATAAACACGGTGTAATTAAAATCATTGGGTTGAAATTTGTTGATTTAGGGTCATGAACTTCAGCAAGAAACAAGGTCTATAGCTTTTTATAATTTAAAATTTCCCACTCATGTTAATGAATGCTTACCGGTTTTTGATTGTCTTTGAGTTTTTGACCCTGAAATAATGAATATAGGAATGCCTGTTTACTGTGTCTGTTGTAGAAGGTCCTCTAGTACGTTGTACTCGTATTGTAATCTGGTTTTAATCATAATAATATCTATTGGTCGTTTTTCCGCCAATTTGATTTTTTTTTATAATTGCAAGGTATAATTACAGAATAGTCCCATTTTTTTAAAATCCAAATCGAATACCTAATACAATCTATCAGGTATTGAGGGAGCTCCTTATATAACAATAAAAACATGTCATGTATAGCAATTTCAGTATTTTTTATATAGTAATTCGTACATTTCTGCCGTCCTATGTCTAAAACTGAACTAACCTCTATGGAGTTGTATAGGAGTTAGTCCAGTTTTAGATATCGGACGGCAGATTTGTTTCTTTGGGAGGTTGAGGTATTTCTGTAGTATCTCGTGAATTTGCTAATGTCGTAGATTCTATGTTTGAAGTTGGTTATTTTTAGGGTACCGTACCGTACCCAAAGAGTGCCAAAAGGACTCTATTACTGAGCCTCCCCTGTGCGTCTGTCCGTCAGTCTGTCACAGGACTGTGTTTTTCGAAACGTAGGAAGAGACTAGTATTATTGTCGCTATAGTACCAAATAATACATACATACATACATGAAATTAAATGAACACTTAAAGGACCCAGGCCCGCGCCGACCCCCGGCAGCGCCGACCCCCGGCAGCGCCTGTGTGCAAACCTATGAAGCATCCACTTCGCACACAGGGGCGGCGCGGCCCTGAGGACCCCCCCCCCCCCCCCCCCCATACAGGGAACGTATTTTTTGGTGTTTAGTGCTCGTCGGTGGTAGGTACGGAGCCTTTCGTGTGCGAACCTAACTCGCTCTTGGCCAGATTTTTTTTGTTAGATCTTAAAATTATAACATGCGAGAACTAAAATAAAAACGATAAAAACGAGCGTCGGATGACCCCGGACCCGGACCCGCAACCGACCGTCTCTCTATATATAAGTTAGGATGGTCAAAAAAAAACTTTTATATTTATTTTTTGATATATTATGTTGATAAAATACACCAAGTTTTGTAATTTTATCTCAACTATAAATCGGTGCTCACTACACTGTTAGGGCATGTGATTAATAAAATGTGAATTTAAAAAATATTTTTATTTCTATTTTTATACATTTTTCACAATAGTTTTTTATTTTTAATAAAAAACTATTTGTGAAACAACTTTGGTTTCAATTTATGCTTATTTAGCAACGACGTGAATGTCGTAGCGGTGCCTTAGCCAGAGTAGCCAGGCCTCTGCCGATAAACGGTCAAACAACACGACCAGTTGGGCTTGTGTGTGTGCATCTTATGGTGGAATAGTTAAACGTACCTGTAGTTTCTTTAGGACTGTAGATAGCCGTACTTCAAAAGCATCCTGGAGAATAAAAATATACTAGTACATTTTTTATATTTCAATTATAAACACAGTGATTCTCATGACGACTTCCAGAAAAGTCTACCATCACTTTCCAGGAAGTTGTCGTGAGAATCGCTATCTAAAAAATCGAAATGAATGTTATTTTCTATGTCTGCATCGCCGGAAACTACGGAACGGGTGCATATCTGGGAAAAGCTCCCAAAAAGTAATGTCCGCCATCTACAAATGCAACGGATACTATTTTACTCACACGAAAACCAGTACTGTACTGTACTGTGCTAGTACGTTTTCGGCAAAAAGGGGGACCTTGATGGTAGAAACTGGTTTACAGGTAGGACAGCCTTAGGAGAATGTGCAGGAATTGTTACCGCAGTATCGAGATAGTCCGCAGCATACACCGCGGCGGCGCAGAGCGCGAGCAGGCACAGGACGGCGGCTCGCATGGCGACGGATGGGCAGCTGTGAGGAGCAGCGGCCATTAACCACGACCACTAGAATTCCTATTTCTCTGATTTTGTGCCGTGAAATTACTATTTTCCAATTTTCTTAATTACACAGTCGCTTATCAGCGTGAACGCAATTAAAAATCTGGTACGTTTAATTTTTCATTGTCAATCGTCTTTGCATCAGTAATTATAATAAAAATTGTTACGTTTCCACATTAAATTGTGCAGAATCAAAATATTTATAGAAAAATATACTCTACTTTGAACAAGAACCGTACTGTCATCTCTCGTGCTAGTCAAGTATCTTCCTATGTCGCCTACTAGCTACGGGTTATAAACTTATAAAGCCTGTATTTTGGATATTATTATTAAGTGTAATTTAAAAAATCATATTAATTAATGATAACACTACTAAACGCTATATCTGGTTTAATTGTTCGCCCGTATAAGACTTACACGCTGTATAATAAAAGACTATGTCATGTACGGGAAACTGATAACAAACTGCATGAGTAAAGATTCAATTTTAAACTAAAGTGCATTGTGTGCGAAAAATAACTTTGTAGTTAGTCATTAAGTTATGATATAAGTTAATATTGCAGCCCTGTTTTAAAATAGTACATTACACAACTAGGGTGGTAATACAGCGAGGGACGTAAATATGCGATCGTGGGCTTTCTTCATAACCTCTCGTGTTGTGTATATCATTTTATCTCTATACTTGGGCAGAAAGCGGCTTTTTCCGAACGCGTAGCGACTAGCGAAAAGTTTTAAATATGGCTAAAATTATTAAAATACATAAATAAAGATGTATCCTCTATTTTGCGGCCATATTTCTACATGGTCGATAGAATGCACAACGCGTATAAAATAAGCAATACCTTATACCTACTACGTTAAGAGTAATTTAGCTTTATCTATTTCCTGTAAAATCACTTATATAACCGTTATGATGTTTTTATGAACGTCTCCTATATTGTTGGCGGCTCTAGAGTTGCCATTATGCTGAGGTGGGACCTTTTTATGGCAGCGATATTTTTATTTTTTGTATTTTCAGTTTTTTTTTCTACTTATTGTATAACTTTTTGCTGACATAAATAAAATTAATTTTAAGTCACAATGATGAGCAAATGCGAATTATAATCATAACCAATGTTGGCAACCTCTAAAGCTAGGCATCTAGAAGAATATTTACTGAAACATGACTCCAGCTAAGTACCATTTGAGTTTACAGACATTATTAATCAGTATGGACATGTATGTACCTACGCACATTATTTCACCGATATTTAACAGACCGGTTAAACTATCGGCTGATAAAAAGCCTGAATAGGTAAAAAACTCAAATAAAGCACCTAGTTGCATGTAAGGTCAATTGAGGCAAATGCGTCTTTTAAAGATTTCATTAAATACAAACTCTACAAAACTACCCTGAGGTTGTAAAACTAGGTAGGATAGAACCTACCTGTAGTATAAGACTTAGTTACACGCAGGCAGGGTAGTGGTAGTTTAAAGGAGTTCGGATTCAATGGAATCCTTAAAAAACGCATTAGCCCCTATGGACGCCATTACCTCAGTTGATTTTAGTAGTAACCTGTCTATATGTATAGACAGTTTTATGTTCCATTTTAGAAAAAGGACATACAATTCCATATAAATTCCGTACACTACTACATGCAACAAGTTCTTTAGTTAAGTTTTTTTATTATAGTCAAGAAAAAGTTTGCGCTGCAATGGCGGATTTCTGAAGTTATTATACTCGTAGCGCCACCTGTCAGCATTGCTCAGAACCAGGAGCAATGAAACTGACCATTATATTTGACTAAATATACAGCGCCATCTCTAAATGTATGCTGAAACGAATAATTCCATTAATAGAACACAGATGGTACTGTAGGCCGTATCTGAGACAATCGTATCTGAGCTTACTTTAGGGTGCCTTGCCTTTCCACCAGCCGCCAGCAGTGTGCTATGCTAGGTTGCAGGTTGCAACGAATGCGTTGATATTCGGAGGGTGTTGGACCAAAAGTCAAAATGTCCTGGTGACAAAATGACCAACGTGTAGGCGTAGCGGCCTTATCTTAATCCGGAAAAGTTATTGTTGGAGACAACCTCTCGTATGAAACTTAAAGAAGTACACACACACATAAGTTTCAAAGACTCCGCACTGATCAGTGCCTAGGCATACGAAAGGTTGACAAGAAAATAATAGCTTATTCGATAACAAATGCACTAGTCATTATAAAAATGCCCATATCGCATAGGTGCGTAATATAATATTTGCTGAAAGTTGCCTTAATTTTCCTAACACCCCATTATCAGATCAAGTGTATAAAATCCGCCATTTTGTTTATTTTAACGAACTTCATTCATACCCAGTGACACTCGGGCCATCAAGACGAATCTAATGATGTATTAATGATATGAAAATCGGTTGTGCCGTTGAGTAGTTACGAGCGGACATAGGAACGGACATACATACATATAGGTCAAACACATAACCCTCCTTGGGCTTCGCCACAGTCGGGTAAAAAAAGCGGTTTTTGAACACATCATAAAGCTTATAATATGTGTGCAGATAAAGCTGTGTTTGTTACTGCACATAATTAACCTCTGGCTCGTTTCATAAAACTACTCTCCTGATTTAAGACCTCTTATTACGTATCAGTTGCATAAACTACTATTAATAACTTCTTCGGAATATATAGGTGATGTTAGGATACTTTATGCCAGACGACACTCATGGGACTAAGATAAACGGTGTTTCCGTACCCATATTCATCAACTTCATGGACATGGAACTAGTTTTGGTCCGCAACGTCGTCCGCGTAGACTTGTTATCCCTTTGACCGCCAAAGACGTCAAATGACGTCAGACATTTTTTTTGGTTAAAAAAATGTAAGTACCAAAAATATATACCTACATATTTCCTCCTGGGCACCCTCCCTCTGGGCACCGATCTGGAGCCCGTACATTATTTATAGATTCATTTATTTCTACCTTTCCATCAACTTTATATTCTTAATCTAGTTTTAGTTTTTAGTATATTTTTAGTTTTAATTTAGGTTTATTTTCTTAGGTCTAGTTTAATTTTTTACTTAAGTTTAGATTACTTATCGTGCAAATAAATCATATAATTTTAAACACATTAAATCCTACATATTTGAATAAAATTTATTGCTTATTAAATTTGTTTTTTTTTTGGTCCTGCCGGTCAAAAGGTTAATAATCGTGTTGTGTAAAAAACGCAACGGCGACTACACTCGTACATACATCATTTCATTTTAGATTACAAAAATCATGTATAAAAACATCTTGAAACGAGAAAGTATACTTAATACGGATGTTTACTGCACCCGAAACTTCCTACAATTATTACCGGGTGTTGCCTGTAACAGAAGAAAATAATTAATACGTAGATTCTACTCATTAAACAATCAAACTTTCGTTCAACAACTTTTAAAAATGATTTAATCTTTAGATTTTATCTTTTTCATTTAAATTAAATAGTGTTTTCAATGTACGTTAACATCAGTCTAATTGACGTTGCTACAAACATAAAAAAACTTCGCAATCAATACATTGCGGTTTCAAATAAACATTAAAGTGTACAAAAAATTAAAACATAAGTTATTTTTAAATGTCGCTGAACAAATATTGTTCAGTTTGAGGAGTTCAACTTCTATCTACGTTTTAATTTAGAAACACCTTATATTATAAGGCCCTGTTAAAATAAACAAAATAAGGAAATATGATGATGTTTTGAGTTCCATGTAGCTAGTTGTTTTATGAGCCTTCAAAGTTGGGTGGTAAAGTCCATTTTTAAAAGTATGAAGATATTGAAACCATTGTATAGCCCACAGTGGGGTGGCGTCCATACAACCCGATTCCCACCGGCTTGCCTATTTTAAAGCATATGGCCGGAGTATCTACTACTCCTGAAGAAAAAGTAATCCAAATCTGCTCCGGCTGTACAGTCGAGTTCATCATTATCTGAGCAAAGATTGGACCAAAAATATCTGAACAAGACCCTATTGTCAGAAGCATAAGAACTAGATCAGATATTTTTGATCCGTTTTTTGCTCAGATAATGATGAACTCGACTGTACTACGAATATTTTTGACGCCACGCCACTGATAGCCCATAACATTTTTGTACAAAATCGTTAGATAGCTGCGTGACATATTCATGATTTCGGCGTGACGTCCTCTCCGCTCCGCTCCTCTCCTAACCCGTTGACTGTACACTCCGCAAGGCCCAGTCTCCGCGGCCCTCTAAAACCGAATCACCCTTACACTTTACTCACAAAATTACTTCCACTCCCTAGGGGCCGAAGCGGCCACCGAAAAATTCACTCGCTCGACAAAAGACCGGCCAATTCTTACGTCAATTTATTGTCCAAATGCCATCCCTCGAGAGTTGAGGGAAAAATGGGGCAAAGTTAAGATATAAAGTAATTAGGTACACATAGAGACACTCGAAGTTCTAATAGTTCGCTTCAGCATTACAAGATGTCGTTGTACTAGTAGCGAGCGATTACTAAATTAAATACTAGATACTATTACTTTATATCTTTATATCATCATCATCATCATTTCAGCCATAGGACGTCCACTGCTGGACATAGGCCTCCCTCATAGATTTCCACTTAATTCGGTTGGAAGCAACCTGCATCCACCGTGAGGTAGCAGCCTTAACCAGATCATCTGTCCATCTTGTTGGTGGACGTCCGACACAAACAACAAAACAAAAATTACTGCTATTATACTGTAATACTACTGTAGTATATCTTTATATACTACAGTAGTATTACAGTATAATAGCAGTAATTTTTGTTACTGCAAAAGGTACATCGCGTGGCTTGTATGTGTGCACGTCGTCACTACAAGCAAAATTTTAAGAATGCGTGAGAATATCCCACTACGGATCGCACTGTTCGCCTCGACCTTGAATTGAGTTAGAGTTACGTATCGCGCGAAAGATATAAAAAGTTAAAATGGAAAGAAAAGCTTAATTTTTGGACCTCGTAGTCACTTTCCATCAAATGCTGCGAATGTTAATTGCTGTTTAGTTTAACGGATTAAATAAATAGTAAAAGTATCTTAGACACATTTATTGCGGCTTGTTACACACTTGGGACTTTCTTATCATGTAATTCCTTGGGAATAGGCTAGTGACCTAATTTTTGTTACATAACACACCAGTTAGATTATAAAAAAATATAGTAAACGCACATTTTGGCAACACTACAAAGACCAGAAACAATTTATTCTTCGTCTATTTGCCATTAGGTGACCTGTGTGCTCGTTTGCCTTTACCATGGCATAAAAAAAGACAATAAAAACTGGCCAAGAGCATTTCGGACCATGCTCAGTGTAGGGTTCCGTAACCATGACTAAAAGAAAATGCGCTATAGATGAAAATAAAGTTAAAATTTAAAACCTGACTACGAAAACTTAAACAAGATTCTTGCTTGCCTTTGGCCTTTCAGCCTCACTTTGAATTACTACGGCATAAAGGGCAATTGCAGACCAACCTTCGACCTTCCGTTTCTACTAGTTTCTTCGATGTCCATCACAGATGATGACGATGTTTGAATCGGTTCAGTAGTTTTTGAGTTAACAGGGTATAGACGAAAATACAAACATACATACATATTTGTATACACACGGCGCTGAAATCATAATCCTCCTTTTCGCTTCACCATACTTGAGTAAATAATACGATGTGAAAAAGTGCATCAACGAAAGGGCGTATCTCCATAGCAATTACGTCCTTTTATTGAGAAGCGCGGTTTATCGGCAATAACTCAAAAACAGTATATCGGATCTTGTTAAAAATAATTTTCATTGAAAGTATTAATTAAGCGTTACCTTTTTAATGTTTTTCATATTTTTTGGACATACGGTTCAAAAGATAGAGGGGGGGGGGGGACACAATTTTCGAAACTTTCGGAGTGTTTATTTCCGAAAGTATTCACTTAATCAAAAATATTACTTAACAACCTTAAAATGTTTTTAAAAGATCTGTCAAAATCTGTACCACACGTTGATTTTTGATGAATTTTTTTTTCGAATTCTTTTACATGTATGGTGTGCCCCCCGTAGAAAATTTTATTTTTGATATTTAACTACCGGACTAGGTAGCGGCTCATACAAGACACCTATATTCCAAATTTCATTAATATACGTCACATAGTTTTCGAGTAAAATGCCTGTGACATACGGACACACGGACAGACGGACGGACATGACGAAACTATAAGGGTTCCGTTTTTGCCATTTTAGCTACGGAACCCTAAAAATCATAGAAACAGCATCAAAGATGTCTTTCCTTCAATTTTTGATTTCCATAGATTTTCTATGACATACTCTAAATAGATACCATTAGACGGTCCTAATAATTGGTAAATACATTGTTTGTGCGTCTTGCACAGAAATTAACCGTATGGGAAAAAGGTTTTTAGATCTTTTTTTGACCTGTAGGCTTATGATGCTACGCTTTGTCACGCGATAAATAAGTGATAAAGCATCCGTCACTCTCACACAGTATTTGTTACAACGTGACGGATGCTTTATCATTTATTTATCGCGTGACAAAGCATAGCATCATAAGCCTACTATTATGTGTAGATAAATAGATCTACATGAACTAAGTATTTAGTTTGTCGATGGCCATGAATACCAACTTCCATAATGTGCGACAATGCGAACACCATATTACCTGCCGACTCTAATATCGCAATAACGCAAACCTAACATTTCACTACGTTTCCCCAATTATCTGTCTCGCGTCGGAATTCAACGCTGTTCGTATTTCGCTCACGTCCGCTGCCCAGCGGCCTGCACTGAACTATCTACAATCAGTATAGTACACGCAGCTTGAGAGCCGATGCTCAGGGGCTCGGGGTCCAGTTATTAATCGACGACACGTTTAGCCTAATTGGAGCGACCCCGCCTACCAAGCTAGAAGTCCCGGGTTCAAATCCTGGTGAGGGCAAACATTTGTGTGATGAGCACAAGTATTTGTTCCTTTATTTGTTCGCTATCAATTTAAGTATAAATAAATAAATAAATATTAGAGGACAATCTTACAAATCGAACTATATATTCATCTTTATAAGTACCTTTGTATATCGTTGCCTAGTGTTAAAATATAGGGCGCAAAACGTAAGAGCGCCTGATAAAAACTTTAAAGCAATCAGCTTCACCGCTGCGCGGAACGACGACTTTTCTCGTAGTGACACCTTTCCCTTCTGTAAGCGTGTTAGAATTAATTGTTGGTATTTTATATAGTTTTAATAAACTTTTTCATTATCTTTACGTAAAATCTCGTATTATTTCATCAGGTTATGGGCCGCCCCATGCCTGAATAATATAACAAAGAAAAGTTATAGTGTTTTGCAAGTTTAATTAAAGTTGAAAGTAATTATAACCTCAAATTGATATATCGCGAGAACAAGTAGGATTTTATTTCAGCATAATTACAAGCTAAATACCATATAATGGCATCAAGCAGTGGATTAATGAGTATTGAAAAATTAACTGGAAGAGAAAACTACGCTACTTGGAGTTTTGCTGTGAAAGCCTACTTGCAATTAGAAGATTTATGGGAATGTATTGAAACGGAAGTCGGCAAGGCTGTTGACCCAAAAAAGGATGTTAAAGCTAAGTCAAAACTTATTTTACTTATAGATCCCATAATATATGTGCATGTAAGAGAGGCAACTACAGCACAAGAGGTTTGGGGCAACCTAATGCGAGTTTTTGAAGATTCAGGCTTGACTCGTAAAGTAGGCATCCTAAAGGACTTGATAAATACTACTTTGGAAAATAGTTCAAGCATAGAAGACTACGTTAATAAAATAATGTCATCTGCGCATCGTTTGAGAAATATTGGTTTCAAAGTGGACGATGAATGGCTAGGAACATTAATGCTAGCAGGCTTACCAGATGTATACAAGCCCATGATTATGGCAATCGAGAGTTCGGGGGTAAAAATTTGTGCAGATTCCATTAAGACAAAATTATTACAGGAAGTAAAAACAATGGACACAACCGCATTTTACTCAAACTCCAAAAAGTATCACAGTAAAAATATTGATAAAGGGCAAAATAAATCGAAGGGACCGAGATGTTATAATTGTAACAAATACGGGCATTTAGGCAAAAATTGTTGGTACAAAAAAAATAAAACAGATAATAAAGATAATGGTTTTATTGCTGCTTTTTCAGCCACTACATCCAATGACTCGCTGAACTGGTACATTGACTCCGGCGCGTCTATGCACATGACGACCCACAAGGAGTGGCTCGAGGACGAAACAGCACCACCTGTAACAAGCATCAGAATCGCTAATGACAAAATACTCAAAGTCGAAAGTTGTAGCAACGTAACTATTAAGGTACCAGACACACAAGGTAATATAAGCAGAATACAGGTGAGAAATGTTATTTACGTACCTGAATTATCTACAAATCTAATATCAGTGAGTAAAATGATAAAAAGTGGGTGTAATGTCCAATTCAATAACAATGGCTGTAAGATTTTTAACAAGAATAGTCAAAAAGTAGCCGATGCCAACTTAATAAATGATATGTATAAGCTAAATATAGTTTATGAAAAGGCTCAAGCCATGCCCGCTATTGCTGATGATGATACTTACCTATGGCACCAACGTATGGGCCATTTAAACTTTACTGATATGGACAAAGTTCCAAATTGTACTACAGGTGTAAAATTGTCTCCGTTAAAAGAGGATATAACATGTGTAAGTTGTCTTGAAGGAAAACAGACTAGACAGTCATTTCCAAGTGAAGGCTCCAGAGCAACCGAATTGCTAGAAGTCATCCATTCCGATGTGTGTGGACCGATGCAAACTGCATCACTTGGAGGTGCCAGGTACTTTGTCACATTTATAGACGATTTTTCACGTAAAGTATATGTGTACACAATAAAAAATAAATCAGAAGTATTTGACAAATTTATAGAATATAAAACCAGAGTTGAAAATGAATTGAACAAAAAAGTCAAGAAATTGAGAACAGATAATGGCAAAGAGTATGTAAATAAAAATTTTGACAATTATCTCAAGAAATTTGGCATTCTGCACCAAACTACTAACCCCTATACACCGGAACAAAACGGTTTAAGTGAGCGCATGAATAGAACTCTTATAGAAAGATCTAAATGTATGATTTTAAATGCTCAATTACAGAACAACTTCTGGGGGGAAGCAGTCGTCACAGCAGCACACATCATAAATCGCTCACCAATCAGAGCCCTCTCCTACGTCACACCAGAAGAGGTATGGACAGGCAAAAAACCAGACTTAAGCCATATTAAGATCTTTGGGTGTAAGGCAATGGTACATATACCTAAAGAACGCCGCCAAAAGCTGGACCCGAAGTCTCGTGAGCTGATTTTCGTAGGATATAGCGATTGTGTGAAGGGCTACCGTTTTATAGACCCTAAGAACAAGCAAACTGTGACGAGTAGAGATGTTGTTTTTCTCGAAGCCACTGTAAAAAGAAATATAATTAATGATGAGTCTGCTCCTGAAAAAGAAAAAACAATGGTTAATGTGAGAAAAAATAATATACATGAAAGCAATGAAGAAAAGGTAATAAAGTATGTAGATGAATTAAACATACCTAAACCCAAGATGGTTTACTTACCTTTATCTGCAGAAACTGAAAATGAAAAGAATGAAGATAAAAGTGAAGAAAATGGTGACATAGATATAGGAGATAAAGATGATGACGTTGAAACTGACGAGTTGAATGTTGCATCTTTAAATATTAATTCACCCACGTCATCAGTATCACATTATTCAGATCCTGGAGATGAGACTTACATTCCAGAAGAAAGCTTTGATACTCCAAAATTTGAAAAAGATCTTCGACTACGACGTCAAGAAATTTATGAAGCTGATTCTCCTCAAGATAATACGTCTTTTATTTGTATGAATGGCGAATCCACTATGAGTATCTTAGATAAGGATCCACAAAGCCTTTCCGAAGCATTACAAAGCAATAAAGCCAGCCAATGGATACATGCGATGGAGGAAGAATACAGATCACTACTGGACAATAGCACTTGGACCTTAGTAGATTTACCAAAAGACAAAAAAGTTATTCCGTGCAAATGGGTCTACAAAACCAAGACAGACGAAAAGGGTAATGTGTCCAGATTGAAAGCGAGGCTTGTCGTGAAGGGCTATCAACAAAAAAAGGGTATAGACTGTCATGAAATATATGCACCAGTAGTACGCTACACGTCTGTAAGATATGTAATTGGCTTGGCTGTAAAATATAATTTGAATATTCATCAAATGGACGCAGTGACGGCATTCTTGCAGGGAGACATAGAAGAAAATATTTATATGGCACAACCACCATATTTTGAACAAGGGGACAAGGTGTGTTTACTTAAAAAATCCATTTATGGTCTCAAACAGGCGAGCAGACAATGGAACAAAAAGCTCAACGCAGTTTTATTGGAAATAGGAATGTCACGATCTAAAGTAGATCCATGCATATATCATCGAATAGTTAATGAACAAGACATAATAATTCTTACAGTCTATGTTGATGATTTATTATGTTTCTTTAACAACGAGGAAACCGCCAGGATGGTTAAAAATAATCTTAGTAATAAATTTCACATGAAAGATTTAGGAGAAGCAAAATGTTGCATTGGTTTTAGAATAATGCGTAACAATGCACTGAATGAAATAACTCTAGATCAGTCTCTATATATAGAAAAGGTACTTACTCGGTTCAATATGACTGACTGCAAACCAGTGAATACACCATGCGAAGCTAACTCGCAATTGAAAAAGGCTGAAAATGACGATGATGTCTTACAAAATATCCCATATCAAGAGTTAATAGGATGTCTCTTATATCTGTCGCAAGGCACCAGAGCCGACATAGCCTATATTGTAAACCAGTTAAGCCGATTTAACAATAAACCTACAGCACAGCACTGGATGGCAGCAAAAAGAGTTTTAAGATACCTGAAGGGAACACTAAATTTGAAACTTACCTTCAAGAAAAGTGATACTAATATAGTAGGCTACTGTGACGCAGATTGGGCAACCGACACTGAGGATAGAAGATCATGCTCTGGATATATTTTTACATTTCAGGGTGCTGCCATTAGTTGGTGCTCGAAAAGGCAACCTACAATAGCTTTGTCTACTACCGAGGCAGAGTATATGTCTCTATCTACGGCAACACAAGAGGCCATCTGGCTTAAACAATTGGAAGAAGACTTCTGGCCCACCATGTCAGGTACAGCAATTGTCATGTTTTGCGATAATCAGAGTGCTATCAGTATTTCAGGTGACGATATCTACCACGCCCGAAGCAAGCACATCGATATACGCTACCATTTTGTGAGAGAGCGTATTGCAAAGAAACAAATCTCCGTTCGCTACAGAAGCACTCAAGACATGTTGGCAGATGTTTTTACGAAGGGGCTGCATCGACCGAAACACCAGATTTTTACGATGGCAATGGGTTTGCGCCCAGAGGAGGGTGTTAAAATATAGGGCGCAAAACGTAAGAGCGCCTGATAAAAACTTTAAAGCAATCAGCTTCACCGCTGCGCGGAACGACGACTTTTCTCGTAGTGACACCTTTCCCTTCTGTAAGCGTGTTACAATTAATTGTTGGTATTTTATATAGTTTTAATAAACTTTTTCATTATCTTTACGTAAAATCTCGTATTATTTCATCACCTAGTACCCATAATATGAGCATTGCTTAAATTGAGACTAGATCGATTCCTTTTAAATAAAAAAAAACTGTCTTCAAGTAATCGGAGAACATACGTAGGGACATAAAAACTGAGAACCTCTCTACTTTTTTGAAGTCGGTTAAAAATAATTACATAGCGTATCTTGCCAGCGGTTAACGTGAACTATTTGTGTTCGGTGGAAAATTAATTAAAAGCAAAGGGGATGTCGATACAGAGCTCTTTGATACTGACGCGAGTCCCGCGGGGACTTTATAAAATAAGCATTAGTCGCATGCAATGTGTCGCGTGAGATTCATTACAGGGATGTATACAATAAAGCAAAATTAAACTAACCGACACCAAATTAATTCAAATAACAAATGCAATAGAGTAGCTATGACAACCAGTTATAAACGTAGTATTATCAGTACAGGCATCGTGATAAGATAGCACCCAACTATTTTTTTTAATAATAGACCTTAAACAAGAATTCAATAACAATTGCTAGAGTTATTTAATGGTAAATGTGCCTATAATATTTCGAGTTTCCCCGATGTCTCTAAGTTCATCGGAGTGTTTTTTTTTTTTTCAAAAAGCTTATTTATCTAGGGTTTTCTTAGAGAAATTAACCCTTTTGAAAAGACACTATGCAAGGAACGTAAAACGAACCATAGTAATAAAACAACTTAAACGGATTAAATCGCGTATATTACTACATTTTTAAGTCCCGACGTTTCGTAACCCTTTTCAGCGTTCGTGGTCGCGGGTAGACTGAGAAAATCATAAATTTCCTCTGTCAAAATTACTGTTGTGCAAACCTACCCACTTTAAAAAATACAAATTCAATATTAGTGTTGCCAGATGGGCCTAATGTGTAAAGATGTTCACACACATGCCAGAAGGGCTTAAAACCTAACCTTAGAAAAAACTAGCGGCGCTTCCAAAAGGCATACTTGATAAGAAAGAAGGCCAAGGAAACTTATCAGCCACGCCTTATGCAAAACAAGAAAATAATTTAAGCAAAAGACTCTAGGTATGCTATTTTTGGTAAAACAAATCAGAAAAAATTTTTTAGTGTTGCCAGACGGGCCTAATGTGTAAAGACGTTCACACACATGCCAGAAGGGCTTACTATCCTAACCTTAGAAACTAGCGGCGCTTCCAAAAGGCATACTGGATAAGAAAGAAGACGCCAAGAAAACTTATTAGCCTTGCCTTATGCAAAAAAGAACATATTTTAAACAAAAAGACTCTAGGTATGCTATTTTTGGAAGAAACAAACACCGTTCAGTGTTAAGGTTTTACAGTGCCGTGTCTCGCCCGTCCCTTGATGAGATGTAATACAGGATCCCAGGCAGGTGGTAGAGACAAACCATCTTCTCTATTGAAATTAGGATACTTCTTGATTTCAATAGCCTCGCGAAGCATCCTTGGAAAATAGCGCTTCTCCTTAGCGAGGATCGAAGCATCATCAAACTTGATTGAGTGGCTAGGTTTGTCCATGACATGCTCGCAGACTGCAGACCTGTTACAGCGACGGTGTTTGACATCAGCCGCGTGCTCCTTCACCCGAGTGGAAACACTTCGTTTCGTCTGGCCAATGTATGAAAGACCACACTGACAATCAAGCTTGTATACACCTGCACTTTGCAAAGGGATGTTACACTTCACTGGTCTGAGGTATTGTGACATCTTCTTCAGCGGCGGGAAATTTATGATTTTCTCAGTCTACCCGCGACCACGAACGCTGAAAAGGGTTACGAAACGTCGGGACTTAAAAATGTAGTAATATACGCGATTTAATCCGTTTAAGTTGTTTTATTACTATGAGTGATAATCGCGGAAACCGAAGACAATATTATGTAAAACGAACCACTTAAGGAAAATTCAATGGTAAAAAAAATACCAATGGGTTTATTATTTTTCAGCTTTAAATAATTGAGCATTTATTTATTTTTACTTAAATACTTATAATACTTTAATCAAACCACAGATTACGAATATATTGGGTATTTCCAAAACCTTCTATTTAGTTCATTTTGCCAGCATGTGAAAATAAAACGAACCACGACGCAATTGTATAAAAAGTAAATTAATAATTATGCATTTAATTTGAAGTAAACGGTTCGCAATAAACCTAGCTTTGTGATTGTTGTGCTCAACACCGACGCAACTATAATTTGTCTATAAAGAACTAACTGCACACTGTTTCAGACGTAAACAATAAAAAAAATATTTTCTTCTTCACTGGAGGATATCCTTACATTGTTTTTATTTTTAGTAACTTATTAATTTTTTTCCCTTTACTTTTTACCCTATTATTTTGGTGGTCAAGTATGATCGCTTCGAAGTCACTGAACGTAAATGCTCCAGGGGCGACTACCAGATTTACGTAAATTTGCAACACGACCATATTAGCGAGGTCCGTTTTACTTACATGGTCCGTTTTGTCTTCCTTTCCCTAATTTTGTTTAGATGGGCATTTTTGGATTATATTAGGTTTAAGCCATTGTTGTTTCTTCCTATTCGCGATTCTACACAAAATAAATTCCACACAATTGAATTTAATCACATGCGTAATGCTTCACAGTCGTTATTTCTACGCAATCTTGTTTCTTCCTAGTAGCGATTCTACACAATATGAATTCCACACAACTGAATTTAATCACATGCGTTATACTTCGCCATTCTGTAATTATTATTTTTTAAATCTCATACATAACCGGGAGTCGAACCCGGTCGAAATTGGGGCGGAGAAATATTTTTTTAAAGATTTCGACTAGTAAAAAACGAGATAGTATAGAAGACAGATAGAATAAAAGATAAAGATAGTAGCGCGAAGTATAAAGCATGTGATTAAATTCAGTTGTATGAAATTCATATTGTGTAGAATCGCTACTAGGAAGAAACAAGATTGCGTAGAAATAACGACTGTGAAGCATTACGCATGTGATTAAATTCAATTGTGTGGAATTTATTTTGTGTAGAATCGCGAATAGGAAGAAACAACAATGGCTTAAACCTAATATAATCCGCATTTTTGGATTTTTGTACTAAAATATCTGCGGTTATTCTGGCTCAATAGCAACATAATCTAAGTACGAACAAAAAAGGCGTAAAAATGTTATCAAAATAAACAATGATATTATTGAGCTTTACAATAAAACCGCATTTCATCTTTATGTTTTTATGGGAACCCGACCAACTCAATTCACCTTAATTTAGAAATATTCTTATGTTGTACTGAAAACTCGATTACACCGTTAGACGAAATAAGGTACGTGTATCGCGCGGTAGCGGTACGAAGCCTTTGATGGTGTACTGATTCAAATATACGTTAGTCACTATTTCATTAAGAATTGGAAACACATTTCCAAATGCCGTTTTCCGTTAGGTTATGCTAAAGAATCGACCAACGAAATAGTACATTACACAACTAGGTGGTGCCGAGATCGCAAAAGTTTCCGGCCCGAGCTGCAAGCGAGGGACGTAAATATACGATCGATGGCTTTCTTTATTACCTCCCGTGTTGTGTACATGATTTTATGTCGACACTTGGCCAGAAAGCGGCTTTTTCCGTACGCGCAGCGTGCGAAAAAAGCCACTTTATGGCCAAGTGTGGCATAAACGTTTATAAAAGTAATCGAAGCGAGAAATGACAGTCGTTCATGTGTCATGGATGTACGTTGGGTAAAAATTATTATAATTAAAGGCAGATTATCAAATGTTTTTGGAAACGTATTTTTTCTTTTAGCAATCAAACAGAAAAATTGTCACTACTCTGAAAAAAACTCGTATCTGAAAACGTCGTAGAGAAAAACGTCAAAAGTTACATACGAACGTCAAATTCACTTATTGCGTTTTCACCTGAAGTCAGTACAGGATAATGCGCGTCAACTAGTGCCTTGAGATCGTCTGCTCTCTACGGCACTTGCCCCACCGCCGGCGGGTAAGCGAGTAAACTTGGGCGAAAACATTACATTCTGGAAAGTTCGATCGGTTACACTGTACTCGTCAGCCCGCAATGAACTATTACTCGCCCAATTTTACTCGCTTCTTGTCTACAATACTCTTAAGCATGGAAGCGACACACTTTTCCAAAATAAAACAGTCTGCCATTTTTGTGGAGTACACACATACACGCCCGTACATGAGAAATCATCAATCACTACGAGAATAAGACGTAAGGAATGAAACAACACACTGATAATTTAACGAACACAAACATACATTTTGTTTCTTGACAATGACTAACTGGTCTTGTTGTTTGACGTTTAGGTGGCAAGGGAAAAAGTTTAACTTTTGCATGATTGTTGTTTTATTTACAGGTTTTTTTTGTAAAAATATGTATTTATTACAACGAATTCAAACGAAATAGAAAATTTCATATTTTTATTTATATTATTTAAATATTTATAGGTTATTCAAATAGTTTTATTTCAATAAATGGGTTATACTCGTATGAATAAATAAAGGTCAAATATGCGTAGGTATGAATATAATATTAACCGTGAAAACCAAAGAGAGTTAATTATATACATACCTACACTTGGTATCATTGAGTGAGTTTAATTAAAAGTGGCACATATTTGTGTGAGGAGCACGATGGTAGAGATACTTTTTACCCGACTGCGGCGAAGCCCAAAGGAGGGTTATGTGTTTGACCTGTATGTATGTATGTATATATGTATATATTTCCGTTCCTATGTCCGCTATTTTGATAAATGATACATCATTAGATTCGTATTGATGGCGCGAGTGTCATGGCGGGTATGAAGTTCGTGAAAATAAACAAATTGGCGGATTTTATGCACTTTTAAAGTGCACCGCGGTCGGGTTTTTTTTTAGTAAAAATATTTTTGAAGAGAGCGGACGCGTAAATTAGTAGTAATAATGACGACACGTTTAGCTTAGTGAGATTGACACCGCCTACGAAGCTTGAGGTCCCGGGTTCAAATCCTGGTAAGGGCAAATATTTGTGTGATGACCACGAGTATTTGTTCCTGGCTGTCTAGCACAACTAGCCCCGATTTCACTAGTCGCGCGACAGAGCACGGCCTGTCGCTGTCGCACTATATTGAATGGAAAGGAAAGAGATAAGTATCGTCGCGAGTCACAGTTGTGGTAGAAGTACTGAGTCATGGATATTTTCTATCTATTTAAGTATATATTTGGCTATTTAATAGAGATGGGCCGATTATGGTTTTTCCGACTAGCTAGTCGGCCGACTAATCGGTTCTCAATTTGTCGATTAATCGGCCGACTAGTCGGCATTGCCGATCATAGTGTTTTTATTAGCTATGTTCGGTTGCAATCGGAAACGCTCGGTTCGCTTCGTCTCCAATGATTTCGTCTCCCCGTCATGTGTTGTAACGTGTTTTGACCATTTTAAGAAACTTCATTAAGTTGATTATTTGTTTTTGTATTTGAGTAAAGTGCGTAAAGATATAAAATAACTTAGAAAAATATGGTTTGATTTCTTCTGTGTCCTATATTCTCCCCTAGGCAATAGTGCAGAATAATCGGCATTTTTTGCCGACTAGTCGCCGACTAATCGGCAGACTACAAATGATGCCGAATAGTCGGCGTTTCCGACTAGTCGGCCCATCTCTACTATTTAAGTAAGTATATCGTCGCGTCGTCTAATACCCTTAGTACAAGCGTTGCTCAGTTTGGGGCTAGATCGATTTGTCTATGGTCCTGCTTGTGTAGACCGCCGAGTGCTGGACACTATCCCAGTAGTCGCCATGTTGAATGTTATGTTAATAGCCAATAGAGATGACAGTAGGGTGTCAAATACTGGGCATTAGAGTGTCGACCACTAGAACGTTTACCTCACCCGTTTGGTTTACTTTGCTACAGCCAGCAAACTTATCAATAACAAACGCACCATTCTGTCTAAAAAATTGGAACGACTTCAGTAGGTACAATGAAGACTGAAAAAGATTATTTTCCCTTATCATCGCTGACCCCGAGATCGCGACTTTAATCACACGGTGCAGGAAAGCTGGATGCGGTGATAGTACTCATTATTACGTTAATAGTTGACTAAATACTGAATAAAAATTTGAAAATCGTCCTTGGTATTCAATCGATAACTATAGCACTACTTCTTAGTCGCACGATCCTTTCACAATTCATTATCTTTTTTTTTATTTAGTCACATAAATACAATTACACCCTTCGTGTGTGTGATTAAGTGAAAATCGCGAAATCGTGCATCATTTGTGACATATAGGGCAAAAAATATCTGTAAAAAAGATGCAAAAAGACTGCTTGAAGGTCAGGATCCTATCCAATCACGGACAAGGGGTTAAATCAGATTGTATGTTCCATTATGAATCATCATGTCATAATACAAAAAAATGGGAAAACGTAAGTTTTTACATTTTATGCCACACCTGGCCATAAAGTGGCTTTTTCCGCACGCTGCGCGTACGGAAAAACCGCTTTCTGGCCAAGTGTAGAGATAAAATTATGTACACAACACGGGAGGTAATAAAGAAAGCCCTCGATCGCATATTTACGTCCCTCGCTTGCAGCTCGGGCCGCAAACTTCTGCGATCTCGGCCTTTCTTTGTATTACCACCCTAGTTGTGTAATGTACTATACTTTGCCATTACTGATAAATTAATACAATTATGAGACGAAAATGATCGAGACCATATTGTACATAACACCGTACCGTTTTAATCACTGTGTTTACTGATTTCTTTTACTTTGCTTTGGCGGCATTTGCTTTCCCAGCATGGCGCTCAAAAGGTTTGTAATCAAATGTAAATTTAGCGCAATTTGTGTGTTTTTCCGGGCGAGGTACGAGTTATTTCCAATTTGCCACCTCCGATGTTTATCGGGCGCATCCCCGATCTGTATTGATCAGGCTGGTTCACAACGTCACCGGCAAACTCGCGTCTAATATAATTTGACACGTGAACGAGTAATAACAGTTAATGCACTATTTTAAGGAATCATCATATTTACTGGAAATATTTTGAATCCTCATAGCTTAATGTGGAAACACCACAATTTTATTATAATTATAGATACATTGAGCAAATGCATTGAAAAATCAAATACGATCGACTACAGCTAATGCAGTAATAACAGTTTGTGATCGGGGTTCACGCTGTCATAGTATAATAGCAGGAATTATTCCTTTTTATAAAAGGTACATCGCGCGCTTGAATGTGTGCGCGCTGTGTACGAACACACTTCATGCAAATAAATAAGAATGCGTAAGAATGCTCCAATATGGATCGCACTCACACATAAGTGCTATCACGCGTCGCGCGCTTCTAAAATTTTGACGCTGCTGGCGACGAGCGAACAAATTTATTTTGATCCCCAAACATAAACTGTAATTACCAGTTCAACGGTCAAGTTACGAGTATATTAGTAGCAAGGTTCACGGCGAAGTTGTGAAGCGCTCTATCGGGCAGATGGTGGTTTTAATGACTTTGCCGCTGTTTGTCACACAACCGGGTATATGACATCCATATTGTAAAAATTAAATGTACGTACATTTTAAAGGTAGGTGGGTCGGTTTTAAAACATATCCGTAGTTAAGGGTTGGGGTTTTTTTTATGAAATAGGGGGCAAACGAGCAGACGGGTCGCCTGATGGTAAGCAATCACCGTCGCCCAAAGACACCTGCAACACCAGAAGATTCATAAGTATCTTGCCGGCCTTTCAGGTGGGAGTACGCTCGGGTAACGAAGGTTATCATACAATTTGTTAAATTAATTGCTTAACATCTGACTGACTTTTTTTGTAAATAACCCTATTACCAAAATGAGAGAAATCTTTCTAATGAAAACCCGCGAATAGAAAAACTTTTTTGTATAATCCGAATATATAATGTATACATGTGTGTTTGTTTGCTGCAAATCATTTTGGCACGGGGCTGGCAAGCCCTATGGTATTATTGTCTCTAGTACCAACCAAAGATTATCAAAGCATTATCACATTTGCGATTTGCAAGCGAGCTGCGGGCGAGTTAGAAGCGAAGTTCCATACAAATGTCGCTCGCCGCGAGTTCCCCGCGACTGGTTTTGTATAGAAACGTATACACGAGAGCGGCTTTTAAAATTCTCTTAACAACATCATTACTGTCAGCATCATTGATACCTAATAACTCGACAAAAATCGGGGCACTACATTTTTCCAAAAAAGTAATGATTCCGAATATTTTTTCTCCTAAGTTCATAATTCGAAAACCTGTCCTCTTTTTTCGGGATACACTGAACGGTATTCTAAACTCGTTCCAGATATTAAAAAAAAGGTACCCATTTAAAATCACCTTGTTACTGCACGGCTGTCTGTAGAAATAAAACCAGTTTTTATGTTTTACCTGCCATCTGTGGTAAAATTATCCTTTGATGGCAAACTATGACAGGCATAATGACATTTCGGAATGTTAAAAGTCCTTTCACATTCTGTAATGTTACAGTGACATTCGTAGTTACTTTCGCATTTATTGTAGTATGGTTTGCGAAAAATGTCATTTGCCGAGTTTTGATTTGAATCACTAGCTAACCGATGGTTACTTTCATTATTTATTACTTTTTCTTCAGTTTGATCGAAAAGACAACTTGACGCCTGGAAAAATCTCCTGGCAATAATTAATCTTACAATATTTCTTGGTGCAGTTGTCGGTAAGTCGATATAGCTTGGCAAATTCGTTGGTGACACTGCCATGGTCCGCGGGCAACGGGGGACGAAGTACAGCGAGCGGGGCGGTATGAAGTGTGCGCGCGGCGCGGGTCGTCTTACAAGTTACAAGAGCGTTACTCGGCCGCCGTTCGTATTGGCGGTAACTTGGGTATACAGGGTGGAAAGTTTTGATGGGCCTTGGAGAGGAACTACCCTAAATCCTTTAGTTAGCTCATTTCACTGAAAGAAAACATTCCTTTATTTTTAAAACTAAACAGAACTGCAATCATAGATTTTTTTTTAATTTTCTTGACCTCTGTATTAGAAATTTCGAATTATGGTAAAATAAAATTAATGATGGATTTCACGATCTTTTTTACTTGTAAGACCAAATATTTGTAAGAGAGATTTTATCCTGACTAATAGTCCTATCGATTAGTAGAGGAAAATAGTGAGTGCTTATTTTTTGATTTTTTAGCTGGTACGATTTCCGGGTGAGACGAGCGAATTTTAAAAAATCTTTGAATGCAAATTTGTTTACTTTTAAAAATAAAGGAATGTTTTCTTTCATTAAAATGAGCTAACTCAAGAATTTAAGGTAGTTCCCCTCCAGGGCCCATCAAAACTTTCCACCGTGTATAACTACGGCTGCACACAACAAAAGGTACACGAGATAACTACGCAAGCATGAGTCAACCAATTGATAAAATTATAAAATAAAAAAATAAAAAATAAATGTTTTGCAATCATGTGAACGGCGACCAACAGAGGCTGCCACCGTCGGTCGCTGCGCCGTAGTTACGGCTGCACTGAACAAAAAGCATTCAGGTGAGTGTCACCAACGAAGTTGCCTAGCTATAATAAGTTAGCACCTTATAAGTCAGGTTTATTTAAACTTATTCCCTTATCTACGCTTCCCGTACCATTGCTTAAGTAGAAACAAGTCGTGTTAATAACAAAACTTCTAACAAACTTGTAAATTTAATATACCAAAGGAAGGAAGGAAATTATAATTCAAATAATATTCAAAATGACATCGTATCTTACGCAACTTAGCCCGTATTATGACTCTTAACAATTACTTTCCGCCAGATTTATACGCAGAGCCCAAAGTTCATGAATATACAATTTCCAAATAATAAAGCCTATATTTCAACCCTTATCGTGAAATGTAGAAAGTTTTCTATTTAATTTTGCATGTTTGTGCAAAAATGAGGTGGTTTTTTATACAGTTGCATTTTGACTGTAACATAGTGTTGATATGTACAAAAAACCAACCTCTAAGGCCAAGTGGCCGTTGGATTCGCACACGAAGAGTTCCTTACCACCGTCGAATAAAAGACGGTAAAAAATCTTATTTCTTGTATGGGAGCCCCATTTTATTGTACTTTTATTATTTATTGTTATAGCGGCTATATAAATGTAATCTGTAAAAAAATCAAGCCTCTATCTATTAGGCTACAACTCCATTGAAGCGGATTTCGATAAAATTGTATAATTTTTAATCTTTTTCTTTTCAAAAACCATACGAGTTTATTATTTAACTGATAAAATTGTTTTAAAATTAGTTTTTTAACTTTTCTTTTTAAACCATAATAATAATCATTTTCAGACTTGGATTTAACCGAGTCTGAAGTTAAACGAATTATTTATGTGTATGATAGAACCCTCACCGCGCGAGTCTAACTCGCACTTGTTCGGATTTTTATCCATAAAAGACTGTTATCTTATTTTTCTTCTTTTATGGTATTATCTGTGTGTATTTATAATCATCAAATGAGTTATTAATATACTATTATTAAATATTGTTCATAATTAAGATTCAATTGGGAATATTTTAATCACCCAAATGAATCAACCGAATAATGTATAATCATCAAGCGTATTGGTAATAAAATTGGGATTAATTAAGGATTCGTTAAATTGATGTAAAACATTTTCTAGTAATGCTAGCCGGTCATTCTCTCTCAGGTGTCTATACTCTGTACTTTTAAGTATTTAAAAAAAGGTAAACAAAAAACCACGTGACACTGGTCGTTCAGCCAGTGGTATTATGCCACAGATACTAAACGTTACTTTGATTGGCTGAACGACCTGAGTCACGTGGTTTTTTTGTTTACCTTTTTTTTAAATACCTTAAAGTACAGAGTATAGCCTAACCTTCATTTTGATAATATGTACTCGTATAGTTATATGCTACAAAGAAATGAAATATTTGTTAAGGCAAAAAACACCATTCGTAAGAATGATCGTAATACTGGTTGATATCCTATAAAGGCTGATAAATTAAGATAATTTGTAATTTTTACGTATTGTCTCTTAATCTGTCTGTAACTTATCTTGAGTAAGTACGATATTTTAATCAGGATATTATACTAATATAGTCATTAAGACCTTTGTTACTAACACATACTATGGATACCTTATATGAAATAAATTCTTTGAATTTGAATTATCCCATCAAAAACATATTATCATGTAAGAAATGCAAGTTTCACAAGCTCGAGGTTCTGAAATATAACATTAAACCAAGTCGGTTAATTTATTCAGTATCTATGGAAACATCTATCGAACAACTTTGTCATACACTTTCACTGAATTAGTTAACTAACAACATATTATGGTGACCCTTATATACATTATTTTGCTCCCTCGTGTTACAATATACCATTCCGTGCCCGTTTCATCATATTACTGTCGGCTACTGTACCAGTAATTGCACTAGCTCTCTACTCACCAAACTGACTCGCAACAATGCAAAGCTTTGCCCTTTGTAAGGCTCTTTGCAAATAAGATTGACTCAGCGAGTTAGACAGCACTCCACAGACCAAACGACATGGTTCGAACACTCGTAGTGTCCGAAATCTTTTCAATGCTTTAGTCATTAAATTATTCAATAATTTTTCTCTTTAAGTTAAAACTACAGACAAAATGAAGCAAGTTCAGTAAAAGACCTACGAAAGTGAGTTCAAATTAACAAAAACATATATAGATGTCATCAAATAATTTAACAGGAATCAAAAACAAATGAAATATTAGATATAGAGAGATAGTATTAAAAACTACATGAAAGCAGGTGTCATTAATATAACATAAAACATCAAATTTCTATTTTAGTTTGCATAATATTCGAAATATATTAAGTTGTACAGAAATCAGTTATTTCCTAAAGATGTATTTTTTTAGGGTCAAATAATTAAATGTGCCACAACGGAGCTAAATTATGTATTAACGCCTACAGAGCCAGATGAAGGATTTTACGATATAAATAATCGTGGACGTAGCGACGGTGTTCACGCTCAAAATGAAAATAATTTTACCACCGTTTGATGTTATATTGCTTCTCAAGTCGCTCATTTCTGAGAAACCATTTATTGAGCTAATATATACTCGTATTGTACGATACTGAGACAAAGAATATTTTATATAACGATTCTCTCGAGATAATAATGTGAAAAACATGAACGATGCTAATGGTTATTTTTTTAGCGAGAGATACATATATATTCTCCAGATCCATTACATTTCAATAAACTTTAACTATTCTCAGCGGGTTAGTTAACAAGAGTTGCATCATCCTCATTAAGGAACCAATGGTGCTCAAAGCACAGGCGCAAGCAACACGCGAGTCGACAGAAGTGGAGAACAACACTGCAGTGGTGACTGTGAATTACTTAAATAGATTTATAAAATACAATAAAAATATATACCTAACATAACGAAAATAGGCATCTAAATCTAAACTAAGACTAAACTAAACCTCGTCAGACCTACTCATCAAAATATAATAAGTATGGAAGCGTAACTTCTGCTGCAGGATAGTCATAGTGGCCGAGGTGATCGACGTGGGGTTACAGGGGAAGTGGTGTGCCGTGACGCACTCTGCTCTTAGGCGCAGAGAGGCTACGGGTCTGAAACTGTTATTGTCTAATAGAGTACCAATATTCACAAATTTGTATTAGTTCTGCTGTGCTATCACATGTCATTTTTTTTATAAGCTGGCAAACTCGCAACCCTATTGGGCGAGGCGATTGTCGCACCGGGTGGTCGGCCGTGGCGTTCCCTGGGGTCGAACCAGGTCGCTAGCCGGACCACCCCAATATCACATGCCACAGTTGGATCGCTACCTTTCACTACTTGCGCCGCCTGCCCGGCTAAATTGAGATGCACTCGGCGTCTGGGGAATGCGGCTGGCTCCCGGCATTTTCAATTTGGTTGCGTTACGCACTAGGGTCGTATAGGGTTTGTATTATAAACACACGGGTGGTTACTGCGTGCGGGTGCCAGCAGTATTATATACAGGATGTTATTTTATCATTAGCAATATTTTGCGCATGAATTAGTAATTTTTCTTGGATTTCAGTCCAGAATAGATATAAATGTACAGTACAGGGCTTTTAACCACCGAAACACGGTTCTAGTATGGGGATCCCCTTTAATTTCTAATTTGTATTTGTTTTTATTATTTGTTGTTATAGCGGTAATAGAAATACAATGTGAAAATTGCATGTGTTTCTCTATTACAACTTAAAAGTTACAGTCCTGTAACAGACGGACAGACGGACAGAGGAGGCTTGTAATAGGGCTTCGTAAGAGATATTTACCTAATATCACAAACGAAGTTACGGGCATTGAGTTCGTAATAAAAGCCCGTATATTTGAAACTTTGTAAGCAAACTGAGTGGAACAGTATTTTACTGCAGAATTTAGCTGCGAGTCTCTAATGACTGAGTTATTTTAATTATTTTTGTTTACCGTGCTCTCTACACTGTAATACTCTGTTTTATTGTGATTTTTTTTCCAGTACTGCTAGGACAAGATACACAGCTTTATATAACAGGTAATCAGAACGCGCGTACACTGCGTTGCGTTACTTGCGTTACAGATGTTAGATGTTACATGCTGTGTTACGTCCGAGATATGTCGCGGCTGTGCTGCGCTAGCCTGTCTGTCCATAACGTTATAATAGAGAACACCTCTTGACTTAGTTTAGTTTTAGTTTTGTTTATTTCACACTTAATTTTAAATGTTCTGTAATCTTAACTATTTAGGAACTCTTAAGATGCGAACATATCGTTCAAATCAAAAGACGTTAACTCATCCTAAATGCGTGTGCGTACCAATGCGCCACATTTTGACGCGTGCCTTTCAAAATACGCATGAATAGTGCATGAACACTAATTACTATCCACAGTTGAATATAATGTCTAAAAGAGCTGTTGTCACATCTCTTTGGGCGTGCGGAACCGGGAATTTTTAGTATGACAGTACCGGGAATTTCCAATTGTCTCAATAATATTTCCCGGTTTGCACTCCCGACAAACCTCGTATATTGCTGGCCAGACTGTATCTTGTTTTATTGTACCATGGGTTACATCCAGTTCAGTGCTCGAAGTAAAAAACTCGCTTCTATTTTCAGAATGATCTCGACTCCAATAGGCACAATCTGGCGCTGTGATTGGATGGCTGTGGCGGTAGGGAAGGGACACTTTTCGGCTAAAAAAGCGGTTTGATCTAGCCAGTGCAGCATAACCGGTTAAAATGAAAGAGAACACCAGGTTACACATACAAAATTTATTATAATAAAAAAAATTAAAACAATACAAGGTTAATGGTACTCACACAAACGCTGCTACATACAAGAAAAACACATAAAACACACGCGGTGGGGCAATTAGATTACCTGTGTACCAAAAATTTTGGCAAACGGATCCAAACAGCGATAATCACAAAAAAATTAGGCTTACGACCCAAAAGGAATAAGGCGGGTCGAGTCGAGTAGCGATTAAGCCCCTGAATGGTACGGTAGGTTCCCGGGGGGAAGTTACTGCAACAATTACTCGCTATTAATTCTACCGCCGCGCTACGTAACCAAACTACAGCAATGGGACCTTGACAATGAAACTTACCGGTTTCCCAGCCGACAAAACCAGATAAGCACACGCGCCCACGACACCACCAGCCGAGGCGGAAGGTGAACTCGCCACCAAAGGACCTGGACGCTGCTCACGCCACTTTGGAGCGTTCGGACAGGTCCACAAACACCACACACAAACAACTGGCACGGCACTGCGCCGCCAATAAGCAGCTCGGCCAAACGGGCCAATAGTAACAATCAAACGGACAAACTCAAGGAAAAAAAAATTCTCACGCAACGACGTGTTATCAGAGCTTGCTCAAGATCAAGAATGAAAAAAACTGCCCTTGACAGGACATCATACGAATCCCAACCAAAATTTAAAATTCAAATTCAAAAACGGACAGAATTGACAGCCAGGAAAAACAAAAAAATCAACCATGCAGTTTATTTTTTCGCCGAAAAGTGCTCACTCCGCAAATTCACCGCGCAGTTGCTGGTAGGTACTAAATTTTCCGGTGGTCGAACTTGAGCGACAGTTTTGTCAGAAAGAGAAACTTCTGTACGCTGTAGGTACTATTACTTATACTGCACACACACACACACGCTGTTCATGTGTTTAAATTTAATTTCTATTTAAATAGTAATCGAGAAGTAACATTTTGCAACTAGTTGCTAAATGTAGGTAAGCATAAATGGTATTGTCTCCCCCACAGGTCACAATGCCTGGTGTGTGAACTGTGGGTCAGTAACAATACAGGGCGTCCCACATGAAGGGAAAGTACTTTAAATATTGGAGATAGAATATTTTGCTGAAAGGAGACTTTATTTTATTTTTAAAAGTAAGTAATACTGCTTTCAAAGATACTTTTTTTATTAAATTACTTGTTTTGTATGAGAATTAATTTTCTTAACAATTTAATCAAATACTTTACGCTATTCCTTTCTTTTGAGATACTATGTTTCTTTAGAGGAATTATTTGTTTTTGTCCTCTTTTTCGGTTGTCATCATAAAAATACGGGTTGCTATTTTTCACACTTGAGTCGATTCGATTCCTCAACGAAGCAGGTAATTTTTAGAAAATATTTGAATGCAGTATGACTTACTTTTAAAAATAAAATAAAGTTCCCTTTCAGCTAAACATCCTATCTACAATATTTGAGGTACTTTTCCTTCATGTGGCATAGCGGTGGGACGCCCTGTATAGTATTTTATGCAACAGTTGTATAAGTAGGCTCAAAACATGCGAATTGCGTGAGTTGCAATACGAGCCGCGACAGCGGCGAGTATCGCAAATAGAGACGCAATGAGCGTTTTTTGACTTAATTATACAACGTTGCATACAATACTTTATATTTAACTTTATAATTAAACATAGCGAGCAAACAAGGCAAATATGACATATAACTGACAGTATGTGTCAATGGTAAACTTTTTTTAATTTCAAGTATACTCGCTAGTGACATGCAGTGACGGTATTAATAATTCTTCTTCTTTATGTTGGCATCAATGAATTTATTCGAAAAGTTTTGTTTTTCTTAAAAACCGTAGGAATTTAATTGTTTGTTAAGTTGGTAGTTTTGCATTTTTATCGTAAAGTTGAAACTGAGCGCTTAATCCCGCCCCTAAGTTAACCTAGAGTTAGAAGTCTGTGGCTGCTAGCAGTATCGTAATGTGACTATAACGACACTAGTGCTGTTATGGGAGATAGAGTATAGTCTTCTCTGAACTCATATTATGTATGTTCTTATATTAGTGTCCGTGACCAAGTAAAAGACATAAAAGTACAGGAGTAGAAAAAAAAAAATTATTATTGAAATAAACAATTTGTATTTTATGAACCCCGCGACTCGGTCCAATTTAAAATTGCCAGCTCTCACGAGTCGTTTCCAGAAACAGTCACCGAATACATGCGGCTTTACCGGCCTGTTTTCGCAGCTCTAGTGATAGATAAATCGGAACCCCAATATCGAGAAGGGACGTGAGTGGACGATACGGGCTCGAGCCTGGCCCGAACACCCATCCCATCGCACCGAGCGCTAACCAGCACAGCCGGAAAGTTGAAATAGATTCGATATAGCCGGCAAAATGAGTTCGTCGATAGAGTACCGAGAAATCGTTCAATTTTAAAATAGTTTATTTCTGTAAGTAGGCTCAAGGGCTCTTTTACGAGTCTGAGTATATTCTTTCTTTTGGCGCTTCGGGTAGTGACCTTCTGGTAAGAAGAAGCGCCGGAAGAAACTCATCAGTTTCTCTTTTTAAAATAACAACAAGTATGACATTATTACATCCGATTTTATTAATACGTTATAATAAACTTAAAAATACATTTTTAGAGATGAAAAATGTCTCTAGGCGTCAAAACAAGCAAGACAGTTAAAATAATAGAAAATAAATTGATAGTTAAATTAACGGAGATGTAAAGAGCCGTTTTGTACTTTAAATAAAACTCTCTATTAATTGAAACAAAAATATTGCTTTGCTAATCCGCGACATGATAACGTCCTCAATTAGTTTTGTATTTTTTGTTATTGTGTTATATTTATTTGCATGTTTTTTTTGCATGTCAATGCTTGAAAAAATACGCATGTAATAACAACGGGCTTGCACTAATTGACTACACGTTATCGTATTGTTGATTAGCAAAGCTATATTTTTGTTTTAATTAACATGGTTGTCCGCAAAGTAACTGTTTCAATCAATAATTTAAAACTCTCTATGTTAGTAAGCTTAATAATTTTAAAACCACAAAAGCCTTAACTAATTTGAAAAAAAAAACTTAGTTTGACGAAGATTCATAACTAGAAGCTGATTTGATTTGTCATCAAATAGCCTATTGTGCTAACCAGGGTTTCCCAAACTGTGCGTCGCGACGCCCCGGGGAGTCGCGACACTGTCCCAGGGGCGTCGCGACACGAGAGATTCAAATCGCCCTAAGTTAAACCTAGACCCCGTACGTATCTCGTATTTCATGAAAATATTTCGTAAGGGACACCACCGTTTTAATACTTCCGAGAAATAAATTCAGGAACCTAATTATCAGCATTTTTTGTTATTTTTTTTTATTTATTTATTTAAGGTTCACCAACAATTGTTAACACCAATACAGGTCATAATTTCAAGCGTGTACACATAGGGGTGGGTGTCACAATTACTTATAGGTAAACACCGCATGCGAAACAATAACTATTCTTAAATAGGTACTTATACATAACTTAGAAGTAAACAATATTCTAACAATAAGCTCGGGGCAATCCTGATACTATCCAAGTGTCTTTTAAGCGTTAGTTGTGATTAATTTACCGGGACGATCATAGTGAATGTCTACTACGTCACTGCAACTATTGATAATCCTACTCAACCTACAGATCGGTGAGTTTCTACCAGCATTGATCATAACTCGGCTTTAAGATTGGTAGTGTTTCTTAGCAGCTAATACGTTTTATTACGGTAGCTGCCATAGCGTTTCGTAAGCGACAAAAAGTTAATGTTTTCATGGAATGCACTTGCATGGAAGATCTTGGCTTACAACGGCGTCGCAAAAAGTTTACAAAGTTTGGGAACCCCTGTGTTAAACGATTCGTGACGAATATGCCTCATGTCTTCAATTATTCCACCATACATGAATTCTTATCTTTTTAATTACAATCTAACGACTAAATTCGGTACAAGCATGCGTATTCGGTAAATAAGCGCATCATACGAATTTCGCCGATTGCGTGTCAAGCTAAAATGAATCTACTTATATTGAACTTGGTGAGTACTGACTGATGTACCGTAATCTGGTCCTACTTTGCTCTTACAGGGATAACTATGCTGTAATCCCGAAAACATAAATTTAATGGGTTGTTCCTTATATGAATGTACAGTCGCCATCAGATATATCTGAGCTGTCAGTGTACTCATAAATATCTGAACACGACTCTAATGCTATGAAAATAGAGCTGTGTTCAGATATTTATGAGTACACTGACAGCTCAGGTATATCTGATGGCGACTGTACATATAAATATAATAACGCATCCAAAACGAAAACGACAGACGATCACACCACTTTTCTAGTTCTAGAAGAAATATTTTAAATGTGTATTCTTGTAGTTAAGTTTGCAATTGAAAATTGTTTATAATGTGTTATTTGTTATGTTGATGTCGATTTTATATAAATAAAATTGCAAAATATAGCAAACATCGTTTATTGTTTCTTTAATGGCTGAACGCCGTGATGCCGTGTCACAAATAAATGTGGAAAGGAAATTTAAAAAAAACACATTGCAATGTTGTATGAAATTCCATTGCATGCCAAGTGTCAAGTTGCAACGGAAACGAGGTACTTTGCGGCCTATTATAAGGCACGTAATGTCAACGTTTCACTGCAAGTTTGAGAAAAGATACCTATATTACGTAGAAAGCTTATACGTTTAAATCGATGAATTAAAGCGATTCTTTATTTTCAGTATTTATTTCTAGCCATTAATGAAGCTAAACAAAAAATCCGCCAAGAGAATGTAGTTATTCCGAAACATCACTTCAAAAGTGTTACTCATAAAGGGGCCACTAATGTTGATAATCGTAATCTAGAAGACACGATGGAAGAACAAGACAGTAGTGTTGTTGAAGGTTATATCTCTAGAGAGCAACTTGATCTGTCGAGTGAAATCAACAGACTAGAACGTATGCAGGACATTCTTGGGAATGACGGACATCAAAAACTCACATATTCGCCAGGGAACTTATTACCCAAAGCCCCAAGCAAAGCTATGCATTATAGCCTACAAGGGATCCTTGGTTCAGCTTCAGTCATAGACGATGACGAAATTCAACCTTATAAGCTTCGAAATAAAAACCGAAATAACATAATGAAACCCGGTCTGAATCCGGGTCAATCAGGTGACGTGGATAGCGACGAGGTTGGAGAAAACCTCCAAGCAGAAGACAGAGTCGCAGGAGCCGAAAACTATCTTTACAAACTGAAATGTAAGAATATAAGTTATCTCATCCTATCCCACCCTATTAATATAAACTAGCTTCACTAGCTGGTTGCATCTATAGCTCAGCTTATTCAGCTTTAACCTCGTTATTAAGTAACAAACATCCAAAAATCAGAAAAGGGGGTCCCATGCAAGAAACGTGTGTTCTTTGGCGTTTTTTTGATTAATTTTAATAATGGTAATAGGTAAATAGATGCTGTTCATGCTAAGAGTTGTGCCATTCTCGGGAATTCTCGGAAACATTCTCAATTTTGTATGGGAAATGTTCTCGAGAACGTTCTCGCTCCATACAAAACGGAAAACGTTTCCGAGAATGGCACATCTCTATTCATGCTGTATGTATTCACAGAATGTATATTTTTACTGTCGCTACAACAACAAACAATATATTTAAAAAAAATAAAGAAAAAATCTAAAAGCATCTAGCTTATTCCACCAGAACAATAAGAGCAGCAGAATCTAGCATCTTCAACAACGTCTTAAAAGTATCGATGTGGTCACGATGGGCCTTTAAAATCTGCGTTCTTCATTTTTTCATCATTCATCATCATTTCAAATTTGAGGCGGCTTCTGCTGAACAAACTAAAGACTAACATAACAAAAAGTCGCAGGTGTTTGCTTCCGTCGACGATTGACGACCTTAAATGGGTCACCAGAGCATCTCGAGCCGACCCACGCTGTGTCTTCCAGTTTGTCGTTTCCATTCGGGGACTTTTACGCCTCCATATCCGTTTTATATAGCCTATGATTTTATTTTTTAGCTCACCGTAAATGTACCGACGGCCAATATTACAAACCAGATAAGTGCAACATCTGCTATTGTAAGAAGGGAAGATCGGTATGTACCAGAGTCAAGTGTGGTAAGAAAAAGATGGGGCTGATTGAGAGCACGCAGAAACTTGAAGGGATAAAGAATCGCTACCGTACCCAACGTGGTAAGTATGTCACAGTAGTTCTTCTTCTCTGCCGTTTGGCTCTTGGTAGAGCGACCGTGGGTACACTGAGGCGTCCACATCGGTAGTAGAAGCAGAGACAGCTCTCCGCACGATCTCCCGCCATCTCTCCCTGTTGGCAGACTGGCACAGTCAGATACGCGGTTTCCTACAGCTTTCACTTGGTCAGTACAGTGCATAGGCGACCTGCCGTGCGATCTGGTTCCCTCCACTGTTGCCTGCATGACCAACCGCTCTATGGAGTTGTTATCCCGTCTGGAGACATGCCTCAAATATTACAGTATGCGTGACAGATGACAAAGAATGCCAGCCATCCCTATCACTAAACCTCCGCTGTCTATCTGCCCGTTTGCAACAGGTCTGTATCTTTTGAACTTAGAGACTTGATACAAAAGAATGTGTATTTCTCGGTAGCATTTCCGGCAGGTATTGATAATCTTGGTTTTTTAATTGGATAAATAAAATGCAAACCGTCTTTTGTTTTTAATGTAAAAAAAAGAAAATCTCTCATCTCTTAGGTTAAGTTATTTATTACGTAAATGTTTTGTATTTTTGTCAATGGATCTACTGAAAATCAGCGTCGTCGGCACCCTGTGCCCCGGCACATGCTGAGTGGCCTCCTTTTTGGACACACCTCAATATTGTACACGCTTCCATTACTTATACCATACCATTTCATGTAATTGATCCAAATAAATATTTCTTTCTTTCTAAAAAAGAATGCAAGGCATAGGCAGTTTTAATTAGAATTTTATTTTTTTTCAGGTCAGGCTACAGGATGCGTCCCGAGTGAGAAGGTGGTGACTCTACGGAATGGCGCCTGCCCGTGTACCTGCGTGCTACCGAGCGTATTGGTGTGTCCAAAGTGTGCCTTCGTGGAGCCTAAGGCAAATAGGCTAATATACCACCATTCGCTCTAGCGCATTTTTATAAGCAGTTCCTCCGCCCTGAAATCCTAGACAAGCAATCTAATTTGCTGGTGGTAGGACCTTGTGCAGGATCCGCCCGGATTTTAACCACTAACCTTCCGCCAAAGATCGCACTCTTGTGTTCCGGTGTGGGGGTAAGACAGCCGGTGAAATTACTAGCATACAGGCATTCAATCTTAGTCCTCAGGGTTGGCAACGCATTTGTAATATTAAAATTGCAAATGTCCATGGGCCTCTGTAGTCACTTACCATCAGGCGACCTGTGTGCGTTTGCCTTTCCCATGACATAAAAAAATCAAGTTGCGATCACACTGCAGCTCAAACGTTGTCGTAGCGTAAACGCGTGCGTTACGTTTGTAACGCATGCTGTGCACACCTCGGCTCAAAAGACGTTGACCGCAAACGCAGTGACGTGCACGTGACATAACTAAAGCGTCCATATTTGACGCGTACCTTTCAAAGCTGTGTTTAAAATACGTAGTGTTGTAATAGTTTATGTGACTATTACATAATGAAATGCATTAAAATAAATGAACAGAGAACTAGTTTAGGCACTTGTTCTACCGCCGGCGAGTAAGCGAGTAAATTGGGCAAGTAACAGTTCATTGCGGGCTGACGGGATATAGTGCGATCGATCGACCTTTCCAGATCCGCAATGTAATGCTTTTTGCCCAAATTTACTCGCTAACTCGCCGGCGGTGGAACAAATGTCATAAACAGATACGATAAGAAACTTTACTTCTATCAGCATTGCAATCACGTACAGAATTTTTTAAAGTGAACTTATTAGGTGCTTGTTTGATTAGAGGGAGCACGATTTTTGAGAATAATGACTTAAATTAACGGCCCACGCCATTGTTAAAACATAATATCATTAATTACTCATAATGTTACTTTGTGAAACTCATTTACTGGGCAAACGAAAGTGCTGGGAAATAAACTTCGGCTTAAACAGAACGGGCTTCGCACGGGCCCCGTAAAGTTGGGAACTGGAATCAAACACCAGTGTAAATTACATACATATTAGCCGGTCTTCTAACTTTTGCGTGCATATGCAGTTGCCATTAACTTATGTACTAGAGACACGGAACCGCTCATTCCCAAAATACCGCATTCCTAATATACCACATTTTTTAAATACCAGATTCTTGATACATCAGATTCTTCGTATACCAGATTCCCAAAATAATACATCCAACAAAGTCATTTAGGTCCTTGAGTAACTTACGATTTTATAATCTAGTGTAACGGGAATGTGGTAAGACAGGAATCTGATAAATCGAGAATCAGGTATTTCGAATAACTAAATATTTTTACTAAAAAAAACCCGACCGCGATGCACTTTAAAAATGCATAAAATCCGCCATTTTGTTTATTTTAACGAACTTCATACCCAGTGACACTCGCGCCATCAAGACGAATCTAATGATGTATCATTTATCAAAATCGGTTGTGCCGTTGAGTAGTTACGAGCGGACACAGGAACGGACATACATACATACAGGTCAAACACATAACCCTCCTTTGGGCTTCGCCGCCGTCGGGTAAAAATCTGGTGTTTCGGTAATACGGTATTTTGGGCACGAGCGCACGGAACTTAGCGTTCATAACTGGAGCAAACTGTCACCCGTGAAGATAATCGACATTTAGATTCATCATCATCAGTCTTTTATATGCCCCACTGGCACAGGCCTTCTCTGATAGCCGAGAGTGAAAGGTAGTCCTCACGCTAGCCCACTGCGGATTGGGCGCGTCCCATGCACCTTTAAATTTTTTCACGGGTGTACACAGGTTTTCCTTCACCGAAAAGCGAATGGTTAATATGTAATAATATTCCGAATGTTCCGAAAAACTCAAGCTACAAGCCAGGATTTGAACCCACAGTCTCTGCTTGAAATGCGCATCTCTGAACCACTCGGCTACTATTAGCTTGCCGCCATTGAGAACAAAAGCGTAGAGGCATAAAGAATTTAGAGAATAATCGCGTTTACGCCACTACCCTTTTGTTCTCAATGACGTTTACGCCCTTTGAGTCCCAATATCGATAGAGCAGACTTGTGGCGACACTGCCACCTAGCGACATTCGTTTTTTTTTTTTGTGCTTGAACAAATGCTAGCTCTTTGAGCTGTTGCAACTATCGGTCTTCGTGGCGGTAGGCATGCCTCGGCAAAACCTCAGCACCACGGGAGTATTTCATCGGCGTGCAAGGACACTCGAACCGGGAGTGTACCTAGCGAAGCGCGCCATTCGTTGGAAGAAGAATACAGTTGCATCAATTCCACGACAGATGGCGCTTACATCAACGCCCATACAAATGGCACAATTCCCATACAGTTCTGAATCACACTATCGAAGTGTTTATAATGCTAACACTACATGTACCACTTCCAACCATCTTCCGTCGGACTTCGGTCCCCAGGCACAACAACCGCCTGGAGAGAGATCTCTCTATTGTCCTCTCTTCCACAGACTCATCTTTGCGTAGTTATCTCGTGTGTTTTTTGTTACAAGTTACCGCCAACACTAACTTCGGCCGACTGAGGCTCATGTAAGACGGCGCCGCCGCGCGTACACTTCATGCCCCGCTGTACTTCGTCGCCCGTCGTCCGCGGACCATGGGAGTGGCCTTATAGCAATATGAGTGTACAAACATTTCTGAAAAAAGAGGTGACATTTAAAGATCGCACCATGTTTATAAAGTGCGCGTTGTCCTAAGTTAGTTATAACTAGTGTACCCCGCCCTGGCCCGGCCGGAGAGAACAAGCCCGGACAAGGGGGTGCGGCTGCAAATTAGTGTGATTGATGATCGCCCAAATTGTACAATGGATTAAAAATACCCTGTTTGACCCCGCCGAGATAGGGAAACGTAGATCTCAAAGTCTATCTATACATATAATAACAAAGCCGCAGCAAGCCTATATTTGTACCTATATTAAACTTTTTTCCAAAAAATTAACTTGGAGGTGTCAAAAAAGAGCAAAGAAATAAAAAGGGAACCAATCGTTTTTGAAAAAAAAAATGTTCGCATCACACAAAACGCACTACAAGCAAAGATTTAGGAATGCATAAGAATGATCCAGTATGGATCGCACTCACACAGACGCGCGATAGCAAAAAAGTTTTGAGATGTAATGTTAAACCAAGTCAGTACCGGGGGGGGGTGTCCACAGAACTCGATTCCCACTGACTTACCTATTATTTAACCATGGAGCAACCTCCGGTACTAACTTGGTTTGTCGTAAAAGAACTGCGTTGCGAGACTTGCATCTTTTTACATGTAATGTAGATGGGATCGATTTTTTGAGATCCGCCATGTAATTCTACTCGCCCAACTTTACTCGATTACTCGCCGGCGGCGGGACCAGTGCCTTTCTAAACGTCTTCGTCCTCTGTATACACTTAGATTGTGGCACATCGGCATATAACCCCTTGCGTTAGAAACGATAATGGCTACCCTTAATAAACACCGGCGTTTCCCTGTCAAAAGGTCGTATCCGATGACCACGGCGCGTCACCTGCGACCTTATGTCAGTTAATGGAGTATTTGCAACCCTTTAGTAACAAAGGGCGTATCTACACGACAGAAACGACCATTTACGCCTTTCTGACTTTGACTTTAGTTTATTTGTAACATTGAGTTATTAGGCAAAGGGGCGGATGTTTGTGGAGTGTTGATGTGACATGCGACTTTACGCAAGCGTAAGGGTGAAGCTACGGGACCCATCGTTTGTACACGTCGCTGGCAACGGTGTCGTTAAGACGTAATTATTGTCGCGCAAACAACCTTGCTTGTTTACCCATCAGCTCCCGTACTATCGTAGGAAAAGTGCGAACCAAATTTTGAAATTCGTTAGTGACTGCGAAAAATGTCATATTGTAGCATTTTAACTGAGATCATCTCGATGTTTCGGACATATCACAATGTCCATGGTCCAGGACTCGGTTTACTTTTATGCCAAATTTCATGTAAATCCATGCAGTTGGTACCTACCGCCTTATATAGTAACAAACGTCCAAACCTCCAAACATCTAATTCACATCTTGACATATATAGGTATGTCTAAAAAAATAGTAGAAATTTCATGTTTGTTCGGCATCACGCAAAAACTACCAAATGCATTTGCATACAGTTTGGTATACAGGTATACTATTAGTCCCCGATTAACTTATTCACAACTTATCCAACTTATTTCACAAAGTTGCAGGCGGGTCCACTAGTATACAATATTAGTAGGATAATGATTACACGTGTTTTTTTCCGGCGAAGGTAATTTTTTCCTTTAGGAGTTTGACGTTTAGGTCTCAGAATGTCTAGGTAGTTTCTACTATGATCTTTCTCCAAAACCTAATGTAACTACACTTCAAAAACCTAAAGGTGTTATAATTATATAAATTGGATAAAAAGATCCAATATGGTAACACTAATACAGACTAGTGTTAATAAAGTAAAATATTGTACAAGTTTCTTTTTTACATCTAGCAATATAGTCAAAATTCTGTCAACCCACACATGCAAAAGTACACGTTGCCAATAATGAGGATATTTAGAAATCAGAAATCCACCAGCTGGCAGCAAGGTGGCGAAAGGTCTATTTGGCAGTAGATGTCAAAATCAGGTGGTGTGATTGGTGGATCTTGACGCCTACTGTCAAAAAGACCTTTCGCCACCCTGCTGCCACCTGGTGGGTTTATGATTTCTAAACACCCTCATTGTTCTAGAGTTGACAGACCTTGCCCCGGTTAGACTTATTGATTTTAAAAAGTGACCAATTTTAACAAATAGGCTACTTGATGACAGTTCAAATCAGCTTCATTTTATGAAGTGTCAAAACGCTCCGAAAGTTTGCAGTTTAGTATGAAATACTATCTTGTGACGTCATGCTCAACATGGTGCCTTCTTTTTAGTTTTCGTCATTGTATAACGTTGGTGGCATGAAAATAAGTTTGAATGATTTTATCCGGGCTGTTTTGGAAGCGTAATTTGCTGGTTAGAGTTAATGAATTTATTTTGATTGTTGTCAAATACCCTATTGCTTAGGCGTTACCGTTCCATACATTATGTATATTTCGATGAGAAGAATAATATTTTACTGTCACGGAAGCAGATCGGGGAAATTATAATTTAAATATTCAGACTCCTTTATATGCCAAATGGGATTAATAATCCGATTATAGTGTTATGCAAATAAATAATTTTGTTGAATGGCACAAACGCGAAAACCAGAAAGAGAACTGTAATTGTGTTTGCGAACGTTCTCGTTTATTTAAATGGAAAAAATATTTTTCAATCGTAATAAACTTATAAATCATACTTATTAGTTTATTCATTTAACAAAAAATAAAATTAGTCTTGTGAAACGCGTCGCGGGGGTACAAACTTACTTTACTTTTAAAATATATAATATGAAATACGGCGTCCATTGCTTTTCAAAATCAATACTGAAAACAATCAACTAGCTAGCGGCATCGTAGTCAATTGTGTGTTATTCAGTACCCGGCACCCGGAATATTTGCTCTTCACGCTTTCACGATTTTTGAAGTTTATTTAAGCATCTTAAATCCACAACAACTTTTATAGAGAAATATGTACTGACATTAAAAAAAATACTAGTCTCATTTTTAGGGTTCCGTACCAAAATGGTAAAAAAGGAACCCTTATGGTGCGACTCTGTCTGTCTGTCTGTCTGTCTGTCTGTCTGTCTGTCTGTCTGTCTGTCTGTCCGTCTGTCACAGCAAGATATCTCAGGATCTACTGATGCTATCGACTTGAAACTTGGAATAGTGTTAAAAGTTGGTGACTCGAGCCTATTGGATAGAAAAAAAATCTTATACCTTTTTTACTTTTTTTTTAAAGGGGTCCGAAATGGGATGTGGAAAAAGAAAACTAGAGCTATTTTATCGAGTGGGATATCAAATGAAAGAACTTAATTTGTAGATTCCAAAACCATTTTTGTTTTTTTTCTTAATTTTGTACTTTTTGATTTATGATCAAAAACGTTCAAAAAAATACCATTCCCCCCCTATTATCTTCGAAGTTACTGAACAGAAAAATCTGTAATAATTACCAATTATTAATATCATCCTAAATATTACAGGAAAAATAAAACGGTTCTGCTAAATTGCATCGTTTTTTAGAAATTTTCAAAAATCGTACACATACTTATTTGCTCCTACTAAGCTAACGGCCATACAGTTTTTGTTGAACTATTCACGTATCTACTTACAAGTTTGTACGGAACCCTCGGTGAGCGAGTCCGACTCGCACTTGACCGGTTTTTTTTCTTTAAAGATCCATTTTATTCCCAATTTCTATTAAAAAAGGAACTACCCTGTGTTATTCTAGCTGTGGTTTTCAGCTATGTTTAGGAGCGCGCGACACGTATTCACGTCTACATTGCGTATACGCGATATAAATATATCGCGGGGTGGATTTCAGAGCGTTTCAACCGCCGTCATCACCAATCCCGATATTATGATGACATATTTTTAAAAATTACATAATTTTTGATCAAAACATGAAAATAGTAAGTACTATTTTCGGATTTTATCAAAATAATGGGATACATTCTTAAAGTGAATCGTCGAAATTTCGGGATTGGTGATGACGGCGTTTGAAACGCTGTGAAATCTACCCTAGCACGTCTGTGTGAGTGCGATGCATACTGGAGCATCCTTACGCATTCTTATTTCTTTGCTTGTAACGCGTTCGTACACGGCGCGCACACATTCAAGCGCGCGATGTACCTATTGTAGGAAGAAAAAAATCTTCTTTTTTTTTTTTATAAACTGACAAACTCGCAACCCATTCACGGGCGTAGCGATTGTCGGACCGGGTGGTCAGCCGTGGCGTTCCCTGGGGTCGAAGCAGTTTGCTAGCCGGACCGCCCTGAGTTTGGTCGGACTGGGTGGGTGCCGGGGGTGCCTGGGGTCGAACCAGGTCACCTAGTCCCGGTCCACCTCGATAGAATCGGGCTAGGTGGGAAAATTACTGCTATTATAGGTACCGTGGCCAAGGGGATGTTATTCTTCTAAAAGTACTTTCAGGAACCGTCAGATCCCTTAATATCCCGGGTAAACTTTTCTAATTAATTTAATAGACCTTGTACAAATATCTGGTAAAACGGAGTTACTTGATAAGTTTTTCCCCGAAATCGGATATTGTCTGTTCCCATTTTCCATTATATTTTATCAAAGCGTTTAACAAAGTTTTATTAGTAAAATATCTGGGTCATGCAGCTTTATATTTGATCTTTTCTATCTGTTTTTCAAATAAAATACTAACGTTTTTAGTTTAATTTATACAATGTTATAACAACAGTATTATACTAGAAAATGTAACTAAAATCCATACTCAACTAAAATGGATAAAATATAGTCTGGCCCTGGACCCCCTGCAAGGAGTCCGTGACGCCAAAAGACAAACAAGTAGTCCAACTTCGACCGTTCAGGAGCGCGCGACACGTAATATTCACACACACACGATCACGCGTCTGTGTGAGTGCGATCCATACCATTCTCACGCATTCTTTAATCTTTGCGTGTAGAGCGGCGCGCACACATTCAAGCGCGCGATGTACCTTTTGTAGGAAGATTACTGTATTATTTTACACGACGATTGATTTCCGTGAAAGGACCCCGCATCAAACTTAGGAAAAAAGTGGTTTCAGCCAAATCTCACTAAATTTTACTATGATGTAGAGTCAACTCTCCTGATTATTTTTTATGAGGGCACAACCCTCTCAGATGTATACTTTCTGAAATAATCAATTTAATTGTTTTATACAAAATATATGTCCACCTTTTTGCTCTGTTATGCATGTCGTTCGTAATATAGAAAATTGATAAAATGCAGTGTCAACGTGACTGAAACATTACAAAGGTCATATTTTATGTTCTATAATTGCGTTATTACATGCAAGCACATTAATAAAAATAAGAAAAATACAACGTCAGTAACTGTCGGTGCGTATCATTTTGTAATATACCGATTTTAGGAAACACGTTGCGTAAATAAAAAAATATATGCTTGATTATTTCAGAAAACTTACATCGGAGAGAATTGTGCTCTTATAAAAAAATAATCAGGAGAGTTAAATCTACATCATACTAAAATTTTGTGAGATTTGACTGAAACCACTTTTTTTCTAAGTTTGCTGCGGGGTCCTTTGTTGCACAGATAGGTCGATTATATTATATTTTTCACCCGACTGCGGAGAAGCAAAGGGATATTTAACGCATCCCTCCACGAACGAAGCTGCAGACATCTAGTAAAAAATAAATACGGGTATCTTCCTGATTTAAATGCGCCGTCTAACAAGCGTCTAAATAATTCTTTCCTCTGATGTGTTAAAATGTTTCTTCACATTTTCCTGTTGTACAATAAAGGGCCTCATTCCCGAGGTTAAAATGAGGGTAGGACGAATTTACATGAGGACGTTTATTTTGTGTGAAACATTTTCTACGGCGTTGTAAATGTTTCTTTTTACCCATTTTAGCCATGTTTGCTGATGCGGGAGTACCGGATTTCTATGCAATCCTAAGGTCCCGTATAGCATCAGTTTGGGCTAACGTTTGGCAGAATCCTATGAGTGATGATATTCTGGCATATCACCTGTGAAATGGATGGACCAGGTTAAAACTGCAGTAGATCCTTTGCATGAATGACCAGGAAAGTAGCTCTTAGAGTGGATGCATGGTAAAACGAGCCAGCAACGCCTGAAGCGACGATCACGACCGCTCTGTCAAGCAAGAGTGATACCAACGAAGAGCAAAAATTCAACGCAATCGATCCAATATTTTCAAAGAATATTGGCTGTCAGACGAATGGACAGAACCGAGTGATCGTATAAGGTTTCGTTCTATCCTTTTGAGTTGAGTGAATCAACTTTTAGACCCACACTTTTGTGGTCTCTGGCGTCTAATAGGATGTTTCTCTATTTATTAGGTTTATGAGACTGCGCATTCAACGTTCTAACATACACCATAAATTCTAACATAGACAAATCATTATTAGATGGCGTTATTTTACAACGAAAACTAAAAGTTGTGGACAGCGTCGTGTTCGTGTGAGTAAAATAGTTGATTGACCCAGTTACGGAACCAAAAAAAAAATTACTGATGAGGGTGTCATAATGTATTTGTAGCCAATACACACAACAGACTATGCGCATTGTCATATATTTGCTGTAATACAAACAGGTTAATTTTCTTTGAAGCCGAGTGTACGTGTACCAAGCTCGCAGGATTATTGTACAGAAAAGGATTAAACAACTTACGGGAACGGGTGAAGGACCTCTAAGGATTAGTTCAGGGATATCATGTCTTAACAAGGACGTATGCGACCCGTTTGGTGTATGACGATACGTCGTTTAGTGATTAAAGTATTGTTTACCCTTTGAAGCAGGAAATACCCAAATTAGTGATACCTATGCACGTAGAACCCTTTTTAATCACAGCTTATATGACTCCGAAAGTTTACTTCAAAATATCTAATAAATATGAAAAAAATAATACTCAGTACTTTTTAGCGCAAAATGACGAATTTGAAAACGTGGATAAAAAAATCCGCACCTACTTTTTTCTGTATAAAATGTAGGAATTAGAAGTGTAATCAAGAGAAAAAAAGAAACCTAAACCTTAAGTAATCGTTTAATTTTTTTTCTTCTAATGTTTTCTTCAAAAATAACCAACTTCAAAAGATTGAATAAAAAATGGAAGAGATCCATAAAATATCCAAACCACATTAGGTATGCGGGCCAGAATTCTTTTTAGTGCCTAAAATCGACATGAAAATTTAAAGACACTTTTACAAAACAGGGTTGTGCACTACATTTTGTTTCTGATGTAAATCGATTCTACTATTCGTGAGGAACAAATATACAGTACGTATTTGATCGTAAAGCAAAGCTGGCCAACGTCAGTATGACGTATAGTGTAATGGCATAGTTTGTATCACTGTTGCAGCAGTTTTTCTTAGATTGCATAAAAAGAATGTTAAGTACCTGTTATTTGCAGATGATTTTGTAGGTGCAATGGGAATGCAGCCCTTCGTCTCTACGTTAAAAAAGTTCCGGCGTATACAGGGTGATTGGAAATTCGACCTATCCCTTGAAAGGGGTTATTCTAGAGCTTATTTGCAATGATTTAAGTCCAATCAACCGGGGGTCAAAACTCAATGGTTATCAATAGGCGTATGATGCTACGCTTTCTCGCGCAATAAATAAATGATAAAGCATCCGTCACGTTCTGACAAATAATGTGTGAGAGTGACGGATGCTTTATCATTTATTTATCGCGTGACAAAGCGTAGCATCATAAGCCTACAAGTTATTTGACTTTTAACTTATTTTTTTAAAAACCCGCCGTTCGATCTAAAACTGCTTATTGTGAAAAAACTACTTAAATTAGTAATGAAAAAGAGCCATCATCTAATAGCCAATAAATGGTTGATTACGAAAAATCCAAAAAACATGCCAAAACCTTTGAAAATGTTACCAAGAAAAGAATTTAAAGTCAAAAGTTTTTGGATTTTGTTCAAAATTTTGTAATTCTTTGAGGCATTACTTAAAAAAAAATTATGACACTTCGCGTAAAAATTACTAAAATTAGTTCCTCAGTTCATAAGCTTTCTAAAAAGGTAGAATTGTTGACATTTTTTGCATAACTTTTTAAAATAACATTAATAATAAGAGAGGTGGTAGAGAATTTCGCCTAGCGTACCGGACCCTTAATCAGTTTGTTTGTGTCACTTTAGTTTCTCCGTGGGCTTTGTTTGTCTTCGGTTTCTTATTTTATCTCATCTTCTTAGGTTAGAAGTCACTAAAAGTAAACTTCCGTGATATTTCGGTTAGTAATTTATCTGTAAGTTCCCGGTTGCCTTAAGTTTGCACCTGGTTTCCTTGGTGTAACTTACAAATTAGGTGCAAACTTAACGCAACCGGGAACTGATTGATAAATTACTTATTGACATACCGTAAGGTCGGGGTACTTTCGCCCTGGGGGGTAACTTTGGCCAGAGGGATTATCTCGATTCAGGTTTCATTATTGCATTTAAATTACGGCACACTGCCATGTGGTTGGTTTTAGGTGACCGTTCATATTTTTATGTTTATTATCAGATCTTATAGATTTGAGATATGTGATTTACAAAGTGGGCAAAGTTAGCCTACATTTGGCCAAAGTACTACCCCGACCTTACGGTATCACCGAAGGCAACTTTTAGTGATTCCAATCCTAAGAAGATGAAATAAAATAAAAAACCGAAGACAAACAAAACCCACGGATAAACTAAAGTGACACAAACAAACTGATTAAGGGTTCGGTACGCTAGGTGATATTCCCTACCCCCTCTCTTATTATTAATGTTATTTTAAAAAGTTATGCAAAAAATGTCAACAATTCTACCTTTTTAGAAAGCTTATGAACTGAGGAACTAATTTTAGTAATTTTTACGCGAAGTGTCGTAATTTTTTTTTAAGTAATGCCTCAAAGAATTACAAAATTTTGAACAAAATCCAAAAACTTTTGACTTTAAATTCTTTTATTGGTAACATTTTCAAAGGTTTTGGCATGTTTTTTGGATTTTTCATAATCAACCATTTATTGGCTATTAGATAATGGCTCTTTTTCGTTCCTAATTTAAGTAGTTTTATCACAATTAGCAGTTTTAGATCGAAAGGCGGGTTTTAAAAAAAATAAGTTAAAAGTCAAATAACTTGATAACCATTAAGTTTTGACCCCCGGTTGATTGGCCTTAAATCATTGCAAATAAGCTCTAGAATAACCCCTTTCAAGGAATAGGTCGAATTTCCAATCACCCTGTATATCTAAGGTAAATGCTGCATGGACACAGATTGGGCAGCATCTTTTAGGGGGGGGGGGGGGGGGGGGGGGCTGCCCGCCCATGTTTGAATCAGTGGCCCCAGTCCACATGATTATTGCTGTGCAACTGTATATAAAATAAATCCCTATGTAGTTATAGATTATCATATCAATTTACCTCTCGGCGGAGTTATACAGCGTGTAAGTCTTATACGGGCGAATATTGAAACGGTGGACAGCATAGGACCTAAGAAGCATATTTAGATAACTATTGCTTAAAACCACAATGAAAATATTTACCAAACAAAATAATTCGGGCCGCAATGTAACGCAACACATTCAAGTTGACAAACACGCTAGTTGAGAGTTACTTTAAAAAAGCTCGTATCTCGCAATGTCATAACAAGCATGTATGCGGTACATTGCTGCTCGGTAAATTTTCAAAAATTAATTACGAGGTCACTATTAAGTTTAATTTAAAAAATCATATTAATTAATGATAACACTACTAAACGCTATATCTGGTTTAATTGTTCGCCCGTATAAGACTTACACGCTGTAGATTTTATAACTCCCACGGGAGTTAAAGCGGCTCTAGCTGCTCTATATGCCTGCGTGTTATAACACCCTTTACGAGCAAGTGTAATGAAAACACATAAAACATCATTCATCAGAAACAATAATATTGATTGTACTATATACCTACTTTATATTACCTTTAGTCATTATGTGCAGCATAAGAGACTTTGTTATTCTAAGGTTTATAAACGCTGCCATTATACAGGGTGTTTCACGCTTAAGTGGCGCGTTTTAATTATTATTTAAACGTTTTACGCAATTCAATCTTTTGCTAATTACAATATTTTCCAGGTCAAATAACTTAAAGAGGTGACTTTACCTGGCTTTAAGGTTAATACGCAGGTTAAAATAGCTTTCGTAGAGTTTAAAGCGTTTATAAACTTTCTTGATTACTAAAGCTAATACAATCACTTGTATTGGGACCCCCCATTTTATTTAATTTTTATTATTCATTGGTATAACTAGCAGCAATATAAATAAATACATATACATAATTTCTGTGAAAATGTTTGTATTAACTGAAAACGTTTTTGTTTGGGTTTCTAACTTCTTATATTGTTTGAAACACGCGTTTCAAACAAAATTTGATGAATATTAACGCCCTCTTAGTTTGTATGTAAAAACGATGTAAACCACATTAAAATAAATATACACTATACATGATGTCATTATATACAACAAACAGAAGTTAAATAAAAGTTTCGGCCGCATTTAATTTGTAAACGCGATGCAAATCTCACAAACTTATCACCAATGCTATAAATCCTTGCGACTATCGCGCGACTTTCAGTCGCACGTACACCAACTAGTTTCCAAACTTCGTATTGTTGAAACAAATCGAGCCCAGATAAACGCGGCCAGTCTACGCTGGCCCCTCGTCTTCAAACGGCTGCTTCTTACAGTAGGTCGTTTCTTGGACGACGAGGGGGAGGGTGGGTCTGGTAAAGGTGGTCGAGAACACGTGAAGGTTGACCAAGTTGGTGAATCAATCAACGTAGCGAAGAGACGGGATGGTAGGGCACTGCGCAAGCGCGCCCATAGGGATGGGGGAAAGGCGTATCGATAGAATTTTTGAAGGTCGTTCGGAGTTAGTATCTGACAGGTAATTATTGCTCAATAGAGGCATATCAAAAGTACAGACTATTTTTAAAGATGCGCGTTTTATTAATGTTTATGTAATAAGTAACTTTCTTTCTTCTTTACAAATAAATAGGCTTTTGGAAGAATGTTATATTGTAATTTATTATCGATCCGTATTTGTGTTGGATTATAATTATTTATAATTGATAAGGTTAGTTGGGAAAGCTGGGACGATTTTGAAATAATTTCTCAAAAAAGGGCGAGAGTATGTATATTCAATAGAAAAAAAATACTTGAAACGTTTTGAATTAATATTAATTGCAGACGGTTAAGGGCTTGACATTTTTATTTTAGGTACCTGAAAACGTTTGTTAAGTGCCGCTTGAATTAAATTTATACCCACTGTTTTACCCTTAATTACTACCGGGATTTACTGCACAAATACGACTTGTAAATAGTATGCCCAGAAACGTCTGGAGCTTTTATTTCCGCCGTTTATATTGTCTATCCAGATATTCAATTTTCATCAAATACAGTTACCGCAGCGTTCCAAATAAATATTTATCGACTACATTTTGTAAGTATTTTTATCTGCTTCGCTACCTCAATATTCTAACTTCTAACATGAACGTAGTACGTTAATTTCAAATTTTACAACAATTATTTCCGCGCTTCAAATAATTTCACAATTTAATTACTTCGATATCGATAAAGCCGCGAATCTGGCAAAATCTCATCGTATTGTCGGCGGCGGCGTGTCCCCGCGCTACCGGCAGACTCCCGCCGAAACATCGCCACTTGTCAGCCAGTTTACCCGCGACCGGAGCTGCACCAATGCCGCCCGCCGCCGTCCCGACACGAGGTACGTCAAACTATTTTACCACACTATTAAAAAAAAAGAAAAATATTTTCTTTTTTTTTTGCTGTAAGGACCTCTTTTGACTCAACAGTTGGTTACGGTTTTCGGCCAATGAGTACGAGTGAGTACTGCATACGAGTAAAGCGGTTGTTATGGTGAATGTTTTCGCGGCGCCAATGTTTTGGAGCGGCGCGTTTTGGTTTCTTTGCAAGCGATTGTGTTTAAGCAGTGTGTTTTTTAGGGCTTTGGGCGTTTAATTTGTATATTTGCTTAGATATTTTGGTGTAGAAAATAATGTGTTCGCCGGTGTAATGTAAACACTGTAAGAAAATAATTCAAACTATTCTGTCTCTATGTTATTTTGATAAGTTTTCAAGTTTTTTCTGTGTCTTGATTACTTCATATTTAATTTACAAATTAAATTTAAAATGTATATCTTATTATTAGTCGTCGCGAGGGGAGTCCCTTCGCGACCATGGACGTCAGGCCACGACCGAAACGTCGAGGTAATAGCATGTTTTTACGCGATTAAGTCCCGTTTTGTTATAGTAATGAGTAAAAATCGTGAAAGTTTAAATCAATATTATGTATCTTTACTTGATCAAAACTTTTAAAAAATGTCCAGCTTTTTTTGGGCGGTTAAATTATTAAAAGTATTTCGAGTGAAGTGATCAATTAATGTTTCTTTTTTTTCTAGTGTCAATAGTCGTAATCGTTCTTGGTCGTCATGCTATTTTAAACAGGCTATGTAGTAAAATTAAAGTAACTCGAATACTTAAATCGTTTTTAAGCTACGTCACTTTGACTGAGCAGGCAGAATATGAATATTTACGTATGTTCATATGAAAATGAAAAAAATATTAATAACATTGGGTAACAGGTCATAGGTTAATAATAATTATTGTACGTGTTTATATGTATTTACTACTTTATTACATGTGCAATATTTTATATTTTCATACATTTTATCAAAGTGTATTTTTTTTATCTTTATTTTCTAGTACCGCACGTAGTGCCGCTCTCATTCGTGTTTTTTTTTTAATAATAAAAAAACACCAATGAAACACTACGTGCGGCGCTATTTAATAATACTTTAATGATAATACAAGAATTAATATAAGTACCTTAAAAAAATTTGCTCCTTTTATTTGGCATATGTTTTATTTGTTGGAAAGTATTGTTGGTCCGAATTTAATTTCGTATAATTTTTCTGCAGCTTTAACGGACAATCTTTCGTTAGTCACTTAGAATAGGTTGGGTTATAATTATTCCGGAAATTGTAACTGTAAAATAATAATAATTCGATAAGAGTATTCGGACTAATAGAGCATTCGGACAAAAAAAAATGCTAAAACAAAGGGATCTAACAAATACACTAACAAAAGCTAAACAAAAATAAAAATATTTTCTTTTATAATTAAATGGCCACATTTCAGTGTAAAATGAAGTGTAGTTATTTTCCAATACGTTAATAAAACGGTAATACATAATATGTTTTTCTGGTGTGCTGTACGGCGAACTCACATGTATTTTAACGCATCGTGTTAAATCCTACGATCAAATATGGATTTCACTTTTTCGTCGCTGTAGGGATTCCTGTAGTTCACAACGGCGCGCCAATCTCACCAATAACAAAAAAAATTAGTGGAGAACTACTACTACTATTACTATGGCACGCAAAATAGGCGCATGATTGTCGTCGAGTTGCGGAACATTAACCCGCTATAACCTAAGATCGATAGATAACCTAACCTAACCTAGATTTAGAAGTCTGTGGCTGCCAGCAGTATCGTTTTGCGACTATAACGACACTAGTGCTGTTATGGGGAATAGATTATAGAACTATAGACTTCTCTGAACTCATGTCGTCGTGTCGTCACTTATATTACGAAGTGACGAGTAGAGCTGTGAATCGCCCTGATTGTTACGAATTTAATTAAACATTGTAAGCCAATTTTATATCGTATTAATATCACTGACCTTTATGCACTCGTGGTCGCAGGCACGCCGAGGATGTCCTTTATTATTTTCAGAATTACATTGATGCGTCCTATATTAAAATTTTTATTAAAAACTATTAGACCCGGCCGCAACAGCATTTGCACAGGTGAAATAAGTTAAATAACTGTAGCCGCGTAAAAAGTACCCCGCATTTTAATCGTTGTCAGGTACCAAACCCGCGGACGCGTACAGAAAAAATGGGAATCGCTCCGGTAGTTTTTGCGTTTTGCATGAACAAACAGACAATACGACATTTTCAAAAATTATATTACGTTTTATTACATCTTCACAAACTTACAAATTTATAATATTAGTGTGATGTAACTCCCCATTTACTGTTTGAAAAAATCTTTTAAATTACAATGCTTTTAAAACCGCACATTACCTAATAGTTTTTCCAAATTAAAACATCGAATCGGCCCTATCATACTTTATGTTTATCACCTAAACTGATGAGTTTCTGGCGGCGTTTTTTCTCATCAGATATATTATCCGAAGTGCTCGTAGAGTCAGATCTTTAAACGAATCCCTAAGATCTTCTTACAGACATACTAATGGCTCTGTGAGACTGTAGACTTTTATAGACTTCGAGCCTGTCAACACCCTATGGCTCCACTATTTTGGATATTTTCCAAAATATCAGTCGACAAAAAAATTTATAACTATCGAACCAGTAGGCTTATGATGCTACGCTTTGTCGCGTGATAAATAAATGATAAAGCATCCATCACTCTCACACACTATTTGTCAGAATGCGACGGATGCTTTATCATTTATTTATCGCGCGACCAAGCGTAGCATCATAAGCCTACTCACAAGTTATCATAAAAATGGGTTGAGATTCTGGACGAAAAGGTAGACCTTGGTCTACTAAGAGGTGGATGGATTGTGTGAGAGATGATATTATGCCTAGGAAGGATGTAAATGCTGAGATGACGGGTGATAGGGAGGTACGGAAGAAGAAGACATGCTGCGCCGACCCCAAATGAATGGGACAAGGGCAAGCGAATGATGACGATGGGTTGAGAAACTCGATTTGTAGAGGACAGACAGAGATCCGCCGGATAGACGAAATTTTTGCCTAAGCTGAAACAGAGACGGCTTGCTCAATAAAGAAAATCGAATTTGCACGAGTTTCACTCATTTACTCTTACGTCTAGAATTGCGAACATAAATCATGTTTTTTCGCAAACGACTATTGTTTTATTATGATAATTATACTAATTGCGCAAATTATATAATAATTTAAGGTGATTTGAGTCACCCGGTTTCCATACAATTAGAGGGGTGACAATCGACTTTAAGAAGGTAATCAAATTTGGTGGAAAACTGAGTTTTCTATTTAACCAAAATCAGGATCTTGGATAAATGAATCATTAAATTGGACAAATTGATTATTATCTGGTATAAGGAGTATTCCATGAAAACATCACCTTTTTGTCCCTTACGAAACGCTGACACTCACCTGTGTGCTTTTTGTTATGTGCAGCCGTAACTACTTACACAAGTTAGCGCCAACACGAACGGCGACCGACGGAGACTGCCTCCGGAGGCCCCCGGTCGTGTTGGCGTTAACTTGTGTAAGTAGTTACGGCTGCACATAACAAAAAGCACACAGGTGAGTGTCAGCAACGAAGTTGCCAAGCTATAGTCTCGTTTTAGTCATAGGACGGCAGATTGTTTTTCTTCATAAGTGCATCGTAATAGTTAGTAGTAGTAGTCTTCTATACATTGCCAACCGGTTTATTGATGTAAAACACAAATACGACTACGTTTGTTTAAAATGTTTCCTTATATTTGTCACACATACTTAAAACCTGTCTTATTCGCAATCCGGTACTTCCCCACAAAACTAATCAATACAATAATGCGGGCGTTCGGTTTTTAGAATCTTTTTAATCAGTATTTGTTCAGGTCAATACGTGCAAGCTGAATCAGAACAACTTCTATTCAGGGTTCCGTATCTCAAAAGGAAAACACGGAACCCTTATAAGATCACTTTGTTGTCCGTCTGTCAATACCCTTTATCTCGGGAACGCGTGGAGGTATTATAAACGTAGTGTTTACAGTACCTTTATAAAAAAAATGTTTTATTAATATTTAATATTATAAAAGTATTTCGCATAAACACAGACGTATAAAAAAAATGTGCCGCCTAATCTAGACTGAAGTGTTCACTTGAGAAACAAATAAATTAAATAATTAATTGCTAACTAGAATTTTTAAACTTTTGGAACTGTTAGAAATCTTAAATGTTATAAAAACAAACAATAAAATTGGTTACTTTGTGGCAACAGAGATTTTCAACCTTTTACATTGCATGATTGCACGTAAAAATATAGAATAGAATATTCTATTTTTGAACCTCATTTCCAAAATTCGTCTACGTATATTTCATTAAAATGGTATGTTTTCATGAATTTGCTTAATTAAACAAAAATGGTTAAAACAAGTAATTTAATTATTATTGTCATAAGTCTAAGTCCCAACAACAACATGCAACATTCTCAAATGGTCAACTGCATTTAAACCAAAAATACGTACGTAAATTAGATTAATATAGCGGTTATATCCTTTTGTCATTTGAGCTGTAGTAGTATTCTAGCCATACATAAGCCTAAATGAGGGCAGGCATTAGACGAGACATAAAGATACGTACGATACGTTTATTTGGCTGCTCAGAGCGATCCCGTCTCCGCTCAGTCGCTACGAAACACTAAATCAGGGGATGGACGTTTTGGCACGCCGCCGTCGGCTGTTGCCAGTTGCCAGACTAAGCTACATGGGGTTTAGGTTATGAGGTCCCTGAAATATCTGTACTTCTAATGCAACTGTGATGTATGGGTTTGTAACGCGACAAACACTATCTATTCCCGAGTAGACATGTGTAGTTAGAGAGTGAGCGATTCAAATTAGCTATATCAGTTGGTCTAGCTCACCGGCTCACTAGCTTAGTTCCGATTCAAACAACTCAGTATATCTTTCTACTCACTCGTTCTCTCTCAAGTAGGTAGCTCTATTCAGCCGAGAGTTGCGAGGAAAGATACGATCAACGTGAACTTTTCGTCCCTGTCTTGTCACCGTATACCTATTACCGCTCGCTTACATTCAGAAATATTCGGATTTGAAGCTGAGCTATAGTGAGCTGTTGACACACCACGGAGCTACTGAGCTTATAATATAACTTGGCTTTGAGATTGGTATTGTTTCTTAGCACCGATAAGTTTTATTAGGGCTGCTATCATAGCGTTACGTAAGCGACAACAAGTAGATGTTTTTTTTTTTTTTATTAAATAGCGGGCAAACGAGCAGACGGGTCGCCTGATGGTAAGCAATCACCGTCGCCCATAGACACCTGCAACACCCAAAGAGTCACAGGTGCGTTGCCGGCCTTTCAGGTGGGAGTACGCTCTTTTCTTGAAGGTTTGAAGGTCGAATCGGTCCGGAAACACTGCAGGCGACAATTTATTCCACATTTCTATTATTCACATTTTTATTTCTATTATTTTATTTTTATTTTAGTGGAATACTTCTATTGCCGACTCTCAATTGACTTACGCCTATACTTAAAACCACAAATACTTCACTCATTAAAACAATATATGCACATCGGTCGAATTAAACGGTTATTTCGCCTCAATACCGCGTTTATTATCTCCATACGTAATTATCTTTCGGGAAATCTGTAATATTCAGACGAAATTAAATTGTGTTTGCCTGTCAAAAGCGCAGCACACTGGCCATTATTGCGTATCGCGATACCGACGCGATAATTGCCAGCACAGGTATTCACATCTGCGATATCAATCTCGTCCACAACGTAATTTGATCCGTGATCTAGTTGACTGAGAGAGCGAAGCGGACGAAGTCTCTCCCGTTTCAACTCAAGATCTCTGCCCACTACACCGTATTATACCATGACCGTACTATAAACGTATCAGAACGGGACGGTATGACAAATGCTGGTCGGTGACGGAACGTGCTATAGCTTGGCAACTTCGTTGATGACACTCCCATGTGTGCTTTTTGTTATGTGCAGCCGTAACTACTTACACACGTTACCCGACGACCGACCCAGCGGACCGGAGGTAGCCTCCGTCGGTCGCAGTTCGTTTCGTCGGTAACTTGTGTAAGTAGTTACGGCTGTACATAACATAAAGCACACATGGGAATATCACCAACGAAGTTGCCAAGCTATAGTGGGCATTGTGTCATATTTTTAAAAACAAAGAATATTTATTTTGCCTGACACGTTCATAGTACGATCATGGTATGATACAGTGTAGTGGGCAGAGACTTTTAAGCAAAATTGCTTTCGTGCGCGGAGGATATCTGTTTTCTACAAGCCGTATTTCTCAACCTTATGTGAAATTTTGTGAGCATTATTATTATCGTATATCTTTATTTGCTTAAGTTAGGTTTTTTTACAATAAATATATAAAAAGTAAAATACAAAATGAAATTACAAAACATAAACACATTATAAAAAACCTTACCTAGGGTGCCGCCGGCAGCGGGGCGGGGCCCAGGCTACCGGTGGTTAGGGCCGCAGAGAGAGGAACCTCCTGACGATGCGCGCCGTGTCCAGAAGAACCGCTTTCTGTATCTGACCATTGATCCAGCCATCTAGCGAGAGTCTCTTAAGATGGTGATCGAGACTCTTCGCTATAAGCCCGTTCGCCGAAACGACTATCGGAACAATGATCGCCGAATCAACATCCCACATGGCGGTAACCTCGTGAGCCAAGTCAAGGTACTTGCTGAGTATTATTATTATTACCTATACAGATTTTTTTATAAAACTGGATATTATGGAATGGGTATTATGGATTAAATTTTTGACGACCGGTTTAGCCTAGTGTTTAGTAACTCTGCCTACGAAGCTGACGACGGTCCTGGATTCGAATCCCGGTAAGAGCAAATATGATTTGTTTCTGAGTCTTGGATGTTTTCTATGTATTTAACTATTTGTATTTATTAAATATATCGTCGTCTAGTATCCATAACACAAGCCTTATTGAGCTTACTATGGGACTAGTTCAATTTGTGTTAGTTTGTGTCCCCGAATATGTATTTATTTTATTAATTATATTACGGACGAGACTGAAGGCGGAGTTCTAAACTTCAGCACACGGGACCGTGATCGTTCGTAATTACACATGTTTAAACACGTTCGATGGAATATTAAAATTTAAAAGGTTTAATAATAACATTAAAATTAAAAGATGGACAACTTAATCAAGTGAGTGAGGTCCAGTCGGTGACAAAACGGGTCATGCAAAAATATCTGACAGCCTTCTTTTCCTGTATCAATGAAGTCGTGTCAGATATTTTTGCGCGCCCAGTTTCATCATACAGGCTGGCTCTAACCACAGGGCATTAAATGTAAAGTGCAATTTTATTCTTCAGCATTGAATCCAGAAAACTAGTAAATCGCGAGATACTATTGAAACACTAAATTTGCCAAACATGCTTGTTGTATTTTACTTTTTATATATTTATAATTTTATATTGTAAAAAACCTAGCCTAAGACAATAAAGATATACGAATAACAAACATAAAAAATACCCTATTAGAAAACCGTCACAAAATGTATCAAGCTTTAAAATGAATCACATTTCAATCATGATTGATGTTGTGTAAGCGAATAATGACCCTATTTTTGTCTAAAAAAGGTAGTCTGTTGTGGCGGTAGGCGTGAGCATAAACCGCAACGCCACGGGAGTCCGTGACGTGCTAAAGCACTCAAAACAAATAGGAGTGTACTGCCAGCATTAAATTGTCTGTAACATCCAAAGCGCTATATCGAAACATGTCATTATTACTACAGGCACTAATGTTTGACGATATACACATTTTACCCTACGGATTCAGTAATTTAGGTGAATGTATTAGATGTAGAATGATTGACTGGCGTGTAACTTTTCCTTATGAATAAAGTGATTATGATATAACTTACAAGCTACTGCTTCGTACCATTATTAGTGAGATAAACGTATTTTTTTGTTTTGGCGACATACAGTTTTAAATTATATACTTACGACATAATGATCATTTTACAGTTAGACCTATATTACCGATACTCGTCATTTTACTTTTTGTGTTTGTAAACTTTGACATTGCCAAAAATGACAATAAAAATTACTTTATTCGTAATCAAAGTGCTGTCATATCAGTTAAAGGGGATTTATCTTTATTAATTAGCTGAAGTAGATTGACTACGATCGTAGAGAACTAAGCTTTGTACTTTAAAAAAAGGAATGGGTTTTATTAACATTTACTAAATCCGTTGAGTTAGTTTCGCTCACGTCTCCCGAACCATTCTGTATATGGCACTTTACATGTCACAGACTATTTGATGCTGACTGTACCCATCTAAAACCTTAATTAAGCAGTAAGTTTTACACTCGAGCTGTCAAAGTGGGGTGCGCACTGACACGTCGCGTATTAGTTCCGGGTCCCAAGTGTGGGACCACCTCGCCTCTGTTCACGCCCTTTAATTTTATCCGCAGCTACCACAGGGTTGACTTGAGAAAAGACTTCATCTAACATTGGCATGGGAGTAATGAACTTATCGTCAATATAACGTGATGCCTGTAAGAGGAGCAAATAATTAAAATGTAGGTAGATTGTACTCCTCAAACTGAACAATATTTGTCAAGTAACATTTAAAAATAACTTATGTTTTATTTTTTAGTAATCTTTAAAGTTTATTTGAAACCGCAATGTACTGCGATGTTTTTTACGTTGCGTGACAAGCGATTGTAGAGAAAAACGTCTAAAGTTACATACGAACGTCATATCGATACCTTTAGACTCAAAGGGCGTAAGCTCCTCCGGCGTTTACGTCCTTTGAGTCTAAAGGTATCGATATACACTTTGTCAGATACGTGTCAAGCCAAAACTATGTCTTCCATAGGGAGGAGTCATTCCTCTCAAACATTTATTCGTGTCGAAATAATAGCGATATCTCAAGAGCTCCTTAAATCCTTAGGGAGGAACCTGAACAAACAGCTATTGAGTCGAGTTTAAATTTCAATGTTGACTAGATTAATACTCACTGATCCTCTTCCAGCACCGGAGAAGAATTCTTAAGTGGCCTAAGAAATTATGAAATTAAATGGTTTCAATGTCTAATGTTCAATTTCGAGGTTAAGCCTAATATACCACTGATTATCAAAATAACTTTTGTGGATAATTTATTAATAAAATATCGCTTGGATGGTTTTTCGCATATTTTTTGAACCACCCTCCCGCTTAGTTGTTTTTGTAGAAATTTTAAGCCGACACCCTACTCAACATAACTTAGAATGTTTTAGAATATTATGAAAATCACAGTAAAAGTAATCAAATATTTAATCGTTTTATATACCATCATTATTTTTAATGCAAATTGTGAGAGTTTAAGTAAGACATATTTTGTAAACTATAACCTATACCAAATTCCAAAAATGTAACAGGTGAGTCTCAGTTGCTTTTTTGGAAAAAATATAATGTACAAACACAGTCTTTCTACGATTTCTTTATATATGTGCAGATCATGATCGGCACGAATCAAAAATGACTTATTTGAAGCCGAATTTTATCGAAAATGTTATCCATTTAATTCTTTAGCAACACGGGAACTCGTTGGTGAATTGTTGAATAACACCCGCCATATTGTACGGTAGACAATCGAACAATCAGTGCGTTCAAATCAATAGGAACAGAACCGAGCCACGATTTCAAAATGAACCAAGTCACTAGGGACTCATATCGACTTCCGTCGTTACGATACTGATAGTCAAATAAACAATGACAATGTCGTTGCTATTGGAAACTTTGCTTTATTCACACGGTGATACACGCTAACAGGATCGATACTTTATCGAGGAAGGATCGTGTTATGTTTCGTTGTCTGCGTTTTTAAACACATGGTGACTGAAATTTCATATGAATGAAACGGATATAATCATCAACATCATTATCGTTTCAACTTTCAGACGTCCACTGCTGAACACACAGAAATATATAGAGGTGGAAAAAAAGTGTATGTATGTACTAGTCATGTAACGAATAAACACTCAACTCACTCAATAGAAATGAAAATTTATTCTCATTTATAGGGATGTAACGTAACGATACCGATACCGATACCAATATATAGGCCGATATATCGGTATCGCCGATTATATACAACCGATATTTGAAGAGCGCGAAAAGAATTTTTGTATGAAAAAAAAAATTGCAAAAAGTAAATTCAATTACTGACTTAATTTATATATATTGGTCTATTACCTTGTGCAATAATAATTACTATGTTAATTATATATTTGGTTCATAATTAAAAAAAAAAGCTTCATTAGCTCTCGCAGGCCGGAGTAGCAAACCCGGACTACAAATGAAACCGCGCCCGGACGTTCCCCGGACGCTCTCTAACCTAGGACAAATCCGGGGAAACCCGGACGGATGGCAGCCCTAGCATACTCACGAGGTCTACAGCTCTAGTTCAGTTGCTCGTTACACGACAGTAAGTCTTTATTATCATAATATCTTTTTGTCATGAAAAAGATTTCCAGCCAATTATATACTCGTAATGCCCGAACGAATGCATTATAAGGCAGACGTGATATTTCTAAGTAAATAAAACGGCAAAGAAACAAAGAGATAAACGCAGACGTAGTTACTACCGACCAATCAGAGCGCGACATTACAAGAAATAAGAGATGGAATATTTCCCCGGCTTGTTTACTACAAATATAATAACCGAATAATAAAACGGGACAAAAACAAGGATACAGGCTTTATGACTGTTTACGAATCTAAATATTTCTGTTTTGCTTATTTTTCGTTTATGAAATGTTAAGGCGTGTTCCTGTTAGGCCAATAGAAAATTGTAACTGACAATTGAATGACTTTTACATAACTGTATGATTTTATGTGCAATAAAGTGTTTACATACATACTTTTCTTAAGTTTTATTCCATAATAGCTGTGCTAACGGCTTCGTTCGCGTGGAATTCAATAAATACAGGGTGTTTCATTGAACGTAATACAAATTGAGCAATTCCGGCTCAGTTAACGACCGAGAACAAAATGCACAAATTGATTTATTAAAATACGTCATAATTAACTTTTTCTAGTTTGCTAACAGAATTAAGAAATAACAATCTCGTAGTGTGGGCATCCCTCGTGACGTCACGCTTACGTGATCTGTTTGTTTGTTATGACCAATAACTTCAATTATGTGTCAGAATGCATGCATTTTATTCAGTACTTATTTTCAACCTTTTTTCTCTTAACTCTAAGTAAGTAACCACGATGAGACCAAAAAAATATGAATAATTAAAAGTGATATTAATTAATTAAGATGACTTTAACAACACGAGACCCTAGCTCAGGGTTTTAGCACCAGGGAGGGGAGTTTAAAAAACATGAGTTGTATTACGTTCTTACTTACATACCTTACTTGGACTTGATGATTATTGTTTTTAATGTTGGTGAAACGTTCATGGTACGGTCATGATATGATACGGTGTAATGGGCAGAGACTTTAAATGTCACTCTACTCGCTTCTTAAATCGCTTTTGCTTTTGTGGTCCACTACATGTAATAAAACCATTTAGCTTAGTCATAGTCTCGATTTAAGTACATTTCAAATTTTCTAAGACTTCTTCTGCATGGAACACCGGGGGACTTGAGCCACTTAAGCATATTTCCTTGGCGCACAAAAATGCCAACAATAGGAGATAAAATATGTAAAGCCAGGGAGACCGGGCCCCCCGGATAATGGTTACACATTAACTACATCAATGACAGTAGGGTAATCGAAAACTTCGCCGCAAAAAACATCTTTTCATACAGTCATTAGATTAGATTTATTTATTTCATAATACAACATGTACGCAAGTCAGGTACTATTTTATACTTAGACGTAATGTGTATATGTGTGTAAATTGTGACTGTGTTTGTATTTGTACAGTTAATTTTCTGACAAATATTAGTATTAAGTTTGAGAAGGCTTCATTTTTGGATAGGTTGTAATACAAAATTACATGATTAATTAATTATACAAGGGAATTAAATACGAAAAAAAAACCTTTATACGAATCCGTATTATGATCGTCAAAAACAATTAATATCATTATAATTGAAATTAACAACAATCAAATTAAATACATTCTAATGTCTAAAATTAATTAAAGATCAAAACGGGATTCAATCATTTCACAATCCTGGAGTAATTTAGATAATATGGCGGTATTTTGATGACCCGAATTCATCGTCCGCGAGTGTACAGTAAATTAAATACTGCATTGTTCCCAATAATGGATCATCAGCACCTCTACTCTACCCTAGCACAATTGAGACACGCGATTCTTTGTCGCGCGACAAATGCTATCTATCTCTTTCCAGACAATACAGGCTGATTTTTGGATCATGGAGCAGGAGTGAACGGGGTCTTGGGGAGGTTCACGCTGAGCAACTTTCACTATGGGGACAACCGCGAAATCACGAATAAAATCTCCTTGATAGTTAGTTGTATAGTGTGACAGTGACAGGTGAGGTCACGGTCAGTCGCGCGAGAAACGAAGTCGCGAGCAGTGCCGTTATCAGATTATTCCTTCCAAAAAGCATTATTAAACGTACGAATGCGAATTGATGAAAATTAAAATGCTATTAATTAAAAAACTAAACATTCGACGGTAGTGCAAAAAAATCTTTGCCCTGCTAGCTGAGTTACCTATATCTGAAATTGTCTCATCGGCAGGGCTAGAAAACGGTATTTTTCAAAAACCCTGAAATAGCCCAATATTTTTATAGTACATTACACAACTAGGGTGGTAATACAAATAAAGGCCGAGATCGCAGAAGTTTGCGGCCCGAGCTGCAAGCGAGGGACGTAAATATGCGATCGAGGGCTTTCTTTATTACCTCCCATGTTGTGTACATCATTTTATGTCTACACTTGGCCAGAAAGCGGCTTTTTCCGTACGCGCAGCGTGCGGAAAAAGCCACTTTATGGCCAGGTGTGGCATAAATTATTTTATGCTTTTTATGTAGATCTCAGTAATGTATTTAAGTCATGATTTCGTATTACTAGATCGTCTGTTATAACACGAAAAAATAAACCAAAGAACGATAAGAACGGAAAGAATACCGGTATTTTTGTATGGAGCAAATACCGGTTTTCGAGCCCTGCTCATCGGTAATGACAATGACATTAGTTAGTAAGACACTGAAGTATTATTGGTAGTTTTCTTGGAATTGAATAAGAAATCAGAGCTCAAAGCTAACACAGAATAAGTAATAGTGACGTTCAGGCCCGACCACCGGACGAAATGCACCGGATCCGAACGTCTCTCTCTATCGCATAACGCGTGCTCTTTCTGGTCGCTGGCTAAGGTCACCGAAGGGGCAAAATTTGGTACTACGAAACTGATAAAAAATAAAATCTCAGTTTCGTTACGATTTTCCCCTATATTTAGTATCGGCGTAACGAAACTGAGAAAATCAAAATTTGTACGGAAAAGTTGGGACATTTGCACTACTTTTTTTATTTCATAAATGAAAAGTGCTCGTGATTCTGAGTAAAATGGTATAAGACACACCATGATCAGACAAAAAAAGTAAAAGGTACATTTTTTCTGCTATTGACCCAGCACTCCTCGTATTGTTCTCTTTGATGTAAATATAAGTACAGTTCTGCCTGTATGTCCGTTCATTACGGCTGATCCTGCTCGCAGACTCCGGCCTTCCTGAATAAGTAATACTCGTTATTTATCTCAACAGGATCAATAATAAACCGTGCCGGCGTAGACACAGTCCTAGGTTGCGTTTCCACCAGAGCGGTGCGAGGCAGCGGAGCGGTGCGAGGCAGCGGAGCGGTGCGAGGCAGCGGAGCGGTGTGCGAGGCAAAAACCCACCAACAGGGTACTTTCCTGACAGATCAAATCAGTTACTTTTTATGATGTGTCAAAACGCACAGATAGTATGAAGTTTGTATGGAAAAAAGTGAAATGACGTCATTTTATTCAAACATCAAATCATCTTCTTATTTATAGTTATTGGTCCTTTAAAAATTGCTTAAAACGCTAAATAGGCGATGTTTAGTTCATTTTAACATATTTTCGAAGGCTGATTTAAAGGCTAGCGTGTATTTATATTGACTACAGGCAAATGCCCTATCAACGTGTCTAGCCTCGCTCGGCGCGGCCCGGCATTGGTGGATGTTTTCCTCGCACACCTCCTCCCCTACCCCCTACCCCTACCTCGCACCGCTCTGGTGGATACTCAGCCTAAAGCAGAGTAGTCCGGGAAAAAGGTTTTCACGGTACAGCCCCCTTGTATGTGAAAATATTTCGTTACTTGCTACTGTCTACTGTTTCTGGTTAGAAAAAAAAAAATTCAAAAACCTAAGACAAATGGTTATTTGTCTTAGGTTTTTGAAATTTTTTTTTAGGGTTCCATACCTAAAGAGTGTCAACGGGACCCTATAACTAAGCCTCCGCTGGTCCAGCTGTATCTTTTGAACCATAGTAGGTGTGGCGTAAAAAATATCCTTAGGCAAGCTGGTGCTGAAATGCCTGATGTTAGGCAAGCGGAAGGAATCGAGTTCTATGGAGGCCACGCTACTGATAGGTAGAGACTTAAAAAAATATAAACTTACAGATTATTTGAAAACGTTCATTACATATGGTTTTTGTATATTTCTCGCAAATACTACATTATTACACGTTACAAGGTGACAGATTATCACAAACGTTGATTGACGGCCCTATTTAGACTGGACCAGAACTCGTACGCGATTTTCGTTTCATTGCGGCGATTAATCGATCAACTGTGCTCAACGCACCTAGGTAGCCCGCAATGTAATCAAACTCGCATACGAGTTCTCGCCCCGTCTAAGTGGGACCCATATGAATTTTCCTGGTGTATTGTTGTTTGAACCCTCGATAGAATAAGAGAATCACAGCATTTGTTATCTATGCGGATCCCTATGAAAGTTACGCGATGTATTTTTACGAGGTCCCTCGACAACATATTTAAAGCCGGAGTGTTTATTCGGTGTCGGTAAGCTTCGTATAAAAGAATTTTACCCAAAGAAAACAGCTACGCTTTATAGAGTTTCGGGGCTCGCATCTTCAAACTTGATATAGAACTTATATGCATAATTATTCATTTATTGGTATAGCTTTTACATACGAGTAAGCTGGAGAGCTCCTTGCGATATAATCTATACAGAATAAAATCGTTGAAAGACTATGTTTGTATAAACTACATGATTTTTTTATCAAAAATGAAGTTGAGGAAGTTCCAAAAGAAGCAACAAAACGTAAATAAATCGTTTTTAGACATTTCGTCTTTTTTTCTGTTTCTTTGTTTTGCGTGCATCACGAAAAAACTATCAGATTAATCTTCATGAGATTCAAAATACCGCCGACTAGAAATTGATTTAAGATTCAGTTAAATAAATACGTAACAAGGATTAAAAGTCTTTACTTTTTAGTAATATTTTTGACATGCAATGTTTGTTACATTTTTTTTTAATATCAAGCATTGGAAAAGTGCGTAACTGAAAGGTCGTTTAACTCCACCCTAACAATTTTTTACGATGGAAAAAAAATGCCCGTTACCGCTTCATTTACTAACTATAATATCCAAACCTCCAAACATCCAAATCTCTAAACATCGTCCCATATTTTCCCTTTTATAAATGTATACAGTAGGGTTGTGTGGGAGTGTCGTATGTAGCAATAAGAACTATGTAATCCGTGCTGAGCTTCCCTGAATATGCATGGAAGGAAGGTATCCTGCAATATGGAATTCCGTTTAGTCACACAGACGTATTAGACGGCTGATATTTGAGGGGTAATATGTGCACAAATGTCTTGACATAAAATAAAATATAATTTATTGCATAACTGTGTCCATGTTCATGCAAAATTGATAAATACACAATCGACTTTATTGAGACAAAAAAATAATAATCTAAAAACTAAAACACCGATTTGCTATATCCACAACGCAGGTTTCGTCAGAAGTACAAAATGTGTCCATAAAAAAAATCGTATTTAAAACATAAAACTAACACAAAAAACGCAGCATGCTCCGTCAAAAGTCAAAAGTTGATAAATTGTAAATTGAAAAGTCCTAACAACTACCCTTTGCGGGCGGGCGTACAATAACATTATGCAAAACTTATCACTAATTAGCAAAATTTACAATCTATAACTATACATGCATAATACAAAGTCGTGTTAGTTACACCATGTATAAGTCAAGAACGGGTGGACCGATTTTTATGATGGTTAACCTTATCCATCATAAAAATCGGTCCACCCGTTCATACTTTGTATGGGGAAATGAAGAATTTGTCTTGCAGTTAGGTTAAAACTTGCGTTTATCCTAACGGTTCCATAACAAAGTTACCATAACTTTTATGGGCTATTCAATGGTATTAATAGTTTTCAATATTTTCAAACTTATAAAATGGACTTTTTCGTCCAAAATAATAGTACATTACACAACTAGGGTGTAATACACAGAAAGGCCGAGATCGCAGAAGTTTGCGGCCCGAGCTGCAAACGAGGGACGTAAATATGCGATCGAGAGCTTTCTTTATTACCTCCCGTGTTGTGTACATCATTTTATGTGTACACTTGGCCAGAAAGCGGCTTTTTCCGTACGCGCAGCGTGCGGAAAAAGTCACTTTATGGCCAGGTGTGGCATAAAATAAATAAATAAATATTAGGGGACAATCTTATACAAATCGAGCTAGTCCCAAACTAAGCAATGCTTGTACTATAAAACAAGTTACACTTTAGATATTGAACTAAAAATTTCAACATATTTCCTATTTTTGCTTATATCAACAGGATGTTATTTAAGTTCTACAAATTTCGGGTACAGTTAACATCCCTAATTTATTATAGTTAAGATCTGGTCAATTTTATATAATACCTTTCGGAGTCATTAATTAAGCACACGTGTGCGCGAAAATAGCCATTTGGTGGGTAATTACAGGGCGGAAAAGAAAAATGGCCGCCAGGTGGTGTAACTAGCTTTGTCGACTAGAGTTACGCCCAGGATTTACCTGGAATTTCACACGCATTTATGTTTAAGGGGATTTGAGTTACCAGGTTCTACACAGGACTGAAAAGAAGGTAATATTCAACGACGTACAATTTACTCGTAGTTTTTTTATTCGCGGTCGGTAAGCATTTGACTTTGATCTCACCTGTAGGTAAGTGAAGATGAAGTCGATGATGGAGCATGCTTGCTTACCTAGATAGTGCCTATTCAATCTCGACTTGAAGAGATCCAAGTTACATTATTCCGGGAAAAAGTCTGCTGTAGGCTTATGATGCTACGCTTTGTCACGCGATAAATAAATGATAAAGCATTTGTCACGTTCTGACATATTTGTCATCGAAAGCTTTATCATTTATTTATCGCGTGACAAAGCGCAGCATCATAAGCTTACAGGAAGAGAGTTCTATTACATACTTACTATACTTATATTATAGCATGATATTTTTTAGCGCAAAACAACATGGAAAGTTTGTACATAACCATTGATCTTTGTACTGTCTCTGTATGATTCTATGTGCATTAAAGTGTTAACAAACATACATTCATAAGAAAAGTCTCAAAAAACCAAAATAAATATATTTTAGTTATGAAAAGTTTAGTTTCAAGTGATGCCTATACAGAAAACTTTTTTATTTGTTTTCTGCCGTAACGTCAGTTTTCCAGAGTTCCCCTTGTCAATACAAGGGGAACTTAAACAATGAATTTACTAATGAGTTATGCGTATACGAACCCTTGCCGAGGGTACCGTATCTAAGGAACCTAAGATTTCAGGATTTTTTGGGCTCGTTTTAAAATTCGGTCGGACTGTAAATATCTCAGGGTTTTCGGTTTTTCAATATATGATGCAGTTAATTAAAAAAAATAATAATAACTTACAAAAGAAAACCGAAAAATGAATTTATGTTTTGCTTAATTTCTCGAAAAAAGCTAATAGATATAAAAAGACAGTCCTAAAATTATTTAAAAAAATACAATACGGTTTACTTTCTTTGATTTTTAGAATCAACTTTTATAACACAGAAATAATGAAGAATTACCAGGATTTTTACCGTCTGAAATTAAGTACAATTTGTTTAGTTTTAATTTATTTATGCTTGTATATTTGAATGAAGTTGTATTCCATACGAAAATTCAGCTTTTTCCCCGACTTGCCAATATTTCATCTAGTAACCCTGCCCTCGGGCGGCTAACTAGGACAATCTCCGGTACATTTTTTTGGGGACAAAGGTGTCCCATAAATTTGTCCGCCCCAGGCCTGTGCCAGATTTAATTAAAGCGTGTTCTTATTTGTTTCGCCCTATCTCACAAAGGGAACAAACGCCAAAATTCACAATAAAAAATGGCTGCGCCCGTACCGACCATTCCCAGGCGTTCAAATTGGTAGCAGTTGGACGTTAGTGATGAGTTGATGACATATAACTAGCCAAGAGCATGTCGGACCATGCTCAGTGTAGGGTTCCATAGCCGTAACTATAAGGTACAAAATACGATGTAAAAAAGTACAACGTAAAAAGAGCGTATCTTCATAGCAATTACGTCCTTTTATTGAGAAGCGCCGTTTATTGGCAATAACTCAAAAACGGTTAATCCGATCTTGTTGAAAATGATTTTCGTTGAAAGCATTAATTAAGCGTTACCTTCGTGATTTTTTTCATATTTTTCGGACACACGGTTTAGAAGATAGAGGGGGGGGGGACACAATTTTCACAACTTTCGGAGCGATTATTTCCAAAGGTATTCACTTAATCAAAAACATTACTTAAGAACCTTAAAATGTTTTTGAAAGAGCTGTCGAACTATGTACCACACGTTGATATTTTCTGAAAAAAATTTTTTTTAGCTTCTGTAACATGTATGGAGTATGGAGTGCTCATTGCTTAACTACCAAACTAAGTAGCGGCTCATACAAGACACCTATATTCCAAATTTCATCAATATCCATCGTGTAGTTTTTGAGTAAAATGCCTGTGACATACGGACATACGGACAGACGGACAGACGGACGGACGGACATGACGAAACTATAAGGGTTCCGTTTTTGCCATTTTGGCTACGGAACCCTAAAAAATGGTAATAATTAAGTATTTAGAAAATCAAAACTTTAAAAATAAATGACTGTACATTGTTTTATTCTATTTAAACATGTAAGAGTTACTAGAAAAACAACCAGATCGCTATTAGTGAGCTTTTAATATTTGAAGAGTTGCGTTGATACATTTATAAATTTGAGAATCAAGCATCGAAACATAATGTATGGAACGATAACAAAACAAAATGACGATGAAATTTGCCCCATAACGCCCACTTTTTAAAATCAATACGTCTTATGTATCAGTGGGGCTGATAACCAACTTAATGTTTACTATGTTTGAGTCTAAAGTCATTTGATAAATATTAATATTAAGTTGGAGAAGGCGCAATTTCAAAAAGGTTGCATATCGTTTAAAAGACTAATAATTGTGAATGGTTACAAACCTACTGACGTGAGAAAGTCATCTGATGCTATGGTTTTTTCTTCTAAACTATTGTATTATATTTCGATGATGTCAATACACTATAAGTGTCGTCTTGAATATTAATTCATTAGCGTGTCAAAAACTATAGCTTGGCAATTTCGTTCGTGACACTCCCATGGTCCGCGGGCGACGGGGGCGGGGGTGTTATTAAGTGCGCGCGCAGCGGGGACCGCCTGACAAGAGCCATGCCTTGGTAACTCAATAGAAAAGAACTGGACCGCTTTGCTTTGACTGCCATCTATCTTACATTACAAAAACCACTTGGTTTTTTTTTTAATATACGTAATTATGTGAATGTAATTAGATAAACAATATATATATATATGGGGCAATACATATAAAAATCTTGTGAATAACAAAATATATTTAAACCTGAAGTTCAGAAAATCAAGTTTAACCACTCGATATATTATTAATTGTTTTGTCATGGCAACACTAGTTGGCCAAGTTTTAGGGTTTAACAGACTCAGGGTTTTGATCAACTTACTGATTTTTAAAATGGATTCGCCATTTTAATATCCTGCGTGATTAGGTCATATCCCTTAGAGATTTGATCAAATCTCGGTTTTGGCCATTTCCCTGCGACATATTTATATATATAAAACGTAGAAACCCCCTATTTGCCATCGATTTATATATGTATATATGTTGACCTGTAATGAGGGATAGATGGCAGCACAAGTACAATGATTAGAAATTTGGCCTAGTTGCCTCTCTATAACTTAGTATAATGTTGTAGTCTTTGCGTCCCCCGCCCCCCGCGCGGACCATGGGAGTGTCACCAACGAAGTTGCCAAGCTATAGGAAGTCTACTCGTACCTTAATTAGTAATATTACACCAAGACCCAACTTTTCTTAATCACCATCTTAAATAAAAAAATATTAAACTTATACTAGCAACATGACATGTGTCACGGCATAATCAGAGGCTTAAACAGTACATTTTAAGATACACACGCCATTTTTAAAGACCTTCGTAACACAGTTTGGTGAGCTCGCAGGGGAAACGCACACGTCTAAATTGTACCGATTTGTTGGACTCAACTCCAGGCGCGGAGCAGACAATCGAAACACAACGTCATCAATTTTACGACGCCGTAAATTTAACGCGTGTTACACTCCCCGGACAGACTTGGCGATACCTTATCTATCTATCTATACATATGATTGTAGCAAGACTATGTTTGTACATATGTAAGTGTATCAAAAAAGTAACTAGTAAGTAATGTATTTATCTATACACCGTGAGCCCGAGTAACCCGAAAAACTCGAACTATAGATTCTAACAACTATTAGGAGTAAAAAAAGTTATTTAATGTATAGTCAAAAAACGGTTACTTTCCGAGATATTTATTATTATTTAAATGAAAAATCCCAAGTGTGAAACAAGCCCTTATAAATGTGACTAAGATACTTTTACATTTTTTTTTAAATCTTTTAACTAAACAGTAATTAACCTTCGCAGTATTTGATGGTAAGCGACTACGAGCTACGAGTCCAAAAAAATTACCTTTTGTTTCCGTTTTAGCTTTTTTTTTCCTTTTTTATATGTTTTCCTCAAGTAAGGACATGCTCATAAGGAGGGGCTGAATTTACTGATTTATTTTGTTCCATAAGACTATTAATGTAAAATGACAAAATTCGACCTCTGTAGATACAACGTTATTTACTAGTAATACCATTCAGGAAGACGTGGTTAAAATGTTTCGGGTTATTCGGGCTCACGGTGTATAAGTATGTATATCGTCGTCCTAGTACCCATAGTTCAAGCATTGCTTAGTTTGGGACTAGGTTGATTTGTGTAAGATTGTCCCCCAATATTTATTTATTTATTTTGTAGCGTAGAGCATCTTTCGCCCACTGGCTCATTACGAAAAGAAAAACAATCCATACATAGGCGAGTCACCCTAATACCTAGAACACGTGTAAGGTTCCCGCAGGCGAAAGATGGCGCCACTTTATCGCCAACGTGAGAATTGTGGTGAAAGTGAAATTTATTCGACGAGTTTAATACTTTACGTACTGCGCGCTTTGCACGGGCTGCGGGTGGGTGTACTAAGGGAGGTAGCGCACGGCGACTTTTTGTAGAGATGCAGTCGCGCGTTTCGTAGCGCTGTCCCTTTTACACACTAACAATAAACAGAGATAGCGCTACGAAACGCGCATCTCCTTTGTTATCTTTAAATTACTACAGGTGGCCAAATAAAAGTATTTATGCCACACCTGGCCATAAATTGACTTTTTCCGCACGCTGCGCGTACGGAAAAAGCCGCTTTCTGGCCAAGTGTAGACATAAAATGATGTACACAACACGGGAGGTAATAAAGAAAGCCCTTGATCGCATATTTACGTCCCTCGCTTGCAGCTCGGGCCGCAAACTTCTGCTGTCTCGGCCTTTCTTTGTATTACCACCCTAGTTATGTAATGTACTATTCCGAATAAATTGTATAGAAAAGAATTTGATTAATTTTATATTTCGTAAAGTAAAAATAGCGTCGGATTAAAACTTTATGCACCAAAGATCTACTAAAATCCTATGCAGAAATACTTTATATAATAACTATTTTTGACGACGTAATGCCTAATTTGCAAAAAAAATTATTAGATATGTAATTAAACGTTCCAACCCGACGTAAAAGACAAACATCGACAAAATTCCCAAATGCACCAAAAAAACTATGTTTCAGTTTTCTGAAACTGTGCAGTGGCGAGCGACGGCCATAAAATCTGTGAGTCTAGTCAAATTGGGTACAAGTCTCATTTAACCTAGGAGCAAAAGAGCTTAAGTCATACTACAGAGTTGTGACCTTTTGGTCCTGGTATAAATTTGACTTGTGCCTCTTTTCACTAGACCCACAGAAATAAGGTCCCAGATATGACAGGTGATGTGAAGCGTCCTTTATGATCGCTCGTGGCGTGTACACAATTTTACGGCCAGGAAGTGGAATTTTCTATCCGCATGGCGCGCAGAAAATGCTACTTACGGGCTGAGGTGACGTAAAATGTATTTTCACTTTTCATGCTCGTAAAGTTCTTGTTTGTGCTCGGTGTAAGCGGGCTGAAAGAGCTTTTTATGCACTTGAGCATAAAAGTAATCCCCATACAACAGGGCGCGGAGCTGGCGCTATTTATGCACCCATTATTTCTGTCTAATGTAATGAAATGAGCCTGCCATATTTGATCGAGCGACGAGCGAGAGAAGCGTCTCCGTTTCAGCTAGGGCAAAAATGTTTTCGTTTGTTTGTCTGTCTGGCGGTTATCCGGCTGTTATCTACAGGACGCAAGCTGCACGAGCATCGGTTGTGCTCGTGCAGCTTCGATAATTATACAGTACGTATCTGATCGTAAAGCAAAGCTGTAGGTAAGCTGGGCAACGTCGATGTGAAGTATAGTGTAATGGCATAGTTTGTATCACTGTTGCAGCAGTTTTTTTAAGATTGAATAAAAAAATATTGTTAAGTACCTGTTATTTGCAGATGATTTTGAAACAGCCTGTGGATGTAAACAATCTAAACGCCATTGTCTTATCGTAAACCAACTAAACATAACAAAGATTCACCACAACGTACTTCAGATTATCGCATTTCAACTATGATGTCGTTAATTTCTGTTTTCGTTAAAGCATAAATACCTACGTGTACTTACTACACACACACACACTTTCACAAAATTATTTGATATTGGTTTGTTTTTGCCAATGGTAAAAATGACTTCATTTCAATAAATCTGTTACCGTTGTCATATTTACGGTCTAACAATTGCGTGGTACATTTCTTTGCTTTACGTTTGGTTACATACTGTATAGATGAGTTTTGCCGATTTAGATTTTTTTCAAAATAGCGGAGCGGTTGCCAGATTCACAGAGCAACTAGATTCTATGTAATATCAATTTCCCGTTAGGACTTATTTCTTTGAAACGATTAATATCTTCAGTATTGTTGTAAAACAAACTTTGTTGCGGTCACAGAACATAGCCAGATATACACCGTGGGCCCTGTAATACGATCCAAAAATTAAAACGTAGATTCTACTCCTCAAACCAAACAAAATTTGTTCAGTGACATTTAAAAATAACTTGTGTCTTAATTTTTAGTACACTTTGAAATTAATTTGAAGGCGCAATGTACTGCGATTTTGTTTGAGTTTGTAGCGTGACAAGTGACGTCAATTAGACTAATGTTAACATACATTGAAAATATTATTTAATTTGTATGAAAATGAGAAAATCTTAATTCTACATAATTTTTAAAAGCAACAACAACAACAACAAGAACAAAAGTTATATTGTTTGAGGAGTAGAATCTACGTAATATTTTTTGGATCGTGTTACAGTGCCCACGGTGTCAAACATAATCAACGTTTAAAAAAATTCAAATACGATATGGCATGATATGAGGAACTTTATTATAATAGAATACGACAGTAATATCAGAATCAATCATTTCTAAACCATAACGTTTGAATGGCACCTCCGTACGTCAGGCCCCAAATCGCTCGAGAAGCATTATATTTATTGAATAACACAGAATGTCGCCATTTTCCGTCGTCTTTTATTCCCAACAAAACCTTTTCCCGAGACGTATGTCGTCTCATCCGACATCAGCGGCCATCTTTTAAAATGTTATTTCCAGTTTCCGTATAAACAGTTTAAAATCAACCTTATTACTGGTGTGTTAAGGTTGGGATTGGTTTGTGTGGCTGTGGCGTCACCGGAGCATTTAAGAAATGGTTCGGTTTTGGATTTCGGCCTTAAGTGCGGCGTTATTTGTTTGAAAGCGAATTACAGTAAACGGCCATAAAGAATGCACATCGGCAATCATCGCAGTTCCGAATACAAACGAATGCTAATTTCCATGTACATCAATTATTAGATTAATCGTTCATCAGAATTTGAATTTAGAACTAAGTACTTTATTGTTGTTTTGTTTTGATTTCACGTGGAATATATAGAGCTGTAAAACAGATAATTTAGCTTTTAATGATTTTACTGTCGGCAGTACTTTGTAACGCAGAAGAAAATCGTACACCGTTCTTCGAACAACATCATAATCAAAATCGTCCATATCTAAAGGAAATTGTTTTTTTGGTCACCCATTATTCGGAGAGCTGAACTTTGTTCCACCAGAATGTGTATCAGTGCCAGCGCCGACTTCCTTTAATAAATTGTTCAAAGTTCTTCTCGAAATTCCAGTGGCATCTGCAACTCTCCGTTGAACCTTCTTAAAATAATTACTTACATTAACATCCTCATGGTTTTTAAATTGGTCGGCTTCAGTTACAAAATACATATTTATAAATATTGTAGATAATTTCGCGTGACTGGCAAAGTAACAGCTTACCTTCTTTTCCTATAGATACCATAGTACAAATTTAATTTTGTAAAAGTTTTAGCAACTCTATATATATATTGACTTGGATATGCGACTGCACTCTTTCGCATTTGAACCACGACTGACAAAACAAACGTCATGGTGTGTGCGACACAGATATCGCTATACGAAGTCGAAATTAGCCGATTGCCTCTTTCCAAAGATCGATGTGCATTCTTTATGGCCGTTTACTGTATATAGTAAATGAAAATTTACGTAAAGTTTAGTAAACAAATACTTGGTACTTAACGTCCAAAATATAGCGGTATGCGAGGTAGTCAATAGCTACGTATATGGAGGAGGCTGCGAGGATGAGATCCGAAGACGTTGCGCCGTGACTAGATCCTCGGTGGAAAAATTAATAAGAATTTGGAAGGACCGCAGAATAACCAGATACACAAAGGTTCGATTGATGAGGTGCCTGGTCTTTCCATGGTTCTATACGGAGCTAAGACACTAAATATGCGGGACCGCCATAAGATTGACGCACTGGAAATGTGGTGCTGGAGACGCATGCTCAGAATCCCCTGGAGATCGCGCTTTTTAAGTAAACGTTTCGCCTAGATCTAAGTACTATACTCGTACCTACTTTCTTACCTTGTACTTGGTATGGTACAAACGACCGGTACCAACAATCCGAATGTGGAATGAGCTCCCTGCCTCGGTTTTCCCGGAAGGCTACAGCATGGAGTACATCAAGAGGGGAGTGAATAGGTTCTTAAAGGGTCGGCAACGCGCACGTAATGCCCCTGGTGTTGCAAGCGTCCATAGGCTGCGGTGACTGTTTACCATCAGGCAGGCCGTACGCTTTTTTGCCACCCCAGTTGTATTAAAAAAACGGTACTTTGGCCCCTACACAGCACTAACGATACGCAAATATCTACATTTCAAAGTGATAAAGTTCGAAAAGTTTTTAATAAAAAGTCATTTATTAAAAACTTTCATTTATCTTGAAATGTTTGTTAGTACGTATAGATCAAATCTTGCAAGCTGAATAAGGACCTCTTCCTGACATTCGATTGAGCTAAAATGTGGTGTATTTGCGTGTCTTTCGTGGTAATGCAATGATGGTACAATGGAGCTGGTATGATCATGGAGTCGGAAGGTGGCCAGAAGATCATCTAAATTACATAAGATAAACTCGCCACGCTTGGTATCATTTGATTGGTTTTGACATTTAGTTTGCGATTACACAAAATGGTACAGTCGGCAAAAGCTCGTCTTACAATTTTTTTTAACAGAAACTTATTCTCCGTGCACAGCACTTAGTCAAATCACCAGGCTTTTCATATCACAGTCGACATTATTTCCAAAATCTGGCTCTCTGCCCGCCGAGCGATCGAACCGTTTGGCAACCCTACACATCATCGTTATCCACCAAATGAAACGTTATTACTTATGTCATAAAGTTCATTTTCATTTGTTTGCCGCAAACCGCTAATGACTGGATTGCGTATTCTGTAATTATTTTTTTCTGCACTAGTGCGGTGGCCTGGCCTAGTCGGGATGGACTTGTGATCGTTAGGTCCCAGGTTTGAATTTCAGCGATCGTTATGTAACGCAGGGTTTATACTGACTTTACAAAAAAGGAGATTCTCTCGTCGGCTGTACAATTGTACATATATATACATGGTGGGCCCTGTAATATCAGCAAAAAATTAAAATGTAGGTTCTCTTCAAACTGAACATCATTTATTCAGCGACATTTAAAAATAACTTATATTGTCTTGATTTTGAGTACACTTTGAAATTATTTGTCGACGCAATGTATGGCGAATTTTTAAATGTTTGTAGCGTGACAGGCGATGTCATTAGACTGATATTAATATACATGGAAAATACTATTCAATTCGTATAAAATACAGAAAATCTTAAGTCAACATTATTTTTAAAGTGTTTGGGCAAAAGTTATATTGTTTGAGGAGTAGAATCTACGTTTTAATTATTATATTTATATTTTAATGTTTATCCTCAGAATGCACTAATTAATTTTGTTATAGCGTATGGCTGCAATGGGGTCTATGGGGGTCTGAAGTAATACTCCTTCATGGTGGTAGTCGTTGTATTCAGTACAAGTAAGACAATAAATAGCCAAAGACAAGACAAAGACCAAACACGTGTCTTAAAGCGCTCATGCCCAAAATACCGCATTCCTGAAATATCACATTTTTCAAAATGATTCTCGATTTATCAGATTCCTGTCTTACCACATTCCTGTTACTCTAGATTATATAACAGTAGGTTCTCAAGGATGTACTATTTTGGGAATCTGGTATACGGAGAATCCTACTAATATTATAAATGCGAAAGTTTGTGAAGATGTTTGGATGTTTGTTACCTAATAACGGGGTAACAACTGGATGGATCAAGCTGAAATATTTCATGTAAGTAGACCAAGTCCTGGATTGAAACATAGGATACTTTATATCCTGGTAAATAGTTCCTTTGGGACAATAACGGGAACAGCGGGTGAAGCCACGGGAAAAGGCTAGTCGAGAATATATTTTAAGTATCTGGTATTGTATTTTGGGAATGAACGTCTTAAAGCTAGTTAGATCTATTTATAATATAATAATAATGCTTCCTTGCTATAACCCAAATCCGTACGTAACGATGAGTTACTGTGCATTCATCATATTCCATTTTCAGGGTTCCGTAGCCAAAATGGCTAAAAAGGAACCCTTATAGTTTCGTCATGTCCGTCCGTCCGTCCGTCCGTCCGTCCGTATGTCACAGGCATTTTACTCAAAAACTACAATACCTATGCTGATGAAATTTGGAATATAGATATCTTGTAGATGCCGCAACTAAGATTGCTAGTTAAATAATAAAAATAAAAAAATCTAGGGGAGGCACTCCATACATGTAACAGAAGCTAAAAAAAATTTTTTTCACAAAATGTCAACGTGTGGTACATAGTTCGACAGCTCTTTTGAAAACATTTTAAGGTTCTTAAGTAATGTTTTTGATTAAGTGAATACCTTTGGAAATAATCGCTCCGAAAGTTGTGAAAATTGTTTTTTTTTTTTATGAAATAGGGGGCAAACGAGCAGACGGGTCGCCTGATGGTAAGCAATCACCGTCGCCCATAGACACCTGCAACACCAAAAGAGTCACAGGTGCGTTGCCGGCCTTTCAGGTGGGAGTACGCTCTTTTCTTGAAGGTTTGAAGGGAAGGTTGTGTCCCCCCCTCTCTATCTTCTAAACCGTGTGTCCGAAAAATATAAAAAAAAATTACAAAGATAACGCTCAATTAATACTTTCAACGAAAATTATTTTCAACAAGATCGGATTAACCGTTTTTAAGTTACTGCCGATAAACTGCGCTTCTCAACAGAAGGACGTAATTCCTATGAAGATACGCTCTTTTGTTGTTGTACTTTTTTTACATCGTATTTTTTACCTTATTGTTACGGCTATGGAACCCTACACTGAGCATGGCCCGACATGCTCTTGGCCAGTTATTTTTATTGAAATGCTTAAGTAAATGCGTAAATATTAATGAACTAAGATAAATTAAGTATTTCAAAGTATTTTCGAATTTGCTATTGTCATAAATTCAATGTTTGGAGTCGATTTTCTTAAATGTTATAAGTAATTAAAGCTTTAGTTTAGGTTAAAAACCTATTAAAACCAGAATGATACAGAAGTCAAAGTAGATGGCAAAGTTGAAGGCACTTGCTGGGTGGTCCGGTGGGCGAGTGGTAATACAGAAACGTCATATTTATTTCATAAAGAATTAAAGTTTTATTTGACCATAAACGCCCGGTCCCATAATTCTACCTACTGACTTTTTGGGACTCGTGTTGTTTTGTGCGGAATGCTATGAAATGAAACACTCAACCAAAGGTGATGTTGCCCAAGTCGATTCATAGCCCTCTTTTCCTCTGTATGGAGTACCGAGCGGCTCGGAGCACCTTAAATGGGCGTTGCGTTGCGTGGGAAGCGCCCATAAAGCTTACGGACGGGCTTACCGCCGGACGCCGACATTAAGCCCTCCACGGAGCCTAGGTGGAAAAATAATCTGGCTGTGTTTGTATCTGATCGTTTTCCAAAATAAATACCGGGGTACACTGTTTTTTACGTATAAGGTTCGAAAAAACTAACGATTCTGAGCCAGAAAAACCTCAAAAGTCCATATTTTGAGATAGTAGCTACCCCGGTATTTATTTTGTAAAACGCTCATCTAACTTCAAATCATTTACTTATTTATACATATAACTTAGGTTAGCAAAAGGTATTGAAGTAAAAGCATTATCCACTTTTAGGGTTCCGTACCAAAATGGTAAAAAAGGAACCCTTATGGTGTGACTCTGTCTGTCTGTCCGTCTGTCACAGCCAGATATCTCAGGAACTCCTGCTGCTATAGATTTGAAATTTGGATTAGTTTTAAAAATCGGTAACTCGACTCTATTGGATATACCTATTATAATAAAAATCTTATAACTTTTTTTAAAAGGGGTCGAAATTGGAGGTCTAAAATTTAAAGCTGGGCTATTGTATCTAGTGGGGTATCAAATAAAAGGGCTTAATTTCTAGATTCCAAAACCATATTTTTTTTCTTAATCATGTATCTTTTGGTTTAGGACGAAAAACGTTAAAAGAAATACCATTTATCCTATTATCTTCGAAGTTACTTAACAGAAAAATTTGTAATGATTACCATAAATATCATCCTAAAATGACAGGAAAAATATAACGGTTTTCCTAACTTGTATAATTTTTTTTTCACTATGTTTTGTGTTATGTGCAGCCGTAACTACTTACATAAATTACCACCAACACGAACAGCTGCCTGGTGAGGCTGCCTCCGTCGGTCGCCGTTCGTGTTGGCGGTAACTTGTGTATGTAGGTAACTACATACTTACATAAGTTACCTAATAATGAAAATAGTAGATTTTAACAACAAATTTAAGCGAAATAGCTTCCAATACTAAGCCTTTCAACTAGGGATGTAACGATACCGATATATCGGTATCGCCGATAATATACAACCGATATTTGAAGAACGCGAAAAGAATATGCTGTATGAAAAAAAATCTGCAAAAAGTAATTTCAATTACTGACTTATTTTATGTATTGGTCTATTACCTTATGCAATGACAATTACTATGTTAATTAAATCTTTGGTTCTTTTTAAAAAATAAATTTGTTTTTTGAGTTGACAATCGATAGTTTTCTAATATTTTTACTTTACACTTTCAAGGTTGACTCTCTGTTAAATATAGCCAAGTTTCAGGTATAATAAGGACATACAAATATGTGAAGTTTATACTTCATTATTTAGCTAAAATATCGGTATCGGTATCGCCTATATTTACTACAATATATCGGTATCGGTATCGTATCGGCAAAACTATGTATCGTTACATCCCTACTTTCAACGTTAACCCAAACACATAGTCCGGGGGATGGTGCCAGAGTGAACTAAAGCCTCTTAACTATGATCTCTAAAGATAAATAAGACTTACAAAACGAAATGAGATCCCATCAAAAACATTACATATAAAAAGATGTAAGTCTCGCAACGCAGTTCTTTTACAACAAAAAAGTTTTGAGATGTAATGTTAAACTGAGTCAGTACCGGGGGGTGTCCACAGAACTCGATTCTCACCGGCTTGCCTATTATTTACCTACCCGTGGAGGGAGGATTCTTTATTTGAGAAGTATTAAATGTTCCTTATACCTGTTACCTTTTGATAACCTAACGGTGCTTCCACACTAGCTGTCATATATGATTATATATGTTATATAACGTTAAAAAATACGATAACATTCACTAACACTTCATAAAAGTCATAGTAATGCGGTATAACATGTTCGATAACAAATGTTTTAAAACGTAATATAACATTTATAACACCTAGTTCGCAAGCACCATAAGGAAACGAAACGTGGGCAAACATCACAGTTACAATTATAGTCTTAAATCAAACGATGTATGTATCAGTAGCGGGGCGTCCAAAGAACTCGATTCCTACCGGCTTGCCTAATATCAGGCATTTGAGCACCTGATTCTACAGCTCTTAAGAATGTACGCCAAATCTGCACCGGCTTGCCCAAGCACATCTTTTACGCCACGCCTCTGGTATGTATAGTAAAGTACGATGAGCTGATCCGCGGCTAAACCAGTCCCCGGACTTCGTTTGCAGCAACTTGTTTACGATCGGAATGCCCCTGAATACCAATTAAAAGTTTTTTGATCAGCTTCAAAGGGAAATAGCTCCTGGTAATACTGTTTACTCTGCCACTACAGACATTCGTTATTAAAATATTCTGCCTGTGAACGAACAAAATCTATTTGCTGTGTTAGAATACTTGAATGTAGTCAATGCAAATTGTTTCACGCTAGCTGTCAATTTACTTTCAAAAATTTGCAAAACAAACAAAAAAGTGCGATTCATACTGGAGCGCATTCTAAAATCTTTGCTTGTGGTGCGTTTGCACCCATTTAAACGCGCGATGTACCTTTTGTGGGAAAAATAATCACTGTATTATACAGTGACTCTGACGTTTACCTTAAACAATTTGAATATAATTGAAACGCAAAAGCTTCCCAAATAAAGCGACATTTTTTCTTGATGATCCGCACCCTGCGGAACGACCGTAATGTTAAAGCATTCAGAACCTCGTTTGGGGATGCAAATGATTCGGAAGGAAAATAACTTTATTCCATTGATTTGAAATGGGGCTCTCATTATGCGGCTGCCCGCTTCATTAGGGATGCTATTTGCATACGCGTCTCCAGATAGTGACTAATGTTCACAGAAGTTTGGACAATCCGTGGTACTAGAGGAACGCGGACTTCGTAAAATGTTCCCAAGTAACATCAGTTCGGGGATGTAACTAAACTGTATGAAAAAAAATACAGAAAACCAATGAAGTACTATTACTTGTACTGGGTTATTCTTCAGAAATATGTGTTCGGTCACCTTATTCCTCTGGCCATATTTGAGAGACAGAGGAATAAGTCGCAGACATATTTCTGAAGAATAACCCTACGACGTGAGTACATTTCTCAAAAAGTTTTTACATAAATTTGTATCGACGCGTTAACTGTCACAAAACTCGTTAACTTTCCTATTTTTTTAGGGTTCCGTACCAAAATGGTAAAAAAGGAACCCTTATGGTGCGACTCTGTCTGTCTGTCTGTCTGTCTGTCCGTCTGTCACAGCAAGATATCTCAGGATCTACTGATGCTATCGACTTGAAACTTGGAATAGTGTTAAAAGTCGCCGATTCGAGCCTATTGGATAGAAAAAAAATCTTATACCTTTTTTACTTTTTTTTTAAAGGGGTCCGAAATGGGATGTGGAAAAACAAAAGTAGAGCTATTATATCGAGTGGGATATCAAATGAAAGGGCTTAATTTGTAGATTCTAAAACAATTTTTGTTTTTTTTTTTAATTTTGTACTTTTTGATTTATGACCAAAAACGTTCAAAAAAATACCATTCCCCCCCTATTATCTTCGAAGTTACTGAACAGAAAAATCTGTAATAATTACCAATTATTAATATCATCCTAAATATTACAGGAAAAATAAAACGGTTTTCCTAAATTGCATCGTTTTTTAGAAATTTTCAAAAATCGTACACATACTTATTTGCTCCTACTATGCTAACGGCCATACAGTTTTTGTTGAACTATTCACGTATCTACTTACGAGTTTGTACGGAACCCTCGGTGAGCGAGTCCGACTCGCACTTGACCGGTTTTTTTTTAAAGAAAATCGACTTAATATAAGTATTACCCTTGAGAAAACTTAAGTTTACCCCTAAAGGGGTAATTACCCCCAGGTTCAGAACCACTGTACTAGACTCATCAAATTTGGTGCAGTAACTGATTATTTTCTGTAGTATTTATTTAAGAAATCAATATTTTTCGATTACGGTTTATTAAAAATGTTTGATGGCTACATATTTTTAATTGAAAATTTGTCTTTTTTTTTTATTTTGAACTTTGAAAATAGTGTCGGTCGGCCATTATGTGATGTCGTAGGATCTTAATCTAACTTCATGTCGAATCTCATACGAGTACAACTCGCCATGTAGCTTTGCTTTGCTGTGATATTGACATATGTGACTTGGTGGTTTTTTGAGGTTGTGATCGTAATCGTTTCGTTTTGATTTATTGATTACTATTAGCATTCCCCATGAACGCTGGATAAATGTCAAATGTTTGTTTTCGGTTTGAGTGTCGTCACACCACAGATAATGTAAAGATTAATAACATAACTAGCATCGTTTTCGCCCGGTTCCGAAAGTTTAAATTTAAATTTATAATTTTGCATAAATAAGGTAATTTTTTTCCGTTAGTCAGATAATAATTAATAATATAAAACAATCTTTAAAAAGAGGTCAAGTAGCCTATAACAATAACCTCAGTACGGATGTTTACAAACTATCTGTCAACCACGGGCTTGAATGTGTGCGCGCCGAGACGTGCTATCGCGCGTCTGTGTGGATACGTGTCGCGTGCTTCTAAGCGGCCGAAATTGGATTACTTGTTCGTCTTTTTACTTTGACGAGGTCGTCTGTCCTCCGAGTCCGGGGGGGGCAGTCCTATGCCGCGTTTGCCTATGCGTGGTCGCCACTCCAGTACTTTATAAACCAGGAAATATAAATTGACATGTGTCAATATCAAACAAAAGCTGATTGTAAAATTGCTGTGGTTCTTCAAACAGCACAGCGGATTGAAAAGTGTTGATACTTGCGTTACAATGCGTCATTGTAATGTAATAAAGGAAAAGTAAAAATTAAAATGTCCAAGAAAGGATAATTATATTTTTTTATTAATGGGAATTCATGAATTCATATAATAGTTATTACTTACTTACAATATTTCATTCACTTGATTCACCAGTACTTGGACTTGTGGAATCATGATATCGCGGCTCTTCCAGCTTGTTTTCTATTGTTTTTATATGACTACAACAGTTAATCCAATACAAGTTGCTACAAATGAAGCAACTACGGCCTCTCTTATTATATTTAAGACACCGTCACTGAACTTTGGTTGGCTTCTGACGTAATACTTTAAATTGGCCCACATTATCAATGCGATTGCGTTCAATACACAATAGTATGGCTTTAATCTAAGAACATAAATTGTATATACTACCAAAACGCTTACCCGTTGCTTACAAATGCTATTATAATAGTTCTGATTGTATTGTAAAGTACTGCTTCCCATCCCGGCTTGATTTATCTAAAGCTAAACACAAGCTCTGTACTGGCAAGTAACAAATATGCAAGCAATTTTGAATCTTATTCCGAAGCCATAGGATCCAATCTCCATTTTATTGGACGTACACAGGGTGTATACAGTGTGACCGACAGTACCGTATACAGGGTGACCGGTGGCCGCGTTAATTGCGGGCGTTTGGTGTTCGCGGAAATTCAGCTGCAACCGCTGGCTTTGCCACGGGCCCAAGGCATAGGAAATACGAGTGTGGCGAGCGAGCACTTAAAAATAACGGAATAACATGATTTCGACTGCGTATTGTTCTGAAATGTCATAATTCTGCAGCATAGTCTCTGAGGAATGGAGATTTTTACGAGGATAATATAACCACTCGCTTGCTGGCTGATTTTCGTTGAACTCTGTTGCTATCGAAATAAGTAAAATCGAGTGGTTAAAACAAAATATGAGTGAGTAAGGTCAGACTTTTGTTATGTCCCGAAAAAAAATTCTTTTAGTGCACAGATTTCTCAATAATAAATGAAATTCGCAAGAATGATGATTTTGAAATAATGAGTCTTTGAATCCCGATGCATAATGCGCACATAAACATACAAGAGACATATTGTAATCTCAAAAACTATTTATTTATTTGCGTTTAATGAATTAGTATTAACACCCAGTTACTTAAAATAATACTTCCTGTAAAAGCATAGTCTTGCTATGGATTTATTAATTTTACTATAAATATAGGTAGATGTATGGGTCTGTCGCTGTTCTCCGGTGCTAATAGCTAGCCAAACATTATCGCTTCAACTTTTATCTTGCGGCGCCGAAAATTGCATCAGCGATAGCGGAATACAATGCGATTTGGATGCTAGTCGCGCGGTTGTGAGCACGAATGTACCACTTGGAGCAGATTGGGCCGAATCAAATCATACCAAGCAAATCCGATTGAGGGTATAGGTTATATCAAAATAGGTCGAATTTTGTCATTTTACATTAATAGTCTTATGGAACAACACAAATCAATAAATTCAGTCCCTCGTTATAAACATGTCCTTACTGGAGGAAAAGTTATTAAAAAAGAAAAAAAATTAAAATGGAAACGAAAGGTCAATATTTTGGCTTTGTAATCGCTTACCATCAAATACTGCGAAGGTTAATTGCTGTTTAGTTAAAGGATTTTAAAAAATCTGTATATGTATCTTAGTCACATTCACATTTATTAGCGCTTGTTACACACTTGGGAGTTTTTATTTTATAAAATTATGAATATCTCGGAAAGTAAGCGTTAATCGACTATACGTCACATAAATCAAAACTCGTTTTCTTCATAAATATTGCGGCATGTGACGGATAACCAAAGAGGAAAGTGTTAATTTGAAAATCTTTAAACCTCTTTGTTTATTATTATGGTAGGATAACCATGTTAAGCCAACAAAAATGGGATACATTAATAATTAAAAAAAACATACATCTGATTATTTTAAAAGTATGAGACTTAATTGAGGGGCTAAGTTTAGGGGATATGTATGTAAAAAAATCATTTTGTATTACCTATTGGAAGTCACCCTGTAATAACTGAGATGCGATTACGCCGACGATATGTCTTTTTGCTTCGCCATTAGGGCATGCTCCCGGTACTGAGTTTGTATGGCGAGAACCGAGAATTCCCGGTTCCGGTACCGTATTTGTATGGAAATCCAGTACCCGGAGCATGCCCTATTCGCCATAGTATGGTAGAAAGTATTTTAGAAATATTAGCGGTTAAACCCTTAAATCTTCCTTGCTTTGAATTGTGTGTAGTGAAATACGTTTATCTATTTTTAAATGCACGTTTTATTTTTCACAGGTAAGTTTCCACGCGGCGCACCGTGATCCAGGGTATTTATGTGAGAGAACAAACTTTATGCCACACCTGGCCATAAAGTGGCTTTTTCCGCACGCTGCACGTACGGAAAAAGCCGCTTTCTGGCCAAGTGGAGACATAAAATTATGTACACAACACGGGAGGCAATAAAGAAAGCCCTCGATCGCATATTTACGTCCCTCGCTTGCAGCTTTGGCTGCAAACATCTGCGATCTCGGCCTTTCTTTGTATTACCACCCTAGTTGCGTAATGTACTATTACACGGTACCTGTGATGTATGTAACCAAAAAAAAACACAGTTTATCTCTTTATACAGTCCTCGCTTCATCAGCCAGATCATAATAATGATGAAAGTGTTTGTGCATAATATCTCACACAACCACATAAATATATTGAGGTAAAAGGAAAATGTGTATGTACAGTCGAGTTCATCATTATCTGAGCAAAGAACGGATCAAAAATATCTGATCTAGTTCTTATGCTTCTGACAATAGGGTCTTGTTCAGATATTTTTGGTCTAATCTTTGCTCAGATAATGATGAACTCGACTGTACCTGGCGTGCTTAAAAGAACCTGCTTTGCGTGCCGTTAACTTCAGTTACAATTAATTGTTTAAATACCACCAAATGAAATGGGAAATTACACTTTTGGCGTCAAGCGACAAGTATGAAACGTTACACGCTTGGTTCCCATACAAATGGACGACCTATTACCATTTATCTCAATATACTTCTGTGGACACAACTATATTGCTTTGGGAATAGATTGGTGTCAGATATATTTGCTTGCTCTGTTTCGTTTGTTTTTATGATCTTACGTAAGAAGTACCAAAACGGGTCCCACCGCCTTATTTTTATTTTATTTTATTTTATTTATTTATTTATAAATACATGTTAACATGACATTACAGTAAACAAAACCAATGCGTCATGAAACGTAAGAATAATATATCTATTTTGGCGACGAAACGGCGTGGCCCCGTTGCATCGTCGTCTCCGGTGTAGGATTCGGCAGGTTGCCCCGGAACCGTCGAAACACGACACCCTTCGGCCAGAAGTCAGCACATGCGATGGTCTCTTGCAGCGGCCGCGGCACGCGCACCACAAACGAGCTGAAGTGCACATAGTGGCGCGAACGCAGCTGGAACACCCTCAGCGAGAAGCCGGTCTTCTGACGAACGTACTCCGCCACCTCATCAGCCGTGGCGGTGTAATGTAGGCGCGATACATATAGCGCCTTGCTCGGTGTGGCGACCCGCAGACCAGAACCAACCGGTTCTGCAGTACCACACTGACTTTTGCGCGGCTTGCGCTTCCTCGACACCATTGTGAAGCCCTCCTTATCCACATCGGTGCGTGGGGGCTTCTCCTTTGGAGGAACCCGAACTTCACGCGCTCTTGAGGGCGCGTCTCTCCGGTTGGCTGCGACAGACCGACCAGCTACGGCATCAGCATAGCGATGACGTGATTTAGAGGATGGGACGGGGGGAGGCCCGGCGCGGAGGGGGCACGCGGGCCGTGGAACGGCATGCGCAGTGTCAGCAACATGCAAACTGACCGAGTCGACACTTGACGCCCGGTCATTACTCTTGAAATTTGACGCCGCTGGTGACCGAGTTTCCGGGGCACTATTACGCAAACTGATAATTTCTTTGCGTAACTCGGCAATAGTAGCTTGCGAATCGTCAAACTTTCTCAAAATTTCAGCCATGCCTGCTTTAAGAGCCACGATTTCCTTCAGCAGGCCACTCACGTCGATATTTTCTGGAATGCAGGACGGCAATCTGGAGACCTCCGTCGCCACGAACTCAGGCAAGTCGCTCTCTCGCTCCCTCAGAACATCGACGATGTCCTTAAGGGATTTTTTTCCGGTTTCGTCTCCTCTCCGGTGAGGTATAACTGTGCCGACGATCCCGAGGGACTGGAACAGCACCTTCTTCGCTGCGCAGATGTCGGCGGCACTGAAGCTCGCCAAACACACCTGCTCTGCGTCCAACTCATCTTCCCGCAGTGACCGCAGCAGAAAGGTGAGGAGCTTATTAACGACGGGTTCACTCATCGTTTCAAAACTATTAGCAGCGGCCGAGCCGCGCTAATTTCGCAATTAATTAATTAATTAGTCATCAATGCGTCTACGTCGCTGCGCGCATTGGACTCGACTCGATTGCTTGCATATTATGAAAAAAATAAGGCATTGTCGACCCCCCTCAACCCCTAAATCGTCTATCGTAATAAATGAGCGGCCCCTTTACGCCCTTACGGCCTTATATTATTATTATTATTATTATTAGTCTTTATTTCGGACAATTTACATATCCATAACGTGTTAGTAGGTCTTACAATTACATTAGTAGGTAACTTAGCACTAAATCATTAAAACTATTTAAGTTAATTACATTAAATTATATACTGGGCTACACTTTTAATCTGCCCAACCCAAAATTTAAACAAATGACAGTCATATCTCTCTGCTAATGCCTTTAGTATACTATTGGGACTTTGCCTGATACGAGTCATCAGGGAAGTTATTTTTTTGCGAATAACAGCTTGAAAGCAGTCTACGCGGGCCTCCGCAAACATACCCGATGCACTGCACCATCTCGGCAGTCCCACTAGCGACCTAAAGGCATTATTATACTGTACGCGCAGGGCGCTGTAAGCTCTTTTCGTATACTTTACCCACAGGCTGCTCGAGTAAAAGGATTGCGTATAAGCTTTAAATAAAGTTAACTTCACTTCGGTGGAACATCGAGCAAACCTGCGGGCCAGCATATTACTCCGAACTGACAGCGCCCTACGCTCCCTCTCGATATCTGGATCATCATTCATGGTACAAGTCAAAATGTGTCCCAGATATTTTACGCGCTCAACTACATTTAAGGTGGTACCATTTAACACAATGGGAGGAATATAATATGGTTTAATCCTGCCCGCCTTGAACACCATAATTTCACTTTTGGCGCCATTGTACTGGAGTCCGTGTGTAGACGCATACGTCTCACAAACCATTAAAAGCTGCTCAAGTGCACTGACTGACGGACTAAGAAGCACCATGTCATCGGCATAGCTGATGTTATTGGCACAGGTATCGCCTACATAACACCCCGCATGCATACTGCTTAGCCCGCCAATCAGTCGATCTATGTAAAGATTGAACAGTTTAGGAGACGTTATGCCCCCCTGCCTCACTCCGCATTCCAGCTTATATTCGCTGGAAAGAGCACCATCCCATCTTACCTGATTAACCTGATTGCGGTACCAGTACCTAAATATATTTATATATTCTCTAGGTATGCCTGTTTCGCTCAGTTTTTGCCAGAGTATATTATAGTCAACGCGATCAAATGCTTTAGACAGGTCGAGGAAACAGGCATACACTGGAGTTTTCCTATTGGTATAATAGCCGACAGTATGCTTCAGACAGTAAATAGCGCTTTCAGTAGATAGTCCGGCCCGAAACCCGAACTGAGCGTCGTGTAATTTTAAGTGCTTTTCAAGCACAGAGTCTAGCATACTGTCGAGTATTTTCGCCGCCGTGGTTGCCAGAGAGATAGGCCTATAATTGGCTTTACTGGCAAGGTCGCCAGTCTTATTTTTAACTACTGGTACCACAATCGTTCTCATAAGAGAATTAGGCAAATGAGAATGATACATGCACATATTAAAAAACATAGACAGCACACGCGACAAGTGAGGCCCTGCATATTTAAAATGCTCAATACTTAAGCCATCGTGCCCAGGTGACTTGCCCCTCTGCATTTTACAAATAACAGACTTAATCTGCTTGGGCGTAAAGTAGATGTCACACTGATCACGAAAGGCTTCAGCATCGGACAACGTTGTAGCGATCAGGTGCGAGTCAAGTAGAGGCTGGACGGTAAAATGGTCCCTAAACAAGTCCGCAATCGCTCCACTATCACTAACGCTATCCACACTCACAGGAAGGCCAGGTCCCACATTCATTTGCTTGGTACCCTTCCAAAAATCCCCAAATCTTTTGTTGTTATGGGCCTGAGCGATTTTGTCCATTCTTAATTGTTCCTGTCTATCCTGGCACCACTTCAACTTAGACTTAAAGGTTTTTTTGGCAGAGCGCATTTGCTCGAAGACACTACCGCTCGGCGGTCTCCCAGCAAGCTCCCACAGCTGAAAATGAAGCCGGGCCTCCCTATGTGCGCCAGCCACATACTTGTTCCAACCTGGAATGTAACCACCCTTTCTACGTTTCTTACACTTGTAGGTCATTCTAGCTGCATTCGTAAGCGTACTGACAATATCATGGTACATATTATCTAAAATAGCAGTGTGGTCCTTGTTATTACATATGCCACCGCAACAGGCCCTTAAGGAGTCAGGAAAGTCAACGTATTTCAAGCGGTCAGTACAAATCTTTGTATATTCATTTATTTGCTCCTGTTGTCTTTCCGCTCCCCAAACAACCCCATCATCCATGCGGTTGTTTACATTATTTGACACTTGCCTTAGCATATTCATATCACATTCTACGAGCATAGGAAGATGGTCGGACCAGTAGACGTCATCCAGCACTGTAATGTTTCTAATTGTGTCCCAGGCAAACTTAGTAGTCAAGCAATGATCCAACCATCTTCTACACCCGTACACATCACTAATGTATGTATATGTATTTGAGTTAACCCCAAGACGTTCTACATCAGCACAAACCCACTGTTGCTCGATACAGAAACTTGACAGCTCTTGATAAAACGGTTCATTAACATGGGCATTAAAGTCCCCGAGGACATATACCGCTTGCACATCGCTATTCTCTGATATAATCGCATGTAACTCACTAAGACATTCAGTAAACATCGTTAGGTTATCCTTAGAGTCTGTAGGCATATACACCGAGCTAACTATAAATGATTTTCCACCAGAAGATAATTTAACCATCGACACTCTGTCACTGACGCAGTCTATCACAGTTACAGCTTGAAAGGCACTCTTCCTCCATAAGATACCGACCCCCCCATACGGTCTCCCTACAAGTACCCCAGCTGACACATCCACTGCGGACTTCCCGGTCCACCCAAAATCTTTATCTATTGTTCCAAGGAGAGGTAAATCAAAAGGATAAAGCCAAGTTTCTTGCAAAAATACAATATCCGCATTTTTACACAGCATTTGTATGCCTTCAAACGATCGCTTTAGCGATCTGCAGTTAAAAGTAACCATTCTACACAGGTCCGCCATGACGACATACTAATTGTTTTCACCTGCTTTCCCCGCCATATGACGAGGCTCCTCATGTTTGCCTTTATAGAAAACGTAGCGCCTGAAGGTGATATCGCTAGGCCATAAGCTATCATTCAAATAGTCATTTAACTTAGATTTACTAACATAAACTTTGTATGAATCATATCCCTTATCACGCTTCATTACAATCTTTGATAACGTTACTCGTTCCCGCGTCCGTTCAAAAATATAATCTATTATATCTTCACCCGACACGGCCTTGTCAACGTGCGACACAAATAACGGCACTTTAACCTCGGCCGCTTTGAACTTTGTACCAGGATTGGTTGTAGCTTTGCCCTTACTACATAGATATTTATTTCTCGAGGTTTTTTCCGGTACTTTTTTCCATCCATCGCTCTCATTGTTGTCCTTCCATGCACCTTCTTGTTGTACACACTCTGCAAACGACTTTTTCTTCACCTCTTCCACGTTAACTATCGACCTATATTCTAATTTGCCCGTAATATTTATCGGCGCATCCGCATCTCGGCTATTGTAATAAGTCGTTTCGCTAGCCACATGAACCTGTTCGGCCGCCTCACCCACTCATACCTGCTTCGTCGCTGTGTGCTGTCGCTCGTCTCGCGGCACAAGTGGAGGCGAGATAGACGTACCTGCCGGCTCGTGAGTCAGAGCGGGAGAGCGCATCTCAGCGGGTTCAGTGACCGGCTCATGGTCACGGTCAGTGACCGTGAGCTCCGCTGCATCTTTAGATAAAGATGAATTATGGAAATTCATACCGTATGGGCCACTGTCAAAAATATATGCACCTCTTCTTAGATTCACGTTCAAGTGAGGATCAAGACTTAACACAGACTCCACAGTTTTATTATGTTGCTGTACCTCAGCTTTAAATTTATCCAACTGCTCGCATGTAGCATATGTGTCCTTAATCTCTCGTACTTGTCCTTGCAAATTTAAAATGTCCTTCAACAGCCTCGTAACGTCTACATTTTCGAAATTAACGGGCGGCAACTTATGCAAATCCTTTGCAACAAATATTGGAACCGCATCAGTTCTTGTATTTTTAAAGAGGCTAATAATATCTTCAATATCCCGTTGAACTTTATCTTTTCTTCTGGTAATTAGCTGGTCACTGCAGCCCACAGAACTAAAAAGCAGGATTTTGGCCAGCTCCACCATCTCGGCCGAAAAACCGGTGCAACAAATACGCACGAGGCTCACATCGTCCATCACATTTAGTTTATTTTGGATAAACGCTAACACTTCACAAATAACAATATTACAAGATCCGCATTTCACTATCGTCTGAGACGTCATATTCGCAGCGAGAACCATGACTCACACGCGCACACCTCACGGCGCTCGCGCAACGACTAACTAAAAATATTGTGTAACGTATAACCATAGTAAGAGCAAGTACAAGACGAAGACCAGATAACATGTGTCTTAAAGCTATTAGTTATATCTATTTATAATATAATAATATATTAATAATATATTAATGCTTACTTGCTATAACCCAAATCCACGCGTCACATGTTGTAAACAATAACGAAGAGTTACTGATAATTCATCATATTACAAGCTTCATTAAATTAAATTAATGTTCAATCGGAAAGTACAACGACTAATGACTGGTACAATGGTACCAGTTATTAAAAAACTGTTCGATCATCTAAACGATCGTGTAATTATTGTAATATCTGTTACTGTCGATGAATAATACAAAGGATCCCGGATCCCCTCTTCGGGAGCCCGGGGAAGGTTTGAATAGAGCAGAAACTCGCAACAGTTGCCGCACAACTGCCAGCGAAATTCAGTGGAATGAGTATTGGGCGCGTAGGAATATTAGGCGGCTGTTTTATTGCAAGCTTTTAAACAGGTATTTTTAGGGTTCCGTAGCCAAAATGGCAAAAACGTTTTGTCATGTCCGTCTGTCCGTCTGTCCGTCCGTCTGTCCGTATGTCACAGGCATTTTACTCAAAAACTGCACAATGGATATTGATGAAATTAGGAATGTAGGTGTCTTGTATGAGCCGCTACTTAGTTTGGTAGTTAAATAATATAAATATTTTTAGGGGGCAGTCCATAAAAACTATTTTTTTTTTTCAGAAAGCCTCAACTTGTGGTACATAGTTCGACAGTTATTTCAAAAACATTTTAAGGTTCTGAAGTAATGTTTTTGATTAAGTGAATACCTTTGGAAATTATCGCTCCGAAAGTTGTGAAAATTGTGTCCCCCCCCCCCCCTATATCTTTTAAACCGTGTGTCCGAAAAATATAAAAAAAATTACAAAGATAACGCTTAATTAATACTTTCAACGAAATTTATCTTCGACAAGATCGGATTAACCGTTTTTGAGTTATTGCCGATAAACAGCGCTTTTCAACAAAAGGACGTAATTGCTATGAAGATACGCTCATTTGTTGTTGTACTTTTTTTACATCGTATTTTTTACCTTATAGTTACGGCTATGGAACCCTACACTGAGCATGATCCGACATGCTCTTGGCCAGTTTTTTAAATGTACATGTGTTTCTTAGAATATTTACTTTTTATCTAAAAATAAAAATGTATTAGGTATCTCAAAAACAATTAAAGTATTTAGTAAATGTTATACCATTTTAGAAACTACAATAAACGCGCAATTTTTGTACGTCATGTGCCAGGTTATGTTCGTACATTTTTTTCACCACCGTTCGAAATGAGAGGTGAAATTTGGGAAAACCTGAAAAATATTTTTTGTTACTGCCACACACAGCATGAAGAAATTAACAAAAATAGGAATTACGTTCAACAGCATAGTTATTTGGCAACCCATATTTGAAAATAACTTACTATTTTAGTCATGACACTCAAAAGACCGAGTCAGGGTATCACTTAGCACGAGTTTTGCAAAAACGTCAATATCTCAAAAACTGAGAGATTTCTATCGAAGTCTTTACTTAATCTGGTGTCTTATGATCTAGTCTATCGGTCCTTTTCGTATGTACGTTGGTTTTAGGAACACCCTAATAATAACTATTAAAACATCTAGATATATTATAATAAAAAAAATCGGCGGAACGAAGATTGCCGGGACAGCTAGTAAATACATACCTCGTGTGTTCATAAGTTTTGAGAGGATTTTATAAAGGCCCAAAAAAAAATTTGAACTGGCGATTTGATAAAAACTTTTTAAATTTTAAAAAACGTCAATTAGAATAATAAAATATTCGGGTGTTATTTTTCGTTAAACCGGATATTGAAATATGATCTAAAGGTAATATTTAGGTATGATCTAAACGGCCTACCGTCGAAGAAAAGTGTACTGCTTACACGATTGTTTAAGAAAATTGAGGCTCGCATGATATCAGGTTGCTATGGCGACACGATCCCAAAAAGATTCGCCTTTTCCCGTTTTGACAAAAAAGCATGAAAATGATAAAACAATGCAGACGAAGTCATGGGGTCGCGTTGGAAAATAATTTGTTTCGCGGTTATAGTTCCCATTACCTGAAGCACTCTGGTTTACGGCGTGCTAAGAGAGGTTATTTATGGCCGCCGGAGGAACGTAAAACAGGCTTAACAGCCCGGCGCGGCTTAGACTGTCCCCGGTTACAGGCTCATTGTCAATTAGAGGCGTACAAGTTAGTTGAGAGCCGGGGGGACTAGTCACTGCCGCTCTCCCCACACCTCATGCAAACCTCGGGATATTTGAAATGAGACGAAACCCTTAGAATGCCTCGCTACGCTCAGAATTCTATTCCAGAATCCTTCGCTTTTCACTGGGCTCAATGTTCAATCACCGGCATGTACCTATATGATGAAACTCGTAGAAGGAAATAGTTTGTCGATTTGTATGGCAACTCAGCGTGTAACGTTTTTCGCTTGGCGTTTGACGCCAAAAGTGCAATTTAGTGCTGGAAACCATAAATTTTCCATTTCATTTGGTGTTATTTGAACGATTAATTATACCATTATTATCAGATCTTCAAATCTGCTAATAATATTGACGGAAACTGAAGTTAACGGCATTCAAAGTAGGTCGCCGCCACTTCTTTTTAGCACTCGAGGTACATATATTTCTGTAATCCGAACACACTATAACTAGTATACACATTTACGATACCTATCGCGGGAGTGAGCGCACGCGGCGACGGTGCGATCCCAACTGAAGCGTTGCTACGTATTGCTAAGAGTTTGCTTGTAGTGCGTCCCTATACGACGCGCACTCATTCAAACGGCGCGATGTACCTTTTGTCGTAAGAAAAAATACTGTTATTACACTGTGGTACAACCACAGGGTACGAGTACAATGGGGATGTTGACTAATGTTGAATTTTACAACATAATATAGTCACATGGATTGGAAAATACTAAATTATCATAAAACAGAAGAAAAAACTGGCCAAGAGCATGTCGGACCATGCTCAGTGTAGGATTCCATAGCCGTAACTATAAGGTAAAAGATACGATGTTAAAAAAGTATAACAACAAAAGAGCGTATCTTCATAGCAATTACGTCCTTTTGTTGAGAAGCGCAGTTTATCGGCAATAACTCAAAAACGGTTAATTCCATCTTGTTGAAAATAATGTTCGTGGAAAGTATTAATTAAGCGTTACCTTCGTGATTTTTTTCATATTTTTCGGACACACGGTTTAGAAGATAGAGGGGGGGGGGGACACAATTTACGCAACTTTCGGAGCGATTATTTCCAAATGTATTCACTTAATCAAAAACATTCCTTTGAAACCTTATAGTGTTTTTAAAGAGCTGTCGAACTATATACCACACGTTGATATTTGCTGAATTTTTTTTTTAGCTTCTGTAACATATATGGAGTGCCCCCTCCTAAAAATATTTATTTTAGTTGTTTAACTACCAAACTAAGTAGCGGCTCATACAAGACACCTATATTCCAAATTTTATCAATATTCATCATGTAGTTTTTGAGTAAAATGCCTGTGACATACGGACAGACAGACGGACGGACACAAAGAAACTATAAGGGTTCCGTTTTTGCCATTTTGGCTACGGAACCCTAAAAACAAAACATGTATAAAAAATATAAAATTATGAGACCCCGAAGTTTCAAAAAAAATCGTAATTTTTTTATCGCCTTAAAGAAAAATTAAAGTCAATTTCGGAATGCTTAAGTAACACTGAAAAAATAAATGTATGACAACTAAGTATGTGCTAAACGCGTCCGTTTTGTATGGGCCGCTTTCCACGGTCGGTGCGGTCGGCTACTTTTAATTGCAATTTGTGGTTGTTATAGTAATCCAAGTGTTTTAGTTATAGGTATATATTTGTTCCTCATAAATAGTAGAATCTATTTACATCACACACACAAGAACACTAGCCTATTATATCCATTCAAATACCTAACCTCCGTTATTTTCATGAAAATAACTTAAAGTTTCAGACGTTTCATTTGCTTTAATGTTACAGTTAATTCTTGAAATAGCTAAATTCATTTTACGTTTCCCGCAGCTGGTTTCCTTGAGAAAGCAGTAACTTTAAGTTCCCGAGTTCATTGCGAAGCGAACCGAAGTTATTATGATTTCAGAGTTTATAATTTATTAGTGTGTGGGGTTGCTACGGGCCGTTGGCTCAAAAACGCTGCGTTTTATGTACGCGGTTTTTAAACGCTATTCATTGGAATCTCATTTTTATCACGTTGTGTTGAGGCAAAATTATTGGTTACACATCTGCTGCGAGTGTTACTGTATTTAAAACGTAGAATGCATTTATTTGTAGATAGAACAACTAGAAATGTGTTTCAGAATATAATTATATAGAATGTCGATTTAACTGTATTTTTTTAAAACCCATGTGTATGTATGTAAACACTTTTGCTAAAACTATACAAAGATCAATGGATATGTACAGAAGCGAGCTTATCCCTGTAAGATCTATGACGGATGTTGTGTAGTTTTAATTTAGTATGTATTTTGATTGGGATTGTGGAGTGTATGCAGGCTGCAGGTTGGTAATTAGAGAAACAACCGGTTCCGATGAATGCTCGTTTATTACTGGCATGTTAGGTACATACATCATACGAATATGTACGTGCAACGCCCACATGCATATACACCTCAGATTCTTAAGAATGCTATTATGATTTGTTTGACAGCGATTACTAACATAGCCAAGTAAATCATATATGTATGAACGGACTGCAGATCTCACGCTATCCCAGTGCGAGTTGGGGACTTTACATACACTTATTTCTTCTGAAATTCTTAACCGAAAAGCTTCGGACATAAGTTCCAAAAACCCATTGTTAGTACGCGCCGGGACTTGATCCGAAAAATTAAAGATGGTTTTAAAAACGCTGCGTTTGTCGCTCAGTGCGTTAGAAGCACTCAATATCTGGAACGTGACGGAACAAGTCTATCCCGTCGCGACTTACCGCCGGCCTCTGTTCGTCACGCGCACAAGTAATGTTGCAATTCAATTCCAACATTGGGAGCGGATATAATAACCGTTTAACAAGTTTTATTCTTAAGTTGTAACTTAGCAGATTTCGATCAACTTGTGCTAGATAATAACAATATATTGTTATTACCGTAAGGTCGGGGTACTTTCGCCCTGGGGGGTAACTTTGGCCATAGGGATTAATTGGGTCCAGGTTTGATTATTGCATTTAAATTACGGCACTTTGCCATGTGGTTGGTTTTAACTGGCCGTTCCTGTTTATTATCAGACCCTATAGATTTGAGATATGTGATTTACAAGGAGGGCAAAGTTACCCTACATTTGGCCAAAGTACCCCGACCTTACGGTATCTAGCCCAGGGTTTCTTAAACTGTGGTCCATGGACCCCTCAGGGGTCCGTGATACGAGAGCCGGGGGTCCGTGGCTATGCATACAACACAAACTTTCATGTGCCCTTAATTCTCTTTTTCTCTGATTGTATTCGAAAAGGGTCCGTCAGGTTCTCGAAATAATGTAGGGGGTCCGTGGCCAAAAAAAGTTTAAGAACCTCTGTCTAGCCTATAGGCATTAAAAAACACTCTTTGGATCATTAGTTAGATTATACAAAAATACGTGTACAATATTAGGGGCTTGTCACACTAGCGATTTGCGAGTATGTTGTTCTCGCCGCGACAAGTTTTGTATGAAAACACGCTCGCAACTCGCTCGTAAGGCTGCGTTTCCACCGGAGCTAAGCTATGTAGCTAAACGGTGTGCGAGGGAAAAATCCTCCAACCCGGGGCGCGCTGCGCAAGGCTAGGCACGTTGATTGGTAGATTTTTTCCTCGCACACCGCTTAGCTACATAGCTTACCTCCGGTGGAAACGCAGCCTAAATCGCCAGTGTGACAAGGCCCTAATCATGTACACGTATTTTTGTATAATCTAACTAATGTCGCTTTGAAGTTTCGCGTGACGTCACGCCATGGTACAATTTTTATCTAAAAGTGTCCATTCCGGGACTTCGATGGTCTTGTCGATTTGTATTGATTTGATAATGCACCTAGACACGGCTATTAGAAACTTATTTTAATTGGGAAACGTTCGCGATGGAATGTTTCGCGCCGTTTTGACTTTTGACACTTTTAGCCAACTGATTGATACCGATGACAATGCAAAAACTTTTCGCGGAGTTCAAGGGCTTTATACGTAACAATTTACTTGTACCTTAAGCGGCGATGAGGTGTCCATTAGAGTTCTATCGTTATTAATTACTTTGGAAGTTATATAACAACAACTATTATAATAACATTTTAATCCAATTTAAGCTGTGTTTTTAAAGCGAAACTTTTCTCATTGTATTTAGATTACTAAAACCAAGTGTATAACATAGATCACGAAAGAAACTCCGTAGTTACTGCTCTAGACAGTTACATTTATGTAGAGCATGTAATACCAGTATTTCTTCCTGGAAATAGATCCTGGTTACTAGCCATACAAAAAATACCAGTATTGTATGCCCTAGTTACATCTCCTATAATTTACCATTAAACTATAAGTAACAATTTAGCGTCTAAAATTTCACTTATAGTTACATAAAGTGGGGCCAGTATAGTCTTGGACTATACCACACTGACCCCAAATGATAAATAGATTCGTAATTTTATTGTCACGATCACGTGCTTCATTGACTGGACTAGGAACTCAAAACGGATCGAAGTTTGAAGGAATTCAAAGACTCGCAGCGTGATTTAACCCCCTTATTAATGTTGTAAAGGAAATTGATCGAGCCCCTTATTGTGCTGTATCTGTTATAAATTACATTACAATTTATATTTACCATCGCAGAAGTGGCTTGCTCACTTATGCCCGGGCTACACGAGGCTAGCTTTTCAAGCTAGGATAGTAAAATCAGTGGTGGGGGCACGCTACTAGCCTAAAAATAGAACTCCATCCTATTAAAAACTGTCCTGGCTCGTAAACTAGCTTACTAGCTTGATATCCTAGCTTGAAAAACTAGCCTCATGTAGCCCGGGCATTAAGGCGAGTCGAGTCGTTCGATTCTCATACATACATAACTAGGTATTGTCAAATGGGATAAGGCCATAAGGCACGCAGGGTCACATTAGACATGTAAATATTTGACAAATTTCGGAAAAAACGAACATTCTTTTAATTTTCGTAAGGTAAATTAATTGCATTTAGAGATTTTGTGAAAAAGGTACCTGAACAGGGAATCGAACCATAAAATAGACACTCGCTATTTAATTCTATTTATGGATAGCACCCATGTTATGGATATTTTTTATAATAAAAATTTGGTTTAAAAAAAAAAATGTTTGATTGGCAAAGACAGAATGATTAAATCCTATAGGGAACGTGCACGAACAAACGACAAAAGAGACACGGGCGGACAATAAAGGAAACTATCGCCCCTGTCAAATCAAGCTGTCAATGTCAATGATAATATGAAAGTGTCAATGACAAATATAGTAAGTCGTAGTTACACTGACGTTAAACGTCTTTCAACGCGATAAATTAACGTTATTAACGGCGTTATCGTCAATGTGGCCCCAGCATGAGAGGGTATATGATTTAGATTGGCGGCACCAGTTGGCAGCACCTTCGTCGTGCACAGGGAATCGTTTAGGAAAATTAAGTAGGTGGCGAGTGTTTATTTCTTGCCTATTTATAGTTGGTTCGATTACCGGCTCAAGTAAGTTTTTCACAAAATCTGTGAATGCAGTTATTAAGTAAATTAAGCTAGATAGCTAATATAAGGATTTAAAGTAGAGATGTAACGATACCGATACCGATATATCGGTATCGCTGATTATACACCATCGGGTGTAAATCGGTATCGCTGATTATACACCATCGGGTCGGGTTTGAAAAGCGCGAAAAGAATTTGCTGTATGAAAAAAATCTGCAAAAAGTAATTTCAATTACTGACTTAATTTATGTATTGGTCTATTACCTTGTGCAATGATAATTACTATGTTAATTAAATCTTTGGTTCTTAATAAAAAAAATGTCAATCAAGGTTGACGCTCTGTTAAATATAGCCAAGTTTTAGGTAGGACATACAAATATCTGAAGTTCATACTTCATTATTTAGCTAAGATATCGGTATCGGTATCGCCGATTATTTACTACAATATATCGGTATCGTAATGGCAAAACTATGTATCGTTACCACAGACTACCTCCACTAGACGGAGCATGTTGGGCGGCGTGCGCTCACATCAGATATGGTCAATCGTATAGCATTACGACATTACGCGACCAGCCGCTCTTTCAGTTGCGACCATGTTTCTGACTTGTGTGTGCACCAAACGTGAAATAAATATTTCTGTTCAATCCGACGACAATCTCAAAACATAAAATGATAAAAAAGATATGAAACACGCCGTTGTACTAGTAATATCTACCGATATTTAATCGCACATATGCGTGGTGAGCTCGTGTCGTATGGCATGCTCCGTCTAGTGGAGGTGGTCTGTGATCGTTACATGCGTAATTTATAGTAGTTTCCCTCCAGGGCCGATTGATATTTCTGCCACAATATAAAAGCAGTAAGTTTTCTTCCTACAAAAGGGGTGCGCCGTGTAACGCACTACAAGCAAAAAAATAATGAATGCGTAAGAATGCTCCAGTATGGATCCCGCTCACACAGACGTGCTATCGCGAGTCTGTGTGTATACGTGTCGCGCGCTCCTAAACGGCCGTAGTTGAGGCAAAGATAAATATCCACACAAAGTTCCAAAATATGTATACATAAACCTTACTGCCATAATAATAAGACATGTATACATATTTTTCATCACACTTGCTCGAAAATGGTGTCATTACACGTAGGTTTTGCGGGCCGTAAATGGCCTATTACGCCCTAGGGCATAATGGTGTTCTTTTTAAATTTGAAACGCTGGTTCTGTTTTACTCTTATTTGTCATGATCAAAGGAAACGCCAACGTACTTTTTTAGCTTTTATTACTGAAATATTTATTTAAAGAGAACTGTTATTGCAAATACATGTAAACACATATTTCTGTAACATTAATTAAATGTTTGAATAATGTATTTCTTTATTTTGCAAATATAAAATCAACCATTTTAAGTCTTTACCGCTATGGTTTCCGAACGTGACTTGTCGTCTTGATATATGTCACTAATGTCACTGTCAGTTTTACAATTTTATTTAGCTTAAGTAAGGTTATTTGAATTAGATTTCCTCACAAGTGTGATGAAAAACATTGTGTGTGCCACGGGCGGTAAATGAATTACAAACTCGTGCTATTAAAGCCCTCGGCTTCGCCTCGGCCTTGTAACAAACACTCGTTTGTAATTCCTTACTTACCACCCTTGATACACAATGTACTATTTGAAACTTTGTGGTGTAGACATATTGGTGCCCTTGACTGTTCGTCTTATATTTTGCGTGTATCGCGCGGTAGCGGTACGACGCCTTTGATGTGGTACTGATTAAAATATACGTTAGTAACTGGTTCATAAGGAATTGGAACCTCATGACTGTACCTCGAAGAATTGCAAAACTAACTTTGAAGCTCTACAAAAACAAATATAAACTTTTTCTATGGATACTGGTACTTTTTCCTGTTGCCAAGTTATATTAGATACCTCATAATTATTACACATTTTGTTTCATTGCGGAAAAGGATGAGGAAAGTCGTTACATGGTTTCGTCTAATATAATTATATCCAGCAATACCTATTTTGAGATAAATACAATGAAATGTCATTTGAATTTATAGGTAGAAAGTCAACTGATATTGTTCTTCTATAATATGTAAAGAAAAATAACCGACTTCCAACATCAAATCACTTCAACTAGCAAAGTACGAGAGGCTATAGAACAAAATAAACTCTAACATAAATAATCTCAATTCATCATGGATCTCAACATCAAAGCTGATTTTTTTAAAATGATTTCATTAATCTGAAAGCCAAACCCTTTCAATTAAAATGATTATTTCACGCCGGATTTCTAAGGTAAGAAACATTAACAAAAACACGACCAACTTGAGAACTACCTCCTTTTTGGAGTCTATAAAAAAACTTTGCCTGAGCATTACTTAGATCAGTGGTTCCGAACCTGGGGGTAATTACCTCTTTAGGGGTAAAATTAAGTTTTCTCAGGAGGACTCATGTTAAGTCGTTTTTCTTTGAGTACTTTCATGTAATTGCCTGTATTACCTATTTTTTGGAGGGGTAACAACATCAATCTCGATGGGGCCTGTGGGTGATGTAGTAATAAAGGTTAGGAACCACTGACTTAGATCTTACCTCGTATCTGCAAGGGACAGACTAGACTAATCAGATTTTTCGTTTCGACGCGCCAATCAGAAGGTCAATATTCTGAGTTGGAGAAGCGAAGCGCGGTCCTCACATAAATATTCATGAGGCTACATGAGTCCATAACATCTCACGCTCGGGAATGGATTATAATAACTAGGCAGCTCCGTCGAATTACATAATAAAATCCCGGCCGCAGTATTGTTAAGCCGTATTTTGACTACCATTAAAATATATAAATAATAACACCTTGGGACACATAACATGTTGCGACCTACCATGTACATTTGTGCACAGCTCTCACAACAAACGCTTATCTTATCTTATCTAACAAAAAACAGTTTCAAACATCCTACTTATATTATAAATGCGAAAGTTTGTGAAGATGTTTGGATGTTTGTTACTCAATAACGGGGTAGCGACTGGATGAATTGAGCTGAATTGTGGCACGCAAGTAGACGTAGGATACTTTATATCTCGGTAAATAGTTCCTTTGGAACAGTAACGAGAACAACGCGAGCGAACGCTACTTGAATATAAGGAGACATTGTTAGAACAGAATATAGAAAAAAAGGAACTCTCGATATTTTTTTCTATACTGCACTTTATAATGCAGTTGCATGCCTGTAAAAAAGCTGTAATATAATGGTTAATGAACCTAAACTATGAAGAAACAGAGAAAATACTAACTGATATTATTGTTTAACTATTTTCATTACCTCTTATTAGTTAATCAATAATGAATAAAAATTGTAGGGAGAAAAATGTAAAAATATGTACAAATACTCAAAAACACACACACACACAGAGAGAGAGAGAGAAACCTCTGTTGTTTATAATTTTAATAAGCTTAAATTTAAGATTTAAAATTTAAAATTAATGATAATGTACTTTATCTAACTTTATTTTGGTTTGTTACATTTTCCGAGTGACGGAGGAGCGGAGTGTTCCGACACAAGCATTATATTTGCTTAGTGGAAGGTTCCAGCCCTGCTTATGTTTGTATCCGTGTCATGAAAACCACAATAAACATTTTTTCATAATGACAGAGTTAATGACGGGTTATAATGAGAGAGAGGTAATAAATAACTTAAGAATACAGTCAAATAAAGCACTTTCTCCTTTTTGTAAAGTCGGATAGAATAGTACATTGTGTATCAAGGGCGGTAAGTAAAGAATTACAAACGAGTGTTTGTTACAAGGCCGAGGCGAAGCCGAGGGCTTTAATAACACGAGTTTTTAATTCCTTTACCGCCCGTGGCACACACAATGTTTTTCATCACACTTGTGAGGAAATCTGATTAAAATAACCTTACTTAACCTAAATAAAATTGTAAAACTGACAGTGACATTAGTGACATATTCCATAGACAATGCGAACGTCAAGTCACGTTCGGAAACCATAGCGGTAAAGACTAAAAATGGTTTATTTTATATTTGCAAAATACTGAAATACTATAGTTAAACATTTAATTAATGTTACAGAAATATGTGTTTACATGTATTTGCAATAACAGTTCTCTATAAATATTTCAGTAATAAAAGTTAAAAAAGTAAGTTGGGGTTTCCTTTGAAAATGACAAATAAGAGTAAGTTTTTGAATTTGAAACGCTGGTTCTGTACCAGCGTTTCAAATTGAAAACGAAAACCATTAAGCCCTAGGGCGTAATAGGTCATTTACGGCCTGCAAAACCTACGTGTAATGACACCATTTTCGAGCAAGTGTGATGAAAAATATAAAAACCACACATCGAGAACCGGGAAATTAAATGTTACAGACGGACGATTCCTATTCAACATTAAATGATTATTTTCTAGACGCGTAGCTATAGGCGGAGTGGATAGGAGCTGATGGTGAGCTGACCAATCACATTGTTTGAACCGATGCTGAGTAGAGATTTCGAACACTGTGAATGGTCAACTCATGGTCCGTTGCGCGTCAGTGGAAGCGCACCCTAACGAGCCCGCAGTCAAGATACTGCGCATCGCACTACCTGAACTGTGGATCTTAGTTATATATGAATGCTGGTATTCCCTGCAGGGCCACGCTACAGCGTCCTTAGCCAACATTGTGGCATATATTCATTTCAGCGTGTTTTACTTTCTAATGTCTTTCCATTTTATCTATCTATCTGTCTATTCCATACATACAACAAAATAGTAGCAAGACTGTACTTCTAAATTTTTTTTATTTCATAAAAGTAAACGAGGAGTATAAATAATAAGGAATAAAACGTAAATAAACAGTATTTGAAAAATTATCCGATACGTTTTTGCGTTCGCATAACGCAAAAACTGCCGTATGAATTTCCGTGATATTACTGTCCAGGTCGTTTAAGTCAACGGTTAAAATATGGGATATGTTTTATCCGCCAACGGCGCAGCAAAACAGCAGGTTATTACCGCAGAAATAGATCGAAGTGAAAAGTTCGTCAATTTGTATGGGGACCAAGCGTGTAACGTTTATCGCTTGGCGTTTGACACCAAAAATGTAATTTAGTGATGGAAAGCACAAATTTTTAAAGTTCAAATATGATAATAACATTGACGGCAACTGAAGTTGACGGCGTGCAAAGTAGGTCGCCGCCACTTCTTTTTAGCACACGAGGTGACAAACTTTTTCCTTCTACCTATCCTACTTCCTATATTCCTTATATTTCTATGGGTATAACTTTCGTTTTCGCGAACGAAGCTGCGAGCATTCTCTAGTACAAAATAAAGTTCCCATTAAGCAAAATGTCCGTAGGTACAATATTTAAAATACTTTCCCGCTCGCCACACCGCGCGGATTCGGTATGGACTCGCGCCACGGGCTCTGAATACAAAGAGGTTTAAAATAACCACTTTGGCACGGTCCAGTATGGACATAAATACATTTTGAGTCTTGCCACCCGGTCATAAGGTCCGTAATGCGTGCTTTATTAAACTGATTGTATAATATACGTAATGGAGAATTATATGGAATCCCTTTCAGCGGTAAATGTCCGTCGTTTTATTTAATGTGTAGTGAAAAATGGAATTTTTGGAAAAAAAACAATGGCCAGTTCAACGCGTTACTTAAAGCAACGCGGGATTCGTATCGCTTAGTGTGCTTGTTAAAAGATAACGTTATTCTGGCCTCAACTATTCAGAAGATTCCACGAATTAATTGTTCAAATACCACCAAATGATATGGAAAAAAATGTATGTTTTCTATCACTAAATTACACTTTTGGCGGCAAACGCCAAGCAAAAACGTTACACGCTTGATTCCCATGGAAATCGACGAACAATTTCCTTGTATCTCAATATATTTCTGAGGTAATGACAGACGGCTTTTAACCGACTTTATAAAAAGAAGGCGCTCTAGTCGGTTGTATTTTTTTGTTTATTTGCTCAGAGTTCCTGTCTATGAACTGAATTGAAAACATCTCCTATTAAATGAACTTCCAAAAATATACATGCTTTATAAATATAAATTTTTTTTTAATCCAAAATTGATGCTGATCCACGAGATATTGAGGTAAGTACTCAAATGTAGATTCAATGTTTGATGTAGGTTATTTTTTTAAGTTATCAAACCTATGCTTGTAGTTTAAAATAGTCCATTACACAACTAGGGTGGTAATACAAAGAAAGCCTGAGATCACAGATGTTTGCGACCCGAGCTGCAAGCGAGGGACGTAAATATGCGATCAAAGGCTTTTTTTATTACCTCCCGTGTTGTGTTCATCATCTAATGTATAAAAAAAAAAAAAAAAAAAATCTAATGTCTACACTTGGCCAGAAAGCGGCTTTTCCGTACGCGCAGCGTGCGGAAAAATCCACTTTATGGCCAGGTGTGGCATAAATGTGTAAACATTATTCGAATGACGTGCACATTAAGAGAAATAGCGGAGAGTCTTCAGTGTTTGCGGTTTTAGCTCATTTGGACGAATGTTTTAATTATAACGCAGTAATATTTCATTTTACGAAGGCTTTTACTTTTATGTACAAGGGCTTTTGGGGTTGTGACAGAATAAATTTTAATTTTAAAAACGGTTTTGATTATAATTTAATGGGGAACGTTAGTTTGTAGAGTTTTAATAACTTTACATTGTAAAGGGTCTCTAGGTGTCAAAACAAGTTAAATAAATAGGAAATTAATAGACGTATACTAAAATTAATGGAGATGTAAGGGGACTCCGATGTCAAAAGTGAACTCAAACGGCCATATATGTATTGGGAGGGGCCTATGTCAGCAATGGCCCGAATCAGATGATAAAACACATTCTTGAGTGGTATAATGTTATTTAAGTAAGTGTATAGTATACAATACTTTTCCTAGTTTTCCTGTACTATAATCTCTTGCATTAAAAACAAAGGCATTAAAATGAATGATCTTGTATAAGACTTAATACCTTCGTCGATTGAACTTCTGAGATCGTGACCAAAACTTTTCGACGAGCTATATATCGCCCAGTAACTAAACCAATCAGCATGTGCGTTTCCACCAGAGATGTGCGAGGTAGCCGAGCGGTGTGCGAGGAAAAAATCACCAATCAACGGCGCAGCGCGGCCCGGCATTGGTTGATTTTTTCCTCGCACAGCTCGGTGGAAACTCAGCCTTAGAACCGAAACGTATCAATTAGGTAGAAACTACAAACAGATATGAACCCTATTCCGCTGGGTATAAGGTAGTAGAGTGACCGGCATGATGCTAGACCCAAAACGGCTCATGAACATCGATCCACGGTTCTAAAATTACATTAACATACATCCTTTAAACTTAAACATGTCGGCGTTAGGGGTCATCAGGATGTCCATCGGATTGCCGATAATTCGCAGTCAAGCGTAGGTTTCCATCGCTTGGAGCTCGATAGCATCAAATCAACTAGCTAGTCATAATAAACGAGGGGATGCAGTGACGTTGACTGCGATAGGTACTAAGTGGACCACAGCTCAACCATCACCGGCTCCAATTCCTTGTCCAGTTACTATTCACAATTTTTCTACTATGCATATAGAAGATTATATCATGGGTAGAAGCTGAGTAATAGTTCCGACATGCTTCCAAGGGCTCAAATCCTGGCTCGTACCAATGATTTTTTCGGAACTTATGTACAAACAGCAACACAATTAACTGCCCATTAAAGACAGAGCAGAGAGAAAATGATAACGAATGAAAGAGATATATATATTTGTATTATGTCAACTTCAAATCAAAAAACGTTTGCGTATGTGTAATGTGCCTTTGAGCTTTGTCATTGTAGTTGTTTGGGCAAAGTTTTTTTTTTCCATACTGTAAATAAAGGTTTTATTTCAACACGACAGGCGAATTTGTCAAAATTATGATTTAGCTTTCAGACGAACGTTGGGATGAAATAAACTAATTATGTATATTGCTAATGCTTTTATTGGTGCTTCATATTTTTGATATGATGCACCAATATAATGTAATTTATATTTATTATTCATTATTTTCCACGAATTCAATAATATGGCATTAACGTCAATAATGACGTTGGATCAGCCATAAAAGAAAAATTATTGTTTCAAAACTCTTTTGAATAATAGCCAATTTATACTCATAAACACACGCACACATGAATAACACGACGCCTTCAAGTGTGATTCTCTTTCTTGCAGTATTTCCCATTTTTTAAGTGTATAGTTAACTCTGTTGCTGTTTGTACGAAATATTTTTAGATATTTACTATTAACTTATGTGAAATCCCCAATCCGCAGTGAGCTTGCGTGGGGAGGGGACTACAGCCCATGCACTCTTGTCTACAGAATGTAAGTGTAGCCAGGCGATTATTACGTAAATATAACAGATATCAGAAAACTTTAAACTGATATCGAAAGTACGTTACCCAATGAGTAAAATCACATTAATACTTTTTCTTAAATAATAGTAGTAATATTAAAAATATTAAGTTTAAACGCTCCCTTACATTTAATACGACGTTCCTTGAGGCTGTAATTTCCCTACCGTAATTGGGATATTTTTGATTTAATAAAATAAAAGTTATTTATGTGATTTTAGTCATTGGGTAACGTACTTTCGACATCAGTTAAACGTTTCCTGATATCTGTTATATTTACTGAATAATCGCTTGGCTACACTTAACGATTACACCCTGTATAAGAGTAGGCATGTGCCCAACAGTGGGACGTAGGCTGATGATGGTATCACGGTAATTGCTTCTAGGATTATGTACTTAAGCCGTAATGTAACGTCACGGTATACGGTTAGTTTTTCTTCCTACAAAAAGTACCTACATCGGAAACGCGCATGTGTGCGCGCCGTGTACGGATGCACCACAGGCAAGGACTCGAGCATGCGCGAGCATGCCACAGTATGGCGTTCACTCACACAGACGCGCATCGTGCGTCTGTGTAAATACGTGTCGCGCGTTCCTAATCGGCCGAAGTCGTAGTACTGGGTTGTCTTTATACTTTGGTAACGTACTCGCTGCAGCTGCGGCATTTTCGTCGTAAGCGCCACAGTTTCTCGATGGCCATATGTTTCCGTAATAAACGGCTCTGTACGTGCGCCGACCGACAGTCGCGTACAACTGAGTTATATTACCATCATTTATACCCGTTATACTAGAAGTTAGCCGCAATTTCGCGAGGAAAACTCATAACCTTTCTTGCTTCATCGCAGTTGGACAATGTTATGTCACAAGGGACCAGAATGATGCATTTATGGCGAGGACGGACAGTCAGCATCAAATAGACTGTAAAATCCAAAGCGCCAGGTGCTAACAAATTAATTACCGATATTTGAAGAGAATACACTTCACTATCACTTTGGGATACGTTTTATCCGACAACGGCGCAGCAAAATAGCAGGTTATAACCACAAAAATGTATCGAGATAGAACTAAAAAGTTCGTCGATTTGTATGGCAACCAAGCGTGTAACATCTTTCGCTTGGCGTTTGACGCCAAAAGTGTAATTAATGGAAAATGTATGTTTTCCATTACTAAGGAAAACATACATTTTCCATTTCATTTGGTGGTATTTGAATAATTAATTATACCATTATGATCAGATTTTCAAAGCGGAAAATAATATTGACGGCAACTGAAATTAACGGCGTCCAAAGTAGTTCGCCGTCACTTCTTTTTAGCACGCGAGGTACACACACTTTTTTTTCTACCTCAATATCTATGCTTATTAAGGACTTTTAACTGTTGTTGTTATAAAGCGAACAAAATCCACTCTAGCGTTTTCTCGAAGAAAACTCAGCGTAATGTTTATCCATTTACGATAAGCGAAAATAAAACTTTCTTTTTCCAACCCTCTTCGAGTCAAGTGCGAGTTGGAACTATAAAGAGGGTCTCGGTTAATGGTGCGTTTGCATTTACTCTCTGTTCTCCGTCCAAAATGGATGAAGCAGAGAGCAACAAACCTTTGATTGACTAATAACAGTCACAGAACACTTAACCAGCACAAAATTACAGGAGGTTCAAAATGGCTTGAATGGGTTCGAGAAAAGGATGGTACCGCCGCGCCGTTGTTTTGCTCGACTTCGCGGCAGATAGTACTGCGTATAGAAGTTTATCTTTCTAACAAAACTGACTTTTGGGCCCGACCACCGGAAGGAATGCACCGGATTCGACCGTATTCTATCGCATAACGCGTGCTCGGAGAGGCAAAATTTGGTATCAGTAGCCGCGAATCGCTGAGTGAGCCACCCCTATCACAGTGTCAGAAAAGTTTCCACTGCGGTCGAACGGAGATTTTGAACACTTTGATTGTCAAAGTCACGGTCCGTTCACCTACGCTCTGCCCAGCCCCGCGTAAGTGTAAAAGCACCCTAAAAAGGGTGCAACTATTACAAGACCGACGGTTGAGTGCCAAGAGACCGTAGACATTCTAGACTCTAGACACGTTTAGCTTAGTGGGAGTGACATTGACGACTAGAGGTCCCGGGTTCAAATCCTGGTGTTGGGTGAATATTTGTGATGGCCACGAGTATTTTTTCCTGGGCTATGGAATATTTTCAATCTATTTAAGTATTCATTTATCTATTTAAGTATGTATATCGTCGTCTAGTACTCATAGTACAGCATTGCTTAGTTTGGTAGTACTAGCTCGATTTGTGTAAGATTGTTCCCCAATATTTATTCATTTGTATTCGTATTTAGCACTCGAACGAGAGTTGATGTTTTTGGACGATACCGTTGAATGCGAAACTGTTGTAGTTTAATATCATCCGGTTGATTTGAATTCTATTTTTCGTTTAAAATCAATATGTCACACATAACTCTAAATTGCTAAAATTCAAGCTGAAATGCGTTTTTTACTTTTTGTTATTATTTTTATTTGCCCTATTATTTTAAAACTTATACAACACTACCATACACTTCCATCAGTAGGTTGATATACAAACTAATAATTATAGATGCAAAAATAACACTATCTGTCAAAATTAGTGATGGGCAATCGGAAAGTTTCCAAATATGGAAACTTTCGGAAACGAAATTTTCTGAGAATATTTCCGAAATATTTCCATAACACGAAAAATATGGAAATTTATATTTTCTACTACTAAAACTAAAATGAATTTAATCTGTATAGTTTTCTAATTGCATTGTAAATAATATACATAAAAGGCAGACCATTTCTATAATACATTGAGAAGTAAGGAGTATATTTCGATAAATTTCCGTAAATTCTCTTAAGTTTCCGAGAAACTTACCTTGAAAATTTCAATAGGATCAGAAAAATAAATCAAATATACTCTTATATTTTAACTTACATAATTTTATCCTTAGTATTTGTTGATAATAAGCCGCTGAGTGTTATTTGAGCGTTTTCCAAAAAAAATACCGGGGTAGCTACTTCCTCAAAATATGGACTTTTGAGGTTTTTATGGCTCAGAATCGTTAGTACTTTCGAACCTTATACGTAAAAAAAGTGTCCCAAAATTTTTATGGAATTTTTTACTTTCCAATACGTCACGTTCATAAAAACATAATGAAAAATAGTGACGTAATGGAAAAAAAAAATGGGACACTTTTTTTTTACGTATAAGGTTCGAAAGTACCTACTAACGATTCTGAGGCCAAAAAAAACTTAAAAGTCCATATTTTGAGAAAGTAGCTACCCCGGTATTTTTTTTGGAAAACGCTCATTTGCAAGTGTCGGATCATTCAGCCGGTCAGACACAAGTGCGCAGGTAGTTGAAAAACTCCATGCGAGGAATACTCGTAGAAAGATAATTAGTGAGATAAAACAAAAAGGGTTAAGCTTAATTTTATATCAGTACTGCTTTAACAGTTGTCATAAAAACATTTAACCAAACAGTTAGTTCGTGACTTAGTCTACGAGTGACGCGGAATGGTTTATAAAGAAACCAAAGTCAATCAATCATTCATCAATATTTCGAAAAAAAAATAATAGGCAAAGATGTCTTCAGAGTCTCACATTTGTAACAACATAGGAATCCACTTGTTAGGAAAGCGGCCGACTATGTTCCCTCTCTTCCATGTCCCGACGATGAGCTCAGCCGGTCCAGCTTCATCGCTTCACCCGGCGCCCTAGGAGCTTCCTCACTGACCCCGACGACGACATCTCAGCAGGATTTGAAAAAATCATCGCTGTGAGGTCGTCGGACGGAGTCCAACGCACACAGTGTCGTCCCCGCCGGCGGGGTCGACCTCCTTGCGACAACAGCACACAAGAGTCGCGTCCCGACTTGCCCCAGGACCCGAATGTCCTGGATTTACTTCACTCCGACCTTGCTTGGGCTCAGCTAAGTTTCTTGCCGGAGTCTTCATAGCTGGACTAGGTCGTGGAAGGCGGCGGCCTCCTTCTACGAGGATGTGATGGCGCAGAAGGAGGACGCGGAGCGCGGAAGGGAGGAAGATCCGGCCTCCGAGCCAATGCGCCGCAAACGCTTGGGGCGACGGCGATTGGCCTACGACTGCCGACTTCTCCCATAAGGGAACCCGTGGGTGACAGGCACGTGGACGTCTGTCGCCTACGGGCAGGTCCCCGAGTGGCCGGCTGCCGACTATCGGCACGCCCCTAGAGAGGAAGGGGGAGAGAGTCTCCCCTGAGACGAGTCCGGAGTTCGGTCGGCCGCTGGCGAGGCTACGGTGGAGTGGTTACACCGTTTCCGTGGTCTCGCCCTATAGCACGGAGGCGGCACTTAGAGGGGTTTTTAGTGGGTAAACCTTGGCCTTATCAGCCAACAAGGGAGTCCCACATAACTATGAGGGTCCGTCCCCGCAGCCTGGTGGTCAGCGTAACGCATTTTCCCCTCTTAAAAAAAATTGATCCGCTTCAACCTTTCCGCTGGTCTGCTGCTCACTTTGAGTAATCAGCGTAACCCCACCAGCGTAACCGTCCCACGCGCTTTGGCCCCCACCTAGTCCAACCCTCTCAAGGTGGACCGGGACTAGCGACCTGGTTTGATCTCAAGTGCTCCTGGGCCCCACCTAGTCCGATCCACTCAAGGTGGTCCGGCCAGCGACCTGGTTCGACTCCAGGGAACGCCACGGCCCCCACCTGGCCCGATTTTTTCTACAACCAATAAGGTGTAAAGTTCAAGTGCAGTGAATGCTACAAGAATTAAACAGAGCCAGAACTAGTTGCCATACAGAGTGAAAGTGATGCACCAAAGAAAGAAGAAATAAATAGTGCTATTGCACGCGCCATAAAATGTAACTGCACACACTCGGCTGGTGTTTTTATACTTCGTTTCTATCCCTACATCCTATAATTTCACACTAAACGTAATTTTCGTTAGGAAATTTCCAGAAATTTCACATGAAATTTAAGAGAATTTATGGAAATTTACGGTAATTTATGGAAATAATACTTAAAATAGACGTAAAATTAATCTATTTAGGCATAAGAATAAAGAGCTTTACGGTATTAAAATATTTCGTTATTAGAAAAAAACATGTATTCATATACTAAAAACTTGTTTTTAAGTAAATTGCCATATTCGGAAATATTACGGTAATGTTTCCGAGAATATTCTCTCAAACGGAAATATTCTCTGCAATTTCCCATCACTGTCAAAATCGATTTAGAAGTAATGCCATCAGGCAGGCCGTACCAAAGTATAAAGACGAACAAGTAGTCCAACTTCAGCCATTTAGGAGCTCGCGACACGTATTTACACAGACGCGCCGCGATAGCACGTCTGTGTGAGTGCGATCCATACTTGAGCATTCTTAAAACTTTGCTTGTACATTCTTAAAATTTGAGCATTCTTAAAACTTTGGCCGTACGCATGTATCATCCTAATATGTAGTTAAATAAACTAAAAAAACGTTGTATGTATACATAGACTCTTCCTTATTACGTCGATAAAACAGTACATCGTCGACCGTAGGCTGAATTACGGTAAGGGACCGGCAAAACAATGTCCCTTACGCTAATTCAGCCTACGGTCGACGACATACTGATAACCTGTAACCATTCACATCACGCCCCATTTACGTAACCCCAAATAAGCCAAATATTTATTCAAATCGTTAAATGTATCGAAAAAAGTTGGAAACAGTCCTTCGCCGTGTTTTTATGCGGGCAACTTTCGGGACTCCCGACATTGAATTTCATATTAATCTAGAAAGTTATATTTGTACGGCGGAATATGGTAATCGCTAAACCACAGTGTCCCCCTTACAGTAACCTCGTACAGTCGCCCCACGAAAATGCTTAGACACAGCCAAGCTACAATATTATTAATACACAACTTTTCTGAAAAAAAAAACTAACCGAGTCTACACGTTGAACCTAAGACATTAGTTTTATCAGATGCTTATACATGTGGCTATAATATTCTGGAGACCTTACCCTACCTTATTTCCTTATGGGTCGCAATAAAATATAGATTTTGGAAAAAGTAAAGAACTTTCATTTAAAAACATATTTTCAAATCGATTCATACACTAACATAAGTAAAGAAATGCACGGCTAGAAAACCTCTATTTGAGATGTCAGTTAAAAATTAAAAACTTCAAGGTTGTTGAATAGGTTCATTTATTTGAAGACGGTTTCAAATAAATGAACCTATTCAACAACAAATGTACAAGTTACAAAATAGCCAAATTGCTATAGGTGTACTTATAAATAATATTTGAGGAGTTGACGTGATTTCTCCGAGAGGGGCACAACATTTGTTTTCCCAAAGTGGCCAAACTTGATCAAACGGGACACAGAGCACCCAAAAAAAAAGATGTGATTTCTCCAAGATTCCATTATCTGGGATTTGAACCTGGGTCCTCATGCTCATGCTTAGCTCCCAAGGCGCTACGCTAACGATCCTGGGGCTATAACCTCGTTCCATTAGACTAAAATTAAGGTCTCGGCCCACTACACCGTATCATACTTGGACCGTATGAACGTTTCAGGCAAAATAAATATTTATTGAAAAGTATGAGACTATGCCCACTAGCACGGTCCGTCACCGACCGGCATTTGTCATACCGTGCCTGATACGTTCATAGTATGATACGTTGTAGTGCGCCAAGACCTTTAACGGTAATTTTTTTCACATTTCGTCGTTTCTTTGAAGGAAATATTGTTATACTTATTTCGGGACCTTATTACGTTTTAAAGATACCACGACTCATATTTTCCGACTTCAAGGTAGTTTTATTTGAAATATCATGCTGAATAACGCACAATTTGACTTTAGATAAGTCAAGTCGAGCGTTATATTAGTAATAACCCCGTAAAATAATTTTCACGTTACAAAATAGTGCTATGCAAAAGTAGCGGACCGCCGCACTAACAACTAAATTAGTTGGAGTTTCGATAAAAAAGTACTTGACTATGCAAATATTTTAACCCAATCATATAGTCATTCCGATATTCGATTTATTAGCCCCGTGAGCATTGCGAGCGGCTTAAATTGTAATGAAAAACAAACTTGTTTACTTTGCAGGTATGTTTTGATAACTAGTGTTTTTTTTTTCTGTTTTCCTACGCTAACCGAAATACGAAGAAAATACAATCTTATAGTAACCTCAACAGCTGAGGTAAATAAGAACTCTAACTTATTCAAAACAAAAAAACTGTAATATATTCAGATTCGGCGAAAAATAATTTTGATCAAACAAAAAACCGGACTAGTGCGAGTTAGACTCGCGTGGAGAGGGTTCCGTACGTTCAAAACAATTTAAAATAGTTTTTCATCACACTTCTTCGAAAATCGTGTCATTACACACGTAGGTTCTGCGGGCCGTAAATGACCTATTACGCCCTAGGGCGTACTGGTTTTCTTTTTAAATTTGAAACGCTGGTTCTGTTTTACTCTTATTTGTCATGTTCAAAGGAAACACCAACTTACTTTTTTAACTTTTTTCTACTCCTGTACTGTTATCTGTCTTTTACTTGGTCACGAACACTAATATAAGAACATACATAATATGAGTTCAGAGAAGTCTATACTCTATTCCCCATAACAGCACTAGTGTCGTTATAGTCACTTTACGTTATTGCTAGAAGCCACAGACTTCTAAATTGACCTAACTTTACGGTAAAAATGCACAACTACCAACTTAACAAACAATTAAATTCCTACGGTTTTTAAGAAAAACAAAACTTTCCGAACTAAATTCATTGATGCCAACATAAAAAAAGTATTTTTAATTTAAGTATATTTTAAATTTAAAAAAAAAGTTTACCATAGACACATACTGACAATCAAACGTCATATTTGCCTTGTTTCCAGGTTATGATTAATTTTGTATTTTATAATTTAAAACCTCGTCGTAGAAAAAGTATTGTATGCAACGTTGTATAATTAAGTCAAAAAACGCTCATTGCGTCTCTATTTGCGATACTCGCCGCATTCGCGGCTCGTATCGCAACTCACGCAATTCGCATTTTTTGAACCCACTTATACAACTGTTGCATAAAATACTATTATCACTGAAATATTTATTTAAAAAATACTGTTATTGCAAATACATGTAAACACATATTTCGGTAACATTTAATGAAATGTTTAAATAGTGTATTTCAGTATTTTGCAAATATAAAATCAACTAAAATGGCCGTTTTAGTCTTTACCGCTATGGTTTCCAAATGTGACTTGACATTCGCGTTGTCTATGGACACATGTCACCAATGTCACTTTCTGTTTTAATATTTTGTTGTCATACTGGGTCGATTAGTACGATTATTTTATTAAAGATTTCCTCACAAGTGTGATGAAAAACATTGTGTGTGCCACGGGCGGTAAAGGAATTACAAACTCGTGTTATTAAAGCCCTCGGTTTCACCTCGGGCTTATAACAAACACTCGTTTGTAATTCCTCACTTACCGCCCTTGATACACAATGTACTAATACGGGGGGCGCGTGCGCAGGCGACGATCTACCCACATTGTTATTGTCTACCGTACACACAACACTAACTCACTATGTCGCGCCTTTTGTATAACGTGACTGATCCGTTTTCATTTCAATAATATCACAAACTGTCAAATGTGACAGTTTGTGATAATGATTGGATGAGTTAACAATGGTTAATATTAGTAGAATAGGATTAGGGGTAGAATCGGCCTCACATACTGTGATGCAGCATAGGTGTTGTTCAGCCCAGCGGGCCCATGCATAAAGTATCGATTAGCCGCGCCGCTTAACGTGCGTGAACCCGGGCGCACCTCAATACGAAACAATTACCATGGATGCGGTCACACCGTTACAGAACAAGGGCTAACAATTTTCATCTCAGATATCGCTTTTGCTAGTCAGACGGAAACTCTATACTGTCTATGATTTTCACATTGAAAAATGACACTACTCTACAAAAAAATTGTATTTTTTTCATGAAGTGGCTCTTATTTCATGGTTCTTAAGTACTTTTTACTTTACATTACCGTAATAGTCTTGTAATTACCGCATATTGACCAATGAGAGCACGCCGTGGGGCTCGGCCGGTGGTTATTATTCCCGCGCCGCCGCTCAGCACCATGGTCGCGTACATGGCGCGCGCCCCGCAATATACAAAATAAATACAAAAATAGAGCTTAAATGATAAGTTTTTTTTTCGCAAGTGTCTTGAAAAACATCGTATGACACTCGAGGGCATTGGTCATTGCCGTCTCGACTGTAATGACCAACATAGCCCACTCGTATCTATTCATTATCCTCTAAAGAAAAATATCCATATCCCCTAAACCGTCTGTTTTTCTGGTGGTTTAAATAAACTATAGATTTCTAAAATATTGATCAAACTCCTGAATACTAAAGCAAGCTTCAGGCCATATTTTTTTAGTATCATCTATCAAAATTTCATATTCTCTAATCGAAGTCAAAATTCATGTTAACCAGTGTAATCCATCACACTTAGAGATGTGCCATTCTCGGAAACGTTCTCCGTTTTGTATGGAGAACGTCCTCGAGAACATTTCCCATACAAAACTGAGGTTTCCGAAAATTCTCGAGAACGGCACAACTCTAATCACACTGCTATTTTCTAAACCCATTTCTTCCCATTACTGGGCCAGTTCTTTAGCCACTACAAAAGGACGATTTGAGATTAAGGTACTTAATCTCAAACCGTCACACTTCCGTCTTATTTAAATTGTAATTCTGTTTTATTTTATTTTATACCTAAAATCTTGTATGTCTGTTTTTGTATGTGTCCTTTTGATATGGGTTTCTTGCCTGCCAAATAAAAGATTTATTATTATATCCGGTATATCTTTATTTTCTTAGATTAGGCTTTTTACAATATATATATAAAAAGTAAAATACAAACTGAAATTACAAAATATAAACACATTATAAAAAACCTAACCTAGGGTGCCGCCGGCAGCGGGGCGGGGCCCAGGCTACCGGTGGTTAGGGCCGCAGAGAGAGGTAGCTTAGGTACTTATTATTATTATTATTGGGATTTGCGGACGAGTTAGATGCGAAGTTCCATACAAATGTCACTCGCGGCGATCTCGCCGCGAGTTCGCCGCGACTGGTTTTGTATGGAAGCTCGCCCGCAGCTTGCCCGCAAGTCGCTAGTGTGATACGGCCCTAAGATCTACCATTCTGTGGCAATTTTGGCCCACAAGTTAATAATCAATTATACCATTAAATATTTAAAAATAACTGGATTTCTTAAAGATCCCATCATCTTTCGTCATTGATTGATTTCATTAGTCACAATCCGGGTGACAATGGGACTACTTGGAATTAGAACGCATAATTATTCAAACAAAAAAAGATTTTTTCTGATCGATCGAATTCGTCTTCGACTTATTTACCTAGGGAATATTTGGGGAACATACAAAAAAAAACCTTTAAAATCTTCAATGTACATTTCATTGTTTCAGTTTGTAATATTAAATCAAATCTTCAAGAAAAGAGCGTACTCCCACCTGAAAGGCCGGCAACGCACCTGTGACTCTTTTGGTGTTGCAGGTGTCTATGGGCGACGGTGATTGCTTACCATCAGGTGACCCGTCTGCTCGTTTGCCCCCTATTTCATAAAAAAAAAAAAAAAAAAAATTAAATATTATTTTAGTACGAACATTTTTATATAAGTTTGCAATGTAATTTTATTTTTGGTGTGCAATAAAGTATGATTGTATTGTATCGTATTGTATTGGGCCCATAATTTGTCAGTAACAGTAATCTTAAATACAAATATTAGTGAACAATAGCACTTTTTTTAAATGCAAGTAATCAACGCGTATAACATTCAGCGTATATTTCAAAGGGCTCAGTTTCAACTCCTTCAGAAAAACAGTGTCGTTAAATTCGCGTCACTCTACTAAACTGCAACTTAACACTGTAGCTGCCTTTGTTCCGCTATTGCGCTTCCGGCAGCCGGCGGGTTAAATGAGCCCCGGGCGTGCCACGTTCGTTTAACGAAATGAACAATTTAACTTAAACGTATAGAAATAGACATTTATTGCATAACTCTGCTACAGAGTTAAAGTGTTTGTCAAAAGTTTCCAAGTTTAGCGTATGCGTACGTTAGCGTACCGTAACGTATAGAAATAGTATATTACATACCTAAAGTAAGTTATGTCTCAGTCTGATCACATACCGGAAAGCGGCAACTTCGTTTAGAGCAGCGGCCCGTAAGTTGAATACATATTTTTATGCGTTTTTAAAACTTCGTGTGATTTTGTGTACAAAAAATGTATACTATTTAGTGTACAAAATAAAACACATTTGATATCGATATAATGGAGTTTTAACCCCCTTTTTATAAGGGAAACGAGCGACTAGAACCAGAAGCACAGCAACATTTTATATTTTTTTAAATTAGTTAAGCGATATTGACGGTGTGAAAGGCAGACAGGGACAAAGCCTGGCAGCGATTATATTTTTACACATTAATCATGCTGTGTATGCGAGATGCCGATGCGACTTTTTTCCTCGTCCTCATATTCGTCCTCGTCCTCATATCCATACTCAAACATCTATTATAATTTCTGGGCCTCTTATTAGATTTCGATCAGTGATCTTTTATGGCAACTCCAAGAAGCTTTGAGCACAAAGAAAAAAAAACAAGAATAATATATTTACAGCTGTCTGTGACAGAATCCGATGCTGCTGTGGTCCTTCAAAGTCAAAGTGACGAGCAAACCGATATATTTTGACTCCCGACCGAGAAATAATTTTACTAGCTCACGGGTACAATTATATTATTGAGAAGATTCAAAGTGAAGCACATAAAGCTTCCTCGAATTTTATGAAATAAAGTAAAGCTATCTGCAGTAAATAGGGCGGTGCCATCGGTGCCCAGGCACAGGGCGTAGACTCTGAGGGACGCAAGAATGGCCAGACTAGGCAGGTACCTAGGGTACTTATAATATTAAAAAAAAACAAGTGCGCGGTTATAGAAGCTCGCACAGGGCGCAGAAAAGGCTATTTACGGCACTGGCTATCTGTCTGTGCGTGTAAAAACTTAATTGCACACTAGCATTTCTTCTTCTGGCTTCGGAGGCATCATTCCCGTTATTATTCTGAGGAAGCTTCCTATCTACAGAACTTACTCTAGTAGTATGCCAAATATCTCCATCCAGTCACTCCACACATCCAAACATCTTCACAAACTTTCACATTTATGATTAACATGCACAACGAAGGTGTTGCCAACTGGTGCCGCCAAGCCGAATCTTGTACTCTGTCATGCTGGGGCCACATTAACGGGAAACGCTGTTATTATCGCAATGATGGACGTTTAACGTTAGTGTATCCACGACTTGCTTTACTCCCACCTGAGGTATTCTCAGCGCGCTACGACATGGGGTACTTCAAGAAACGAGTAAACAGGGCTCTCAAAGACCGGCAACGTATAGTTAACGCCCCTGGTGCTGCAGATATCCATGGGCGACGTTGAATGCTTTCCATCAAGCAGCTCATCTGCTCGTTTGCCACTGAAAACATAAGAAAAAAACTTATATTTGACGCTTTGGGCTTAAAATCACTAAATTTAATTATACCTCATTATCAATATTCCCAGATCTCAAAACTTCATGGCCTCAAAATACCTAAATTGCAGAATGCCTAAATTTTTTTCACAATCAACCGAAACCTTAATATCGCCGATGTTCAAAATACCTTAGGCTCATAATACCTAAACTTCAAAACAGCATTATGGCAAAACAACATATGCTTAAAACAACCAAACCTCAAAATACCTAAATTTATACTATCAAATAAACACTCGTAAAAAAAATTAGGTATTTTTGGAAAAATGCCTAAATTTAGGTATTTTGAGGTTGAGTTGTTTTGATATTTTGTCATTTCTGCCATTCGGTAATTGAAGGATTGTGCATTTCAATCATCAGGCATTTAGAGAATATGCCGTTTTAAGTCAAAGTCATAATGAATTTCGTTCATTTTAAGAATGTTACAATTTGACATTTAGGTTTTATGAGCTCATGGTAATTTGAAAATAGGGTGTATTGGCAAATAAGGTATTATGAGATTTAGTGATTTTAAGCCCAAAGCTATTTGACATTAACATTTATTCAGGCCTGATAAGTTTCCTTTATTGGCCACATAGTGTCTTTTTGTCGATTTACCTTACGTACCTAACCTACTACCTATAGTTTCTGCGATATGCTATATTAGTAGGAAGGATAAGATCAATCAGCAACAATATAGCGGTCAAAGAATATGTACCAAGGCGAACTTATAAATGAGAGACCTCTTCCCGTTAATCTACCAAATGAGAACTCACATCAAACAAAACTTGAAATTATTTCCCGCCGTGTCGTTTAATAATTGCACTCGCAATTTAATTTTAATTGTACCAACGTCCCAATTAAATACGAACGTCAAGCCCATTAAGAATAACAAACAGGCGCTAATCAGGAACGCCTCTCGACACCACTCCGGGAACCGCACCGCTGTTCATTCGTATCGCGACTAAAAGCTGACATTACTGGCTTTATTCTAACTGCAACTAAACTACCGACAAACTGAGTTACCTCATGCTCATACTCAACATGCTAAACCGGAGACAAAATTTGTACTTCCATTTAATGGAAGTAACTCGCATACCTAATGGTAACCGACCACAGGCCTCCGTGTCTGGTTTGGTTACTTCATACTTATGTTCATGAGCGTGACAGGCACACAACTAGGATACCTCGCGTAACGAGACATGTGATGATTCTCAACGGACTGCAGGCCTCAGTATCTTGTCATACTCATACTCATGTTTTTGCTACAAAGGCCACACAATGAGTAAAACCGCACGTAGCGTAGTATGAAGATTGTCAATGGATCGCACATCTTTTTTTACGCTTTTAACATCCAAGGAGTCTAAGTTCACATCCCGTTTAGTTCCCTAGAGCACCTTATTCTCCTGCCCCGCGCAGTTCTAATAACAAAACAACGCTTTGGGCTTAAAATCACTAAATCTCATAATACCTTATTTGCCAATACTCCCTATTTTCAAATTACCATGAGCTCATAAAACCTAAATGTCAAATTGTAACATTCTTAAAATGAACGAAATTCATTATGACTTTGACTTAAAACGGCATATTCTCTAAATGCCTGAAGATTGAAATGCACAATCCTTCAATTACCGAATGGCAGAAATGACAAAATATCAAAACAACTCAACCTCAAAATACCTAAATTTAGGCATAAATTTTCCAAAAATACCTAATTTTTTTTACGAGTGTTTATTTGATAGTATAAATTTAGGTATTTTGAGGTTTGGTTGTTTTAAGCATATGTTGTTTTGCCATAATGCTGTTTTGAAGTTTAGGTATTATGAGCCTAAGGTAATTTGAACATCGGCGATATTAAGGTTTCGGTTGATTGTGAAAAAAATTTAGGCATTCTGCAATTTAGGTATTTTGAGGCCATGAAGTTTTGAGATCTGGGAATATTGATAATGAGGTAAAATGAAATTTAGTGATTTTAAGCCCAAAGCAAAACAACTTAGGTACTTTCCCGCTTTCCAGTTAGTAATTAAGTACTAATTAATTCTAGAACTAGTTGGTATAAGGATTTATGTGACTTGTTCTTTTTGTCATTAGAAAGCCTTAGGCACTGGTCCCACTGCCAGCCAGTAAGCGAGCAAAATTGGTCGAGTAACAGTTCATCGCGGGCTGACAAGGTACAGTGTGATCGGTCGATATTTCCACGCAATGTAATGCTACTCGCTCAATTTTAGTCGCTTATTCACTGGCGGTGCAACAAGCTCAAGGACTTCGGGACTGTTGTATTTACTCTATATTATTCATTATTAATAAAAAAATGTGTGGTCAAAATTATATTTTTAAGTCACGGTTTTTAAATTTAAAATTTCAAGTAAACAACGGGCAATTTCAGATTTAACTTGTCCTATATTCAAAATACATAATTTGGTTCTAAAACGACGAATTAAAAATAAAAAACAGACTGTAAAACCCAGCAATAACTCTGTTAACATTCTGAAACACAGAGCTCCAATTATCGTGTAAAATGTACGAGTAACGTGTCATTACTACACGTGCAACAGGTACGGCGAGGAACAACATCACAACTCTAATGTAGCTGCCAAAGGAAATTCAACTCTAAACCATCGAGTTTAAGACTCAGATTGAAAGTTGTTTAAAAGTGAGTTGGTACGTTTGGAGTGTCCAACTGCAATATGCCACCACCATTGCACGACAAACGCAGGCATCACTTTACAGACGCTTTTAAGGTGAATCCAGTCGCTCGATTTTATACATTTGGGTTAGAGATACGATTTTGCAACATTACAATATAACTAATAATTTTTTCATCACACTTGCTCGAAAATGGTGTTGTTACACGTAGGTTTTGCGGGCCGTAAATGACCTACTACGCCCTAGGGCGTAATGGTTTACTTTTTAAATTTGAAACGCTGATTCTGTTTCACTCTTATTTGTCATGTTCAAAGGAAACGCCAACTTACTTTTTTAACTTTTATCACTGAAATATTTATTTAAAGATAACTGTAATTGCAAATACATATAAATACATATTTCGGTAACATTAATTGTTTAAATAATGTATTTCTTTATTTTGCAAATATAAAATCAACTAAAATGGCCGTTACCGCTATGGTTTCCGAACGTGACTTGACGTTCGCATTGTCTATGGACATATGTGACAAATGTCACTGTCTGTTTTAGTATTTTCTTGTCATACTGGGTCGAAAAGTAAGGTTATTTTATTAAGATTTCCTCACAAGTGTGATGAAAAACATTGTGTGTGCCACGGGCGGTAAGGGAATTACAAACTCGTGTTATTAAAGCCCTCGGTTTCACCTCGGGCTTATAACAAACACTCGTTTGTAATTCCTTACTTACCGCCCTAGATACACAATGTACTAATATTGACCAAAATATTTAAAATATATATATTTTTTTACTATGTTGCTTTTATGCTGTCATGAATAAGTGTATTTTCTTTCTTTCTTTCAAAATAATTGTATTAATTTAAGACTACAGCTAAAATTTAAAAACGGCCCCCGTGGCATGGCGCCATTAACTAGACTAGTTTGAATCGTTTAAAGATAAATGTACCTACCATCAAATTATGGAACTTGGAACGCGTGGGGTAGCTGCAGGTAACTGTTTTTGCAAACACAGTAGGCGTATGATGCTAAGCTTTGTCACGCGATAAATAAATGATATGATAAAGCACCCGTCACGTTCTGACAAATAGTGTGTGAGAATGACGGATGCTTTATCATTTATTTATCGCGCGACAAAGCATAGCATCATAAAACCTACTGATATAGGTAGGTAGTTGAAGACATGACCATGGGACAGGTACTCCAATATGCAAAGATTATATACGGCACAGTGTTGGCAGCGGCATTTCTGAAAGGTTACGTAGCAAAATATCTACAAGACACATGTTATATGGTCGTTTTGCATACGGTCAAAATACATAAAGTCAAATTGCAGAACATACGGAATTCATAACATATTTTATCATAAGATTAAAATATATATGGTCTAAATTCATTACGTTTATAATCAGATACGAGTATGTATAAGGTTCTCACGCAAAATAGGCATGTTTGTCGTCGAGTTGCGGAAAATAAGCCCGCGTTAACCTATAAACCTATGTATAAGGTTCGTATAACTACAAAATTCAGATGCTGGGTCTCCTCAGAATCGTTTAAGCGGTTAACCAAAACCTATATTTAATATGACTTACAAAATATCTGGCACTAGAGACATTTCATCTCAGTCTTCGGTAGCAACGCATAAACATCTCTTATTGATGCGGCTGTGTCTATGGGCGATTGGGCGGCGATCACCAACATTTACTATCAGACGGATCGTCTCTCGTTTGTTCCTTCATGGTTTAAAAAACATGATAGTTTCCCAATTATTTTGTCGATTCGATTTTCTACATTCTATACATATGTGTATACATTTTATATGAAATAATCATATCCATTTTGTACTTCGATATAATAATCTTTCGAACAATCGTATAGTAGGTAGGTATGTATTTCGAACGTTATAGACAACAAGCATTACTGCCTGTTGTTTTCCTTGTCTAATGTTATCTCGTGTATCCTAAGTTCCCTTATTCGACGATATTATACAACTGTTTATAAATATGTTCTGAAATAAAATTAATTGAATAAATGATACTCGTACGTCTGTACTGTGACTGTCTGGAGTCGCTATAAAGAAGATGCCGTCACTTTATTTTATTATTTCCTAAGAACATAAATTGTAATCTAGCGGATGACATGTCCCATGTTTTTCCCGATAAGCTAGCAAGATCCCGAGGGAAATAGGATAAAAGTGCGCTGGCGTTCGGCAGAGACATAAAGCCTGTTCCGATGTAGGTTGCGAATAAAACGTTCACTTACTTTTCTTAGTAATATTCAATTGGTAATAATTTTTATGCCACACCTGGCCATAAAGTGGCTTTCTGGCCAAGTGTAGACATAAAATGATGTATTTATAGGTATGTACGGGCCACACGGTCACGGCACGGACGCCGTGCCATGTGAAAAGGCTCTTACAGTTTACAGTTCCTGACTTGGCTCGTAACTCAGGGAGTTCTTGGATAGGAAACCTGATCAAATGTGGAGCATACAATCCTGCAAGCAAGTTTGCTAGCCCTTGCTTATAGTGACTTAAAAACGGATCACTCACGTTTCGGTCGCGGTCGTACCGTAAGGTCGGGGTACTTTGGCCAAATGTAGGGTAACTTTGCCCTCCTTGTAAATCACATATCTCAAATCTATAGGGTCTGATAATAAACAGGAATGGCCAGCTAAAACCAACCACATGGCAAAGTGCCGTAATTTAAATGCAATAATCAAACCTGGACCCAATTAATCCCTATGGCCAAAGTTACCCCCCAGTAGGCTTATGATGCTACGCTTTGTCGCGCGATAAATAAATGATAAAGCATCCGTCACGTTCTAACAAATAGTGTGTGAGAGTGACGGATGCTTTATCACTTATTTATCACGTGACAAAACTTAGCATCATACGCCTACAGGGCGAAAGTACCCCGACCTTACGGTATTCAGAGCGTTTCGACCGCGGCGGTTTTTTTCATTCGTGTTCCAGCAAATATAGCAGCAAGCGGTGGTGATCACAGTTAACTTTTACTATAAACGATAGACGGTATCGAGGCTACACATGATTTAGTCAAAAGTTGTCGTCACTCGATAGTCCTTCACGGTAAAACTCCAGTGACACTAATGAAGTTACAAAAAACGCTGGAAAAACGCCTGAAATCGGTCCCCTACCTCTTTAAACTGCGCCTCGATAAAACAACCTTCTTTCCGTCAAAATACAAAATCAATATCCACTGGTATCCAGATACCAATTTCCAGGTGCGAATTTCACAGGAAGAGCGCCTCCGATGAAACCGGTCCAAAAATGTCGGTTCATTTTTAAAAAATCTCACTGAAACAGCGCAAAGAGAATGTGGAAGGAAATGGATTTTTTCGGGCTAGAATCGAACGTACCTAAACAGTTAAATTTAAATGAAAATTGCTATCTCCGCGGCTATTTTTTGGGGCTTTTGCGGATCCTGTTTTTAATCGACTACGGTGAAGCAAAGGGTTCATTTATAAGTGTTGTAAGTTTCGTCACTAGTCCCACCGCCGGCGAGTAAGCGAGTAAAACTGGGCGAGTAACAGTTCATTGCTGACGGGGTACAGTGTGATCGATCGACCTTTCCAGATCCGCAATGTAACGCTACTCGCCCAATTATTCTCGCTCACGAGCTGTGATGTATTTCAACATTACCGTCGAGTTCAGGAATGTCGTGGTTAATACCAGTTGACGTGCATTATGTGTATTTTAGTTAAGAATTATTGTGTTAAATATTACTCATCGAAATAAAATATAAAGTATTAAATGATAACGCCGAACAAAAATGCCCACTTTTTAAAATCAATACGTCTTATGTATCAGTGGGGCTGATAACCAACTGTTTCCTTTGTTCGAGTCTAAACTCATTTATAACAAATATTAAGTTTGAGAAGACGCAATTTCAAAAAGGTTCCACATGATTTAAAAGACAAAAAATTGTGATTGGTTACAAACCGACTGACATGAGAAATTCACATGAGACTATAGTTTTTTCTTCGAGACTTAGTACCTACTAGTTTCACCCCATTGGTACGTATTTCGTGGGGGCAATATTCCATACTTATTATATTTCGATGATACTACTACTCTTAATTGAAAAAATTCAAGCCGAAGCCACGGTTTTTGCTCATTTCAAATTCAATACAATACAATAGAATACAATACAAATATTCTTTATTGCACATCAGAAAAACATATTACAAGGGTACATTACATAATTAAAATAACTTAAAAAGGTAAACAACTATCATATACATAGTATAATCAGAAAGCAAATCTCCATACAAACTTTGAAGCCAAGTCGGCACGCGTTTCCATCATCACAGAGAGCTAAAATCTTATAGTAATATACCAGTATATTTGAGTAGTTGAAAAATATTTGAGGGTTATGCATTATTACAAAATAAGTAGGTGAACAAAATACTTTTGTTGTATAAGCAATATTTTTTAATTTTTTTTTAATGCACCCCTAAAAAACTTGTACCAACTACTAAAATATTATGGTCTATAAAATTTCAGTTCTCTGTGATTATGGGAACCCGTGCCGACTTGGCTTCAAAGTTTGTATGGAGATTTGCTTTCTGGGACACACTAATAATCAGTGAGTTGATAATATTCTAATATTTTGTCATTGTCTCGATTGAATTCGATTCAAATTTTCAAAGGCCTCTTTGAAACATGACGCCCGAATCCATTGCCGGTACGGAAATGGCTTTTATGATTGGATGATATTACCAATATAGAATATACGGTATAGAATATAAGGATCTCCTTTTTTAGCAGGTTTTAAAAAAAGCGAGGTCATCAATTCAACCCTTATGTACTATGTAATATTGCCAGAATTGCAGTTTTTAGATATGTTACTCTAAACCTGATAAATAAATGATAAAGCACCCGTCACTCTCACACACATATTGTCAGAACGTGACGGATGCTTTATCATTTATTTATCGTGTGACAAAGCGTAGCATCATAAGCCTACAGCTTTCGTTAATGTATGTATGTTTGTCCACACATATCTCAAAAACTATAAGTCGGATTGCAAAATATTTTTTAATTGGACTAGGTATAGTCTAACTTAAGGAACTGTATGAGCTTCATCAAACTCGGTTTAGTAGTTTTTAAGATTTGAGAGAGTTATGTGTGTATCAGTCACTAGGAAAACGTGTACACACTTAACAGCCTAATTCGATTAGAACTGAAGAAATGACATTAAAATAGAAGCATAGTTAAAATTAAATGTACTAAAAATTAAATAATAATTAAATAAGCTAAAACTAAAATAGATCTAAAAATGGCCCCTGCGGCATGGTGCCGAAGATGCTGGCAGCATTTCCTCGATGGATTTTATTTTATTTGTCCGAATATTCATTAGGCATACTAAAATTGTTATTTTACAGGTTAACCTAGCCCATTCTAAGCGACTAACGTAAAAGATTTTCCGAAATATTTTCCGTTAAGGCTGGAGAAAAATTATGCGAAATAAAATTCGGGCTAACCATAATTTCTGACAAATAAAACGTATGCCAAGTATAAGGAACCCAGAAGAATATCAATACTTTCCTATGACTACAAAAAAAAAACATTTATTTCAAGCATCTAAAAGGCTCATAATCGTACAATTTTAACATAAAATGATAGTAAATTTAGTCAACTTAAAAAAAATACACACAACAATTAATTCAATTTACAAATGTCTTTTTTTTTTAAATGAATACTACGTCATATTATTCATATTTTTGTATTTAAATTACCTACCTTTTCTTTTTTCAGGTAAGCTTTTTGCAGAGCGGATGTAGACAATTTAAGGTATAAAAATGTATATAAAAACGCCCGTGCGAATTATTTATCACATATTGAAGATCATATTTCATAGCAGAATAGAGAAATCGCCCTTTATTCTTCGTGCGATTTGAAGGAAATGCAAATTTGAAAATGTGAGTTGGGCTTTCTTTAAGGTTGAATAAGATATTGAACTTATTTAAATGTGATCCTCTGATACACAGAAACTGCAGGCTAAAATGATGGATGACGTACGAACTTAAAATAAAACGCGGTACTTTATAAATAAAATAATATACTGAAGAACGAAATACAAAATCACAAAGATGGCCAGCCAATTTAAATATTCAGGCTAGTTCGGTCAAAGCTTCAGATGGTATGCAATATCCGAATAAATTAACTTATGACATCACTACTCAACGCGGTCCAATTGGCTCCTTATTTTTAGTTTTTATCATTTTAAAATCGTTGATGGCTCGAAAAAAAGTATAGCTGGATTTACCAAGCTGTTTCGGAATCATAATTTGATGGCTAACGTTACATTATTAAAAAATACCCTATCCTCCTAAGGCTCAACGCCAAATAATGCTCATAGTGACTGTGAACCATGGTCCTACCAGTAAGTAGTACTATCGTTTTATACTAATTCAGGCCCAAGGGCCGAAAATCCAGAAGTACCTACCGGGTTCGATTCCCGGTCTGGACACAGGTGAGTGCCATTTAGTTTTCATACGTACTTTGATTTCTTGTATCTATATATCATGTAACATAAAATGTGTTGTAATTTACCTGCATTAAAAAACCAATGAAGAGACAAAATGTTTCTTTCATATAAGGGTCATTCTCAAAAAATGATGTCCGTAGTGAGGGCTTTATAAAACAACCTCTTAATCTTGTTTATTATTATGGTAGGATAACCATGTTAAGCCAACAAAAATGGGATAAATTAATAATTAAAAAAAACATACTTCTGATTATTTTAAAAGTATGAGACTTAATTGAGGGGCTAAGTTTAGGGGATATGTATGTAAAACATTCATTTTGTATTACCAATTCGAAGTCACCCTGTAGTACCAATAGTTTTTGGGCGTGTTTGTAATCAATGTATCGATGGCTTTTTGGGCAGTTGATTTTATTTGAATAAGTGCTACAGAGAAGACCATGGGCTTTCTGTAAGTCTTGAATTATATTCAATAAAAGTCCTAATGATAGGACCATGGTACGCTATGACTACCCAACCGTTGAAGGAGCTGGGTCTGAATAACAATGTTAATTAGTCCTACTTTGGGTCTTAGGAGGCTATTCTAATCTATAACGAAAAGCATGCGAATAAACAAATGGCCGAAGCCCTAAATACAAGGTGTTTCATTGAACGTAATACAACTCATGTTTTTTAAATTCCTCTCCCTGGTGCTAAAACCCTGTTGGTGCTAAAGACCTAGGTCTCGTTTTGTTAAAGTCATCTTAGTTAATTAATATCACTGTTTCAATTATTCATGTTTTTTTGGTCTCATCGTGTTAACCCTACTTAGAGTTAAAAGAAAAAAGTTTGAATCTAATTTTGTAGTGAAAATGCTTTCTGCCACATTATTAAAGTTATTGGTCATAACAAACAAACAGTAGGCTTATGATGCTATGCATTGTCACGCGATAAATAAATGATAAAGCACCCGTCACTCTCACACACTATTTGTCAGAAAGTGACGGATGCTTTATCATTTGTTTATCACGTGACAAAGGGTAGCATCATAAGCCTACAGGTCACGTAAGCGTGACGTCATGAGGGATGCCCACGCTACGAGATTGTAATTTATTAATTCTGTTAGCAAACTAGGAAAAGTTAATTATGACGAATTTCAATAAATCAAATAGTGCATTTTGTTCTCGGTCGTTAACTGAGCCGGAATTGCTTAAGTTGTATTACGTTCAATGAAACACCTTGTATAAATATACAATCAAACAGAACTGGCCAGCCAGCTTAAATGGCTCGACCAATTAGCCGCCCGGGCAAACGCCGCCGAACCACCGCAACAACCCGCTGACCGACGCTTGCGACAACAATTGCCAATTATAAAAACGCTGATAGAGATCTATTTATGAGTTTTTTACATAGCAAATATTGTTTATTTACTCATTGAAAGTACAACCAAACAAACTAAACACGCCCTAGGGTATTACAAATAAAATTCTGCTTATAAACTTAAATGTATGGTCCTTTATCGCGATAATGATGGCGTTTCCTACGGGTGCTAGCTCTAGGAGCTGTCACAACTATCGGACTTCGTGGCGGTAGGCTGCCTCAGCAAAACCTCGGCACCACGGGTGTGTGAAACAGTGGCGTGCATGGGCACAGACCACAGTGAAAAGTGATGAATCAATGATTTATCTTGTAGGTTGTTGTCCTAACTGAGATGCAAGAGTAGTCGAGAGGAGACAGTATTTGTGTGGGTTATCGCGGTGGCGTATTAACGTGGTCCCAGCATGATAAAGTACCAGACTTGGCACCAGTTGGCAGCACCGTCTTTGCTCAGTCAAGTTTCTTAGCCGGTTCTTCTCGGGGCAGAGGTTCCACATTGGAACTGATGGTAAATCTTGACATTAATAGATACATTTAAAAATGCCTAAATTGAATAATAAAGAACTTTGACTTTAACACGTTCCCTATTGATTTGCTAAAGACGGAATCTTCAAACTTAAATCATCTTTAAAATCCTATTTATTCGTAAAAGCTGGCATTCGGTTTCGTGATATTACATTTTATGTCCATAATCCGGAATATTTTCACTCGAGCGTATTTAATAGTGTATGTTGAAAACGCTCATTGATTAAGTTATTTTTACCGTTTGAAAAAAGGAGGATCTTAATTCATCGGATTTTTATTTATGTTCCCCGATTATTCAAAAATGGCTGAAACGATTTGAAAAAATCGTTTTTTGTTTAAAAATGTCCTGGTGGTTCTAATCGTTGCCAGGACAGAATTTGATGATGGAATCTTGGAAGGATCGGGGGGGGGGGGGGACTTTTTATATGATAAGCTCATCTAAGTAGATTTGAGTATTTTTAGTACATACGAATGCATTAGTAAATTTATTAAAAGATTCGTTTGAAGTTACAATATTAACGCCAAACTTGTGAATTATCCCGCCTGGTCTAGTGTAGGTTAAATACCATGCGTTCAATATTTTATATTCATTTTTAAAGTTAAAAAGTAGCTTAATAAAATGGGGAAGTCAACAGTGGCCCCGCATTACGTTCATTTTGTATAAAATCTGGTAACACCCTTGTGTTGCGTAAATCTTTCATTCGGACGGGCGCGATACACCCAACAAAAGAGACGCTTATCTGTGCCCAAATGGATGCAGGTGACTCCTAACAGATAAACAGCAAAACAGACTTCTCGTGTAACGGAACCCTTCGATAAACTCTTGTGATAAACTGGTCCTGAGATCCCTAACGAATTTGCTTGGGAACTGGCATTATACTCGCTCAATATGAAATAGACCACTGACGATATTCTGCTGAAGCGGCTTTCTGAGCGACTCCGTGATTCTTTTGGCCGGCCAGCACTTCACACACCTTAAACAGTCTGTCACACACCGAAAAGTTGCAAACAAATCCGATAAAACCGCCGTAAGATAATTTTTGGTAATAAACGCACCCGTTCGCGTCTATTTCCGTCCGAGCCGAAAGCGGTATTGTGTCAACCGAAAAGACTGCACGAGGAGCCATCTACCCATCGTCATGACCGCCGTAGGATGAGCAGTCTACCTACATATTAAGAGATTACAATGCCTAAACAACTCGTGTGCCGATGGAACGTTTCAAAAAATGAGAAACTTTCCAGTTGGTAAAATCTAGGCGATTTTTCAAAATGTCCTATAGGGAATTTTCAGAAACGGGAACTTCGTGTGAGAGATTCCAGAATGTTCTGGGATGTTTTCCAACTTTCTGTAACTTGCTTTTTAGAAGGGACACAGTACCTAACACAAAATACGGTTAAAAACTACCAATTGTCTTGCGTTTTGTTAACATTTGTAAATGAAACGATACTGTTATGATGTCGATATTGTCGACTTGTTTTTATTGCCATCAAAACCAGACCTCGAGACAGAAGTTTACTGTCCCAGGCGTGCTTAATAATCAGACATAGACGTTTTTGTGGGGACTTCCTTCCGATATTAAATTTATCGATATTTGTTTCAAATACTAATTTCGAAGTGACATTTCATAGTAGATATTAAAGTTCACCGGATAAAATAGAAATTAACTAAAATTCTGATGACTACCCATCGATGTTATATAATGATAATTTATGAATATAGTCATTAATAGGCATACTTTTTAGAGTTTTTAAAATTCAAATATACATCAATTTTAAGAACTAAATTTTTATTATTAACTGGTTTCTTACACAAAAACTTATTTTGATGCTATTCAATCGCCTTGCAACAAAGGCCAATTTAGGTAAATTGTATGACATTGTGTAGCATATTAGTATACTCTAATATAATATCTACCAAGTTATAGGAAAATATAATTATGGAAAAGTCTCAAAAATTAAATAAAAAATAGGTAGATAGTCATTTATTTTTATGGGAATAACTTTAAAACTTGTACGCGTCCTTACAATTACAGGTAAATGTCTTTAAATTACTTATTTTAATGTATCCTCATAAGAAAGTAAAATTTATCGATAAAATTATATCGTTGGGAAGTCCCTAGGACAATATTATTCGTGCCACAAAAACTTCTATGTCTGTTAATAATATAATCATTTTTCTGTTACTTCACCTAAAAAACATAACCATAAAAACAGTAAGATCACTTGCACTCGCGAAACATAATATATTCCCAGGTTACATGAGCCCGTAATATCCGCTCGCAGCCTGCCCTTTCAATACGTAATCGATTTCCACGGCGCTTCCGCTCAAGACGGCGCCCCGCCGTGTTTCATATTAATTTAAAGTGGGGGATATTCAATGTATGGGGGAAACAGGAGGATTAAGGCAAGCCACTGTGGCGCAAAGCAGCGCAACCACTTTCTGACACACGAATGTACAGATGGCAGATAGGTTTTTCTGTTCCCCCACAGTTCAAAACTTAGACACAACAGTCAGTTGAATGATATCATCAATACTTTTGTCATATGTAGCCTTGGTTTAAAACATTTCAAATTTTCTAATTCACAACGGCTAGTATTGTCTCGGGAGATCCCAGAGCTGGCGCATACCTCTCGCAAAGAATAGCTCAAGCGATTCAGAGGGGTAATGCCGCCAGCGTAATGGGACCATGCCGCAGGCGCAGCTGCTAGAAGAGGTATCTTTTTACAGTATTTTATCCTCTTTTATCGTGTCTATGTTAACCAATAAAAACAGAATAGTAGACACTGCAAAATTGAAACATTGATTTTTCTTGTTTCGAATTAGTTATACAGTAGAGGTGTCAGTGTGAGGTCAGGCGGGCCCCTAACCAAAGTATAAAGACAACCAAGTAGTTCGTTTTCGCCGTTTAGGAGCGCGCGATACCTACGGTTGCCTAAGGCACAGGGCTGCCGCTCGTCGGTTCTGTAAAATACCTACTTACTACGACGTAACTTTCATTAGGTTGACCTCGATCGAACGAACAATCGTTCGAGGTCAACTTAGTAAAAGTTACTTATTTCAATATGAAACTATCCGATCGCACACATCTGATGTTAATGTTATTAAGTATAATAGTTTAAATAAATTAGTATTGGTACGTGTACCTACATGTAAGTAACGCAACGATATTTCGGCCCGTTTCATAAAACCACTCTCGTGTTTAAGGCATTTTATGTATCAATAGAATCAACTACTATTTAATTAGTACACGTTTAAAAAATCTGTTAATTTTACTCATCACTGTCAAACAAAATAATTATCTACTCTATTTAATTGAATATAGAATATAGTTTGATCACAAAACTATCAAACATTCTATAAACGACTTAAAATATAACATTTATATAGGTACTAATAAAATACACACCGTTCGAGCTTTCGGGATCCTTAGGAATGCAGAAATATGATAATTCTGGATTTTGCACACTATTCCTCAAACATCCGAACACACTGCAGTATATACGTCTTCTATACTTTGCTTCGTGCGCAGACATTTTGTACGTTCGACCGCTCGCATCGACAGCTCAACCCTGACTAAAGCACCCGGCAATGCTTGCCTGTGGTGCGTCCGTACACGGCGCGCACACATGCGCGCTCCCGATGTAGGTACCTTTTGTCGGAACACAAACTACCGTATACCGTGCCCTAACCCCACCTGCCCTTAGTAATTTTAGTATCCTCCATTATTCAAGAAGTTTTTATAATCATAACAACTCGTGCTCCTCAAGGTGGATTAGCACACAATTCAGAAAAAAAATCTGTTTTTCTTCAGAGCTGGTCTGAATCTTATAAGGTTTTGGTCCAAATAATTACGGAGATTAGATCGCAATCACTTTAGCATAAAATTGGCCGATTAGGACTCATATTTCACAACGCAGTTTTTCACGAAAGACTGCTTAAGGCGCGGTAGGACCTGGCTCGCATTTCACATACAAACTAGGGTCGGGCGGAATGCAGATTATTGCAGATTATCTTCGATTTCTAACATAAAAGTATACGTTATCAACCCAAACATGAGAGGATGCCCTGCATGACTGTGAAATCATGATTGTCAGGTATTAATTTTGTCAGAAAAGGTAACTGGTGATGAACAAAATGAAAAAGAATGAAAAAAATACTTTATTTTATAGTGTTTTCGCGCTACTTTTCTATCGAGCGAAGTGTTCGCTATCGTGTTCTAAGTGAGAGGAAGCCCTAGATACAGTTCTGAATATTATTATATATGTTTTACAGTGACCTAAGAGTCAAATAAGTGCTCTAAAAATGCTTTCGGAGGTGTACGTCAGATTCCGTTTTCGTCAGATGCACTTGTAGGTCAGATTCCGTTTTCGTCAGATTCCTTGTTGGTCATATTCTGTTTTCGCCAGATGCCTTGTTGGTCAGATTCCGTTTTCGCCAGATACTTTGTTGGTCAAATTCCGTTTTCGCCAGATGCCTTGTAGGTCAGATTCCTTTTTCGTCAGAAGCCTTGTAGGTCAGATTTCGTTTTCGTCAGATGCCTTGTAGGTCAGATTCCGATTTCGTCAGATGCCTTGTTGATCAGATTCCGTTTTCGTCAGATGCCTTGTAGGTCAGATTCCGTTTTCGTCAGATGACTTGTAGGTCAGATTCCGTTTTCGTCGGATGCCTTGTAGGTCCGATTCCGTTTTCGTCAGATTCCTTGTAGGTCAGATTCCGACTTAGTTTCCTAGTAGGTCCCGACTTAGTCCGATTCTGTCTGATTCCTAGTAAGTCAGATTCATATATCTTTTTATTTATTTCATGGAACGTCAATTGTTGAGTCTGCTGTGGTACTCGACTTGGCACGCTATTGCAGTTATATTTTTATGCCACACCTGGCCATAAAGTGGTTTTTCCGCACGCTGCGCGTACGGAAAAATCCGCTTTCTGGCCAAGTGTAGGCATAAAATGATTTACACAACACGGGAGGTAATAAAGAAAGCCTTCGATCGCATATTTACGTCCCTCGCTTCCAGCTCGGGCCGCAAACTTCTGCGATCTCGGCGGCTTTTCTTTGTATTACCACCCTAGTTTAATTAGTTTAGTAGTCTTTGTAATGTACTATTGTAAAGTTCGAGTCACATCATTATAAATAAATAATGATCCCAAACGAGGTACTAGGATATCAGAACTTCATAGGCGTTATATTTGCATTTAACCTTTTCGCACACTAAAATGCGAAAGAATGGTTCGAAATGTTCGAATAAAGGTAGATTTTTTGGAGTGGTTTTAATTGATTGTTTTGCACATTTGAGAAAAGATATACATACCTCGGCGTGAAAAGGGGTTGCCGGCCTTGTAACTAATGGCCTTGCTTTCGCTCGGTCATCTACCTATATGTACTCGGCCGGCAACCCCTTACTTCCCGGCCTCTGTAGTAATGTACTATAAATTGCCACATAGTTTAATACTACTTGATGATATTTAGTCCTTATCTTTTTTGAGGATCACGGTCCCTAACTTAATTTTGGTTCCAAGTTCCAACTGATGATACGCGACGCGTTCGTATCAGTTCAAAGTTACGAGGGAACAGACGTACATACATACATTTATGTATACATACGGCACTAAAATTATAATCCTTCTTTTTGCTTTGCCGTAGTCGGGTAAAAAATACGATGTAAAAAAGTACACCAACAAAAGAGCGTATCTTCATAGCAATTCATGGCAATTACGTCCTTTTGTTTTATCGGCAATATCTCAAGAACGGTTAATCCGATCTTGTTGAAAATAATTTTCGTTGAAAGAATCAATAAAGCGTTTTTTCATATTTTCCGGACACACGGTTTAGAAGATAGAGGGTGGGACACAATTTTCACAACTTTCGGAGCGGTTATTTACAAAGATATTCACTTAATCAAAAACATTACCTAAGAACCTTAAAATGTTTTGAAAAGAAATGTCGATATAAATTTGCTGAAAATATATTTTTTTAATTTCTGTTACGTGTATGGAGTGCCCCCTGAAGAATATTTATTTTAGTTGCTTAACTACTAAACTAAGTATCGGCTCATACAATACACCTATATCTAAATTTTATCAATATCCATGATGTCGTTTTTTAAATAAAGTGCCTGTGACATACGGACAGACGGACGGACGGACAGACAGACGAAACTATAAGGGTTTGCCGTTTTGGCTACGGAACCCTAAAAACCCAGTAAAAACTCTATTCAACCAACGAACCCTATTGACCCTGTTTTATGGTATTATATATGTCGGAGACAGCAGCGATAATTCAAGAAATCCAAGACTGTCTATTGACTACTGTAGTACTAAGTAGATTTAAAATGGCGCGAACGCCGTGTGACGTAACGACCGGTTGCGTTGCACGTGGGCGGGCTCGTTGGACAAGAGTGTCGATTCTCTTTCTGACTGTCGTGGCGACAACACTTGTCTTACGATTCTGTCAGTTCGTCTGCCAGTAGTTAAAGTTGCTACTTGATAATTGTAATTCTGTCGATTAATAGTGAAAATGAATCATACTGTGTAACGTAATTGTCTAGATTTGCTCACTCAAGTACCTACGCCATAATATTGTAACAACTATTGTAATGCCTGATGATTTAAAAGAGAAACTGGTGAGTTTCTTCGGCGCTTCTTCTCACCAGAATTCATTACCGAAGTCGCCAAAATAATCAGACGAATAAATGATTTGATCTGACATGAATCCACTTCTTTAACCAACATACCTCAACGGCCAGGATTCTGCAGCTAACCCATCCTGACCTGACAGTCAGTCGCGTGAATCCGACATATATATATATTTTTTTTAGAATATTCAGTAATCTATGTGCTTTAAGAAAATGGTTCAGAATGTAAGTTTACGTCTGGCTTCTGTTGTCGCGTGACAGATCACTGCCAGTCTCACTCTACTAGGAATCTTAAAAGTTGGAATCCGACCCACTAAGAATATAACAAAATGTGAATCTGACCTACTAGGAGTCTGTCTGGCAAAAACGAAACCTGACCATAAGAAATCCAGCAAATAAGAGTCTGACGCACTAGGAAACTGACTAAGTCAGAATCTGACGAAAACGGAATCTGACCTACAAGGCATCCGACGAAAACGGAATCGGACCTACAAGGCATCCGACGAAAACGGAATCTGGCCTACAAGGAATCTGACGAAAACGGAATCTGACCTGCAAGGCATCCGACGAAAACGGAATCGGACCTACAAGGCATCCGACGAAAACGGAATCTGACATATAAGGAATCTGACGAAAACGGAATCTGACCTACAAGGCATCTGGCGAAAACGGAATCTGACCTACAAGGCATCTGGTAAAAACGGAATCTGACCAACAAGGCATCTGGCGAAAATGGAATCTGACCAACAAGGCATCTGACGAAAACGGAATCTGACCTACAAGTGCATCTGACGAAAACGGAATCTGACGTACACCTCCGAAAGCCTAAAAATGATTTGGAAACTAGGCTTCCGTGCCCGATTCTGGTCTCACTTCGCCTTAAAAAGACGTTAAATACGGTATTTGACAACAGTAGTACTGCGCACGCAAGGAAAGGACAAAATCAAGGCACGTGTTACATCTATCGACATCTATATAAAACAAAGTCGGGTTAGTTACACCAATACATAATTTATAACTCGAGAACTGCTGCACCGATTTTTATCTTTGATTTTTTAGGTTTGTCTTTGCCCCGTACAACAGAATAACGAATAAAATATCTACAGAATAAAACATTCTGAGACGGAACAAAGTTCCCCGGGACAGCTAGTTTACATAAAATAGCCTCAATCGATTTTGGCGTATAAGGACTCTTACCAAAAGTATTGTCATGGGTACTTCAACTATAAGTGAACTCTCTGTCGCGCCGTGTTCTGCGCTGGTTTTGTGTTGGAATAATATTTCATTGTAATCCTTTAATACCCTGCAGTACGTTTCAATCACTGGCATGGCTCTTTTCAAAGAGGTTCGGAATCGAGAAGCTTCAGTCGGAACAAAAGAATTATTTAAAAAATGATCGATTAAAAACTAAAGTAATTAAAAATGGATTATCTTTGATGTAATTAGTTTTCTAACTTGTAAATACGTACCGGCGCTCAATATTATGCTGGTTAATCAGTAACTATGTTTTGGATATTCCCATCCGTAAAAAATGCGGACTATGCGGATGTGAATGTGTGCAACTTGTTGCAAGAACGAAACCGAGCGGTAGTATGTTTTAATGACTTGAAATTTATTTTGCTTGACTCCTCATATTGTTTTGTATGGACAACATGTATTAACCAAAATGTATGTCATTAAAGAACATTGCTAACACATTTTTTATAGGGAGTCATCATAGGACATTTTTTTACTAGACGAGACGAGAACTCGTATGCGATTTTCACTTAATTTTTTTTTAAACAACTAGGGTGGCAAACAAGCGTACGGCCTGCCTGATGGTAAGCAGTCACCGCAGCCTATAGACGCGGCGATTAATCGATCAACTGTACTCATCGTACTTGGGTGACCCGCGATGTAATCAAATTCGCATACGAGTTCTCGCCTTGTCTAAAATATGCCTAAGGCACAAAATTAAGGCTACTCGCTACGTAGTCCACATGCTGCTCTATGCCTTAAACTGTCTTAATCCCATTAGACGCCTTTACTTGATAGTCGAGTCCAGTTCAAATACGTCCCACTTTCATCCCTCGAAGGCGACGGTAACGTGTAAACAAGGACTCTAAAATCATCCACGCGGAAAGGAATAAACTCGTTGCATTCCGGACGTGGAGATTTGTCAACTTGAAACTTTTATACGGATAGTCTAAAGAGGCGTTTCCACTGCCGAGCGAGAAGAAACGGACCGTGAGCTGACTAATCACATTCAAAGAAAGAAAGACAATACAGTTATTCGACGCAACACAAAAAGAACAGTAAAAAATAAAAAGTAGAACATGAATAGAGTACGTTGCAACAAAATGACCATTTTGTGGCAGCGTACCTCAGCAAAATGCCGACTTATAGAGTCGGCGCTGGCCTTCCGGTGGTACGTCATGACGACAAATTCGCACTACCGATTACTTATTCGACTATCTGCAAATTTACCCGAATGATTTTAGGTGAGTTGATGCCATAGACCACTTGCGTTTTTGAGCACTTGATACATGCTTGATACTCATACTAACCCGCCAAACGCCCCCTTAGATACGGGGACGGGGTAACACCGACATTCCCTCATTTTTTTCACAGCGTAACCATTGTAATACAAAAGACGTAAAAATAAACGACCCGCTATGGTTCCCATAACATATCTTAGCAAGAGTTATAATATTATTGAAAAGGTCAAAATTAAAGCGTCAAAATATGGCTGGAAAATTGGATGACTTGGGTAACCGCCTCGGTGGTACATGGTAATTTTTTGCTTTCAATAAAACATTAAGCACTTTTATTTTCAAAATCGAGTAACTTAATTACCTTGCTTACTTTTATCAATACATATTATAAAATCGCAGCAGGACTGTGTTTGTATTGCACATTGAAATTCTTCAAAAAAAAATTACTAAGTATCAAAAATAAGTGATAGAATATAAATAGATAGTGCATTTGTCTGTTTGTACAGTTAGTGTCAAATAGTCTGTAGTATCCAAAGCGAATATTCCGTAACACGTCTTTAATACTATAGGAACGAAGACGTGCTACGTGTATATTTTTTAAATAATGAATCCCATCGAAAACATTACATGTAAAAAGATGTAAGTCTCGCAACGCAGTTCTTCTACAACACAAACGTTTTGAGATGTAATGTTAATAAACCAAGTCGGTTATTGATGTCAGTGGTTCCACTGACTTGCCCATTATTTAACCTTAAGCTTATTTCGAAACCGCGAGCAAAGTCTAATTTAAAAAATAGTTGCGTGCATTCTGTAGTTAGAAATAAATTAGAATCAGCTTCTAATTACATCCAGCCCCAGTGTGGACCGGAGGTAAGCAGCACGCGAGTAGCTAATCTCATTACTCGCTCGCTCGCTCTTGTCATCGTGGCCGGCAGTAATTGAAGTGCAAGTGCCCCGGTAAGGCTGCCGCACACTAGTCTAGTACTGTCTACCGCATGATTACCCTTACAGAGTATTTCTTCCCATTTGTGCATTAGTAATATTAGTATTATGTTTTCTTAAATAACACATGCTCTTAAACAAAAGAAAGACCATGAAATTTAACATTTAAATTTTGAATTATTACGTAATTCATGATATCGTATGCGATTTTTTCAAAAACGTTTGAATGCAGTTATCATTTTTTAAAATAAAATAAAGTCTTCTTTCAGCAAAATATCCTATCTACAACATATGAGGTACTTTCCCTTTATGTCGCATAGTCTTGGGACACCCTTTATTTCCCAACACATATATTTGTAACGATTTCCCTCGCTTTGAATGTTACAGACTATTCGATGTTAACTGTACATGCTCGAGTCGCTGCATATAACTTGTGCAATGCGGGCTACCGTTTTTGTGCTCACCAGATGGCGCCACTGTCGAGTAGGGTCCTGAAGTATCTAGCTGTCAGTTCGTTATTACGGGATTGAAGACGATATTTCGGTAAAAGTCGGCGTCCATAATACGGCGTGTGCGGGGGAGCGGTAACAGCACGGATTTATAAGAAACATGGATATGGTCAGTAGGCGTGGCGCGCGTTTCAGCTATAGGGGCAAAATGACCTTATAGCGAGAGAACAGTTGACAGTTGCTATGTAACCGCCGTCACACGCTGAGCTCTGCATTTTTACGTTTTCGTGAGGTTAAAACAAGCAATTATGCCAAACTGTTCTGTGTTAAGGTGACCAAATAGAAGTCGCATCCAAAATGTATCGAAAGGAGGCATTTCTTACCACAGGTATGTAAATAAAATGAGTTTTCCGAAATATTTTTATTTCGATTTCATTTAGTTGGCATTTATTTAGAAGTCGACTCTATTAATTCACCGATAAAGTTCATTTTACCTTGTCAATTCTCATGAGTCCATTTTGAATGAACTAACAGTAGTGAGTTACCTGTTCGATAAAAATATCGATATGATTGGATGAATGAATGAATGGAACCATTTTAAGATAAATCAAAGTATATTTAAATTTAATGCACTGACAACGTATTAAATAAATATAAAATATTAATTTTGCATTTCAAGCAATTATTTTGTTGCAGTTATTTTATGTTTATTACAGTTAATCATTGTGATGTTTTAGGTTTCATGCTAAAGCCACATTAAAAGAAAAATGGATCGATGCGACTGGGAGAAAGGACTGGTTTCCAAGTAAAAATAGTGTGATTAGTTCAAAACACTTTGATGAAAATGACTTATATGTAAAGAATGTCTTAAGAATTACTTATATGTCAATAAATATATTTTGTTCAGGGGCGATTAAAGTATTTGATTATTTTAAAAATGAATGTTATTCTCTACCCCTTTCCCTTATTATTCCCTACAAATTTTTCAATTTCAATTGTAACAACAATATGAAAAAATAACTTATCCAGGTCAATTGGACGTAGTTATGCAATAACGTTCCATTCCACATGCAAAATTTATTGGATTACGGACTTTGTTTTTAAAGACAGAAGGTTGATACTTCGTTTTGTGGATTGGAACGTTATTGCATAACTACGTCCAATTTATCAAAAAAAATGTCAGTTTTAGGATTTTACTCTTGTACTGTACGCAAAGTTGTACAGTACAAAGGGATGTAACGATACCGATACCGATACCGATATATCGGCCGATATATCGGTATCGCCGATAATATACAACCGATATTTCAACTATTTCAAGAAGGAACGTGAAAAGAATTTGCTGTATGAAAAAAAATCTGCAAAAAGTAATTTCAATTACTGACTTAATTTATATATTGGTCCATTACCTTGTCAATAATAATGACTATGTTAATTATATATTTGGTTCTTAATAAAAAAAAAAGTTCTGTGTTGACAATTTATTTATTTTTACTTTACACCTTCAAGGTTGACTCTCTGTTAAATATAGCCAAGTTTTAGGTATAATAAGGACATACAAATAATAAATCTGAAGTTCATACTTCATTAGTTAGCTAAGGATATCGGTATCGGTATCGCCGATAATTTACTACAAATATCGGTATCGGTATCGTATCGGCAAAATTGTGTATCGTTACATCCCTAAGTACAAGTAAAGGATATTTTACTTTTAGATTAACGGGAGGGAAATAAGATTCTAAAATATCTTCATATAATAAAGATTTTTTTCCGTGTTGTACCTACATTGTGGCGAAACCTTTTTAGTTGTCTAAATAGGTTAGCTAGGTTAAGAATATATCTTTGAAGAGCTGTCGCTGTCATTGTTATGATTATTGTTTTGTTGCTTAAATAAATATATTTACATTTTTAGTGGAAAAAGGAAATATCTTATTCAACTATTCCTTCACATAATTGATCACGTCGGGGTCACCAATTATGTGAGAAAGAACAATAAATAATCATGACAATGATAGCGACAGCTCTTCAAAGATATATTCTTTGCCTAGCTAATCTATTTATACAACTAAGAAGTTACCACAACACTACATCATTTATTTATATAATATTGTAGTAAAAAAATTAATTCATCATTGTGTCCATTTGAACACCCTAATTGTAAAAAAAAAAATCATACAAAAGAAATGACGAATTACGATTCGTTATTAGGTATTTATTTTTAGTGATTGATGAACGGAGCAACATTCATTCATTCGTTCATCGATAACTTTTTATTCTTTGTCAAGCCCTTACGTCGATGAAATATTTAAGTGTGTGCGTGTATTGAGACGGCGCTGGCATTAGTGTGTACTAGCCAATAGCAACGACAGCGTTGCTGTAGTGTGTCGCTGTGTTCTTTGATGATTGGCGGTGACGCTAGTTTATTTGTGGGTGTTGTCTTTGCATGTGCACAGCGTTAATGTATGCGTGAGCAAAACCTGCGACAGCGGTTCTAATACAAAACGCGTGTGATTTCACATCTTTGTTTCTTATATATCTGTGGGTAACAGTATTCTGCAGATGATCGCGGACAGACTGGACTCGGCCGTCCTCGGCCGCTTCGTGGATCTGCATGTGATGCCGAGGGATCGGTGAGGCGGCGGAGGAGGGGAAAGGGTCTGTTTTGATACTAAACAGTTGTTACTTGTTAATATGTGTAATAATTATTTTATTTGATTTCGTGCAACTAACATAGTGTATAAGTTGTTTACTAACAAAATATGGAACCTGATTTCTGAAATAAATTATTTTTATTTTATAAAAATATCGAGCATGCCGCAGTAGGTATTGCGTTTAGTTCGGAAAAAAGGAGCACATAAGTTTCAGAATGATGAAACTGTTTCAAAGCACTAACATTCGTTGACCCGTAACTCATACTTGCCATAATAATCTCAGATATTGCAAAATATTGATAATATTATTCTAATAACAAATAAACCCGTGTAGCCCCCCACAAACCGTGTCATTTAACATTTCAGAGACCTCACGCTACACTAGCGCCTCTAGCGGCAAAATTTATTCGCTGCAGCGCTCATTGAAGCAAGACAGTGACATTTCACTTATTCTACACCCGCCAGCATGCAGGCAACCAAGCAGCACGCGACTCGCGAGTAGCTAATCTGATTACTCGCTCGCTCACTCTTGTCATCGTGGCCGGGAGTAGTTGAAGTGCAAGTGGCTCGGTAAGGACGCCGCACACTAGTCGAGTACGTACTGTCTAGATCCGAGTAAGAAACAGAAATATATCGAGCTAAAAGCAAAAAGTGTATGTACCTCACGTGCTAAAAAGAAGTGGCCGCGACCTACTTTGCACGTCGCTATAAAAGACATGTGAAAAAACAAACCAACAGACAGGCAAAGCAGGCCGACAATTATTTCACAAACTATTTATTTCCCTTTTTTTATTTATTTTTGACAATCCCCACAATTTTATTAAGGAAAACGTTACGATTTCTTTGTATGTATAAATAAATATTTGCCTCATTTGACTTAAATTATCAATCCTTTTCCTTTTCATCAATGTCCTTCGTGGTCATAATTAGAATTGACATAATTTCTAAATTTCTCTCAAAAAGTGTCAATGGACTTCAGATAATAAATTCATATGAAGCAGATAGTGTGTAGCCATCCTAAGGCTCCATAAGTGCAAGTGGGTATTCCGATAAGGGCTGTTACACACGGAGTGGCCCGAGCGTCTAGGAAGGCCCCAGGGACAGCCACGTGCATGTTTGCAAAACGGAACCAACATTGTTTATCAATAAAAAACCAGTGCGATTCACACGAGAGGCCTGAACCAAGAGGATTAATAAACTTACGTTTCAAACGATTTAGGCTGTTTTCTTTATGATCTAAGACGAGTCTTGGTGTTATTTCTCGTAACCATTGAGATCAAGACCTTGTGTTTCAATAGCATCCAGTTGGCATGTATTTAATTTATTGTTAATCATTAATATAAAATATATCAGTTTATTATTGGCAGAGTCATATACAAATAAAATATAACTACTAAGTAAACTAAACTTAAGTAAAAATTAAACTAAACCTATTAAAATAAACCTAAGTCAAAACTAAAAATTATCTAAAAAATTGGGCTCCATTGGCATGGTGCCGAATATGCTGGCAGCGTTTCCCCGCTGTATGGCGATACTTATTCGCTGTGCGAGGAAGCTGCCAGCATGTCGGTCCCCGGTGAAGTCGACCAGCCTTTTGGAGAGATCCTTGAAAAGTGCTTGTGCGCTGGGACCCCACGGGCCCAGGGTCTCGACGCCGAATGGCATAAACATGTATTCGGAGACCCCTGTTTTTGTAACTCTTTAATTTTTCGGCCGCTTTGGCCGCCGCACCTCGCTGGGTACTAGTTCCGTTGAGGTGGGAGGAGCCAATAAATTTTATTGTAATTTTACATTTCACTTCACATAATAAAAACAAATATTTTTGTTCGCTTCAAATTCTCATCATTTAAAACTCATACGCAGTTAGGAGTGGCTCACTCCGAGATTTCGGCCATTCTCACGAAGTATGTCTGCGGTCACCTAATTAACGCGACGCTGTTTTCATACTAAATATATGGAGACGCGGTAATTAGACGCGGTCATACTTCGTGAGAATGACCGATTTTGCCGCGACTACTCAATTTTGCCCCCGCGGAGGACCTTAGCCAGAGACCAGGAGCACGCGTTATGTGATAGAGACAGACGGTCGGATCCGATGCGTTCCGTTCGGCGGTCGGACCTAAGCGTCAGTTTTGAAAGAAAGAGAAACTTATATACGTAGTACTATTACTTATTCTGTGCTTCACTTAATAAAACCAAACCAAAAACTGATTGAATTAGGCGTTACTTTGAGGAAGTGAGGAGTTTATCAACGAACGCCGGACTATCCACATATTTTTGTACGTCTAAAACTCCCATCATTTAACATTCATACACTGTATGCTTTTGGAAACCCTGGTTGGCAGAGGGGATGCCTAAGGACCACGGGCGTAGCCAGGTTTTAGTATCGGGGGGGGGGGGGATTATAGTTAGTAATCAATGAGATATGCCGCACGCCTGTTCTTATTTTAATTCTATGAATGTTAATATCTGAACTTTTCGGGGGGGAGGGTTTGAACCCCCAACCCCTCCCCCCCCCTGGCTACGCCCGTGCTAAGGACCTCAATACAAAGTCCGCTACTCTGAGCGACGAGTGATATGTACCGAAATAGCTGGGGAGCCCTGAATATTGCACACGTTTAATGGCGGAACCGTGTACCTTGTCACTTGGCGCAGTACACACCAATAATAGCACGCGTTCAGAGCTTCACTTGGTTGGACTTACTTTCAATTGTCTACAGGCTTACTAACCTTGTTCAATTTTAGATTATAAAAACCGGTCAAGAGCGAGCTGGACTCGAGCACTGAGGGTTCCGTACAAACTCGTAAGTAGATACGTGACTAGTTCAAGAAAAACTGTATGGCGATTAGTTTAGTAGGAGCAAATAAGTAAGTGTTACGATTTTAGCGAATGTCTAAAAAGCGATGAGAGTTAGGAACACCTTTATATTTTATCCTGTAATATTTAATGATGATATTATTAATTGTTTATTACTACAGATTTTTCTGTTGTAACTTCGAAGATAATAGTGTAGAATGGTATTTTTTAACGTTTTTCGTCCTAAATCAAATAGTAATAATAAGAATTGAGAAAAAAAAAAACAAAAAAATGGTTTTGGAATCTACAAATTAAGCCCTTTCGTTTGATACCCCACGTAATACAATAGCACAGCACAACATTTTAGAATCAGAATCAGAATCAGAATCAGAATAATCAGAATTTTAGACCTCCCATTACGGCCCCCTTTAAAAAAAAAGTAAAAACGGTAGAAGATTTTTTTTTAATCTGTAGCCTCGCTCAAGGGGAAACTAAACAAGTTGTGGTTGCATCCTGATTCCTGACTGAATACTTGACAGGTTTTTACATGTTTTTTATAGGTTCTGTATATTTTTATTTATTTATATACCTATGTATATTTAGGTCATATGCGATATAAAAACATAGAAAGAGTAACCCAATTCTGCAAAATACATAAGAAAAAATATAGTAAATTACTTACAGGGCGTAAAACAAAGACATACATGTATTTCACGACACGTTTAGCTTAGTGGGAGTGACACTGCCGACGAAGCTAGAGGTCCCGGGTTCAAATCCCGGAAAGGGCAAATATTTGTGTGATGAGCACGAGTATTTGGTCCTGAGTCATGGATGTTTTCTATCTATTTAAATATGCATTTATCTATATAAGTATGTATATCATCGTTTAGTACCCATAGTACAAAAATTGTTTAGTTTGGGACTAGGTTGATTAGTGTAAGATTTGTCCCTCAATATTTATTTTTATTTATATACCTCTCTCTATATTTAAGTACCTCTATATTCTCTTGTTCATGATTCTCAGTTTGTCTAGCACCTCTCATATGCCATCACTCAACTGCTCAAAGGTTAACTGAAAGAGATCCCTTAAGGGGATAAGTTCGCCTATGTACATAGCCGAACTTATCTCCTTAAGGGATCTCTTTATTTTGTAATCCTGTACTTTGTCTTATTTTGTGCAATAAAGTGTTTACCTGTGTACATAGAAATCGTGCTATATTCGTCTTGCGATTCCAAGGAAAATAATACTTATTTATGCCACACCTGGCCATAAAGTGGCTTTTTCCGCACGTTGCGCGTACGGAAAAAGCCTCTTTCTGGCCAAGTGTTGACATAAAATGATGTACACAACACGGGAGGTAATAAAGAAAGCCCACGGTCGCATATTTATATCCCTCGCTTGGAGCTCGGGACGCAAACATCTGCGATCTCGAACATTCTTTGTATTACCACCCTAGTTGTGTAATGTACTATAAAAAAGGAAAATATATGATTTGTGCTATTTTTAAAACGTAATAAGGTACTGAAATACGTGAAGTTGGTATAGGGAACGTGCACAACGACGGTGCTGCCAACTGGTGCCGCCAATCTGAAACTTGTACTCTATCATGCTGGGAAACGCCGTTATTATCGCGATGAAGGACGATTACCGTTAGTGTATCCACGGCTTACAAAAAAATAATATAAATACTTTTAGAAAAATCCAGTTCTGACTTCTGATGACGTATGAATAATAAAGCGACTCCTCAAATATTAAAATATTAAATGTTTAAATCGCTTTTTTTTTCTAAGTCATTGTAATGAGGGCTTACAATATGCGCCTTGATAAATGAGACGGTCCATCTTGTCTGTGACTTCTTTTCATTTCGAATTTTACCTCGCAAAACAATCTGTCAGCACTGTCAAACTGTTTTATGTTTTAAGAATTACACTGGCCGTGGAGGTACAAGTCGGTGGGAATCGAGTTCTGTGGACACCCCCCCCGGTACTGACTTAGTTTTACATTAAATCTCAAAACTTTTTTGTTGTAGAAAAACTGCGTTGCGAGACTTGCATGTTTTTACATGTAATGTTTTTGATGGGATATTATTTTATGCATAACGTTCGGACATAAATTGTGTGCATTCACTACCGTATTCTGCAATTTTGTAGAAATATTATTGTTCTGTATAGTAATTGCGTTTTTAATTTTTTACGTTTGTTACGCGATTACTCGAAGACGGCTGGACCGATTTAGAAAATTGTTATTTTGTTTGAAACGGATTGGTCCGCCAGAGTGGTCTAACCAAACCAAGATCTAGTCGATGATGGGATCTTGGAGAAATCGAGGGAACTCTTCGATTATTACAGGCACATATACGGCGATTTAGGAATTGTGCATAGTCACTCGTGCATCTCGTATCTAAATAGGTTCACTGAAAGTCGGTTATTTTAATTTTTTTTAATTTTGTGATTATTACTTTATACACTTTCAAGGTTGACTCTCCGTTAAATATAGCCAAGTTTTAGGTATAATAAGGACATACACATATCTGAAGTTCATACTTTATTATTTAGCTAAGATATCGGTAACCGTATCGGTATCGCCGATTATTTTCTGCAATAATCGGTATAGGTACCGTATCGGGAAATTATGTATCGTTACATTCCTAGAAGCAACACAGGCGAAGCCGAGCGTACAATACAATACAAATTTAGGGATGTAACGATACCGATACCGATATATCGGTATCGCCGATAATATACAACCGATATTTGAGGAACGCGAAAAGAATTTGCTGATGAAAAAAATCTGCAAAAAGTAATTTCAATTACTGACTTATTTTATGTATTGGTCTATTACCTTGTGCAATGAAAACCTCTACGTTGTTAATTAAATCTTTGGTTGTTTTTAAAAAATAAATTTGACTTTTGAGTTGACAATCTATATTTTTCTAATATTTTTACTTTACACTTTCAAGGTTGACTCTCTGTTAAATATAGCCAAGTTTTAGGTATAATAAGGACATACACATATCTGAAGTTCATACTTCATTATTTAGCTAAGATATCGGTATCGGTATCGGTATCGCCGATATTTACCACAATATATCGGTATCGTATCGGCAAAACTATGTATCGTTACATCCCTAAATACAATCATACATGCGTACATGCTTGTATGTTATAAATATTTAATTTAGCTTTATTTTAGTTTCCTTCTTCTGTAAATATTTGTACAATTTGGCAAACTTAATTAGCGTAACACACCCAAAAAGCAACAAAGTGAGAGACTCGTTTTCGGAATCATAAAAACATAAAATAATTAGAATGAAATAAAAACTGAGATAAAATATGTAACTTTTTATATAATTAGCAAGGATCATAAATTTGAAGAATGATAAACGCGTTTCACGGCGCGGGGCCAGGGGGAATTTAATTATTATCCTTGAAAAACGAGTGCCAGCCCTGCGGCGCAAGGCACAGGCGACAGCCCTGCAAAATACTAACCAAGCTTGACCGCTCTTGGCACGAAAACGTACAGTCAAGTGTAAAAATATGGGTGCATACAAATGCTCAAAATTATGTCCAAATAAATACGGGACGTTCTTCTTTTTTACGTACAATGGAATTGTCTCCCAAAGATGATTTGATTTTACATCATAACTTATTAATTTTACGTTTATATTCCTATTATTTCGTTATCAAAACACTTTGTTTCTCTGCAGCGTTATTGTGTAAAATTGTTTTCATAATTTAATTACAATTTTACAGAAAAAATACCGTGACAGAGCGGTAAAATACCACTCCGTCACAAATAATTAGTATGGAGCAATTGTAGGTTAAAAAGAAGAACGTCCCATACACCTTCTGCAGTGGCAATAAGAACTTTGAAACGATTTAATCGATACATGTGTTTGCACTTGACTGGACAAGAAGAGAAGGTACTCGACCACTTAGCATTTTCCTAGCTGGATATTGTGTCAGCATGTCTGTTATCTACTCTTTTAAATGGTTTTAATTATATTATGTGCCTTTTGTAATGTGTTTATCTGGTGTGCAATAAAGTACATTTGTATTGTATTGCAATGGCCGACGTAATCGCTACGTCTTGTGCCCGAGGCCGCCGCCAAACAAGCCGGGCTCGAGTGCGGTGCAAACGAGATGTTCCCGGCAAAATATTTCACTCCGAAATGACCGTTATTTACCACTTTACTAACAACTACCAAGTTAAACCTTACTGCGCGAGAGAGACAAGCTCATTACTTGGATAGTATCCATTTTAATATTTATATTGTTGATTTCAGTACCTAGTAGTGGCGTGGCGTAAAAGATATCCTTGGGCAAGCCGGTGCAGATTTGGCGTACATTTTCCTTAAGAGCTCTAGAATAAGGTGGTCAAAAGCCTGATATTAGGCAAGCCGGTAGGAGTCGAGTTGTTTGGACGCCACGCCACTGATACCTAGACTTATTAATTTGACAGGTGAATATTATTCAGATCCGTTATTACGTAAAGAAGTTCATCTTTCTAATAAAAGTGGCGTTCGGGTCCAACCACCGGACGGAACGCACCTGATCGGACCCTCTCTCAGGGGTAAAATTTAGGTACTAGTAGCGGCGCGGCCGCTGGACAATAGCAGCACAAAGCCGACAATCGTGGAGATCCTTGGGGAAGGCCTATGTCCAGCAGTGGACGTCTTTTGGCTGAAATGATGATGATGATGATGAGCCACGCGGCGAAATCGCGGAGTGACCCACTCCTGGCAACACTAATAAAGCGGCGAGAAGACCGGCATATTTAACTCGATCAGTAACTTTTATCATTAGGTATAGCTTGGCAACTTCGTTGGTGACACTCACATGTGTGCTTTTTGTTATGTGCAGCCGTAACTACTCACACAAGTTACCGCCAACACGAACGGCGACCGACCGAGGCAGCCTCCGCAAGCAGCCGTTCGTGTTGGCGGTAACTTGTGTAAGTAGTTACGGCTGCACATAACAAAAAGCACACACGTGAGTGTCACCAACGAAGTTGCCAACCTTATAGCTCGTGGGTCAAATTATATTAGTAACGAGATTTACGGTAAAATTGTGAATCACCGTATTATACGCAGATGCAAATCCATAAGATTTGCAGGCGAGTTTCCATACAAATCCAGTCGCGGCGAAGTCGCCGCGAGATCACCGCGCGCGACATTTGTATGGAAATTCGCTTCTAACTCGGCGGCAGCTCGCTCGCAAATCGCTAGTGTTTAAGGCTCTAAGGCACTGGTCCCACCACCCGCGAGTAAGCGAGTAAAGTTGGGCGAGTAGCATTACGTAGCGGATCGATTGATCTCACTATGTCTGGTCAGGCCGCACCCGAACAGAACTTACTCGCCCAACTTTACTCGCTTACTCGACGGCGGTGGGACCAGTGCCAAAGTAGGTACGCATGTTCTTTCCGAAATGTCACATGCTGATGTCACGTTAATGTTGCCATTGATTAAGTACTTCCATAATTTAAGAAAATCCACCATAACAAATTTATTTGAGAACTGAACATAGTTATGCAATAACGTTCCATTCCACATGCAAAATTTGTTGGATTATGGACTTTGTTTTTAAAGACAAAAGGTTGATACTTTGTTTTGTGGGTTGGAACGTTATTACATAACTACGTCCAACTATAAAATTTGTTTTTTCTATTGCTTTTTTATATCACTCATAGTAATAAAACAACTTAAACGGATTAAATCGGGACCGGGTATGGTTGTCTCGCGGGTTGGTTGTCACAGCGGCCATAAAATAATACTAAACGAAGGAATAAGTGCATCGATTGGTGAAGTACGGAAGGATGTATACATCCTTCCGTACTCCAACCCGCGAGACAACCATACCCGGTCTCCCCTACATTTTCAGTCCCGACGTTTCGTAACCCTTTTGTGTTTTTTCTACTCCTGTACTTTTATCTATCGTTTACTTGGTCACGAAGACTAATATAAGAACATACATAATATGAGTTCGGAGAAGTCTGTATATTTTAGTCTTATTATGCCCTATATATCCCTGAAAATTCAGGGCTCTAGCTTTAGGCAGCACAAAATTACGGAAGCCCCAGCGCAGTCGAGCAAAACAAAGGCACGGGCCTTTGTTGTTTCTCGACTTGGCGGGGGCACTGCCGTGCCCTCAGATACTCAATACAAGACCATTTCACAGAAACACCAATCATAAACGGCAAAATTTGGCCAAGGGGATTCAATAGGACCAATAAATACTACGAGTAACTAACACATTCGCCTCAAATCTACAACGACGTAACTACTGTACATTTAAGTAAAACTAACCGCTCTATACCTCCAAGGCGATTTTTTTTTTTTTTTTTTTTATGAAATAGGGGGCACACGAGCAGACGGGTCGCCTGATGGTAAGCAATCACCGTCGCCCATAGACACCTGCAACACCAAAAGAGTCACAGGTGCGTTGCCGGCCTTTCACACACTGAGACACACACACACAGACACACTGAGACACTGAGAGTCAAAATGTCACGCTTAGCTTCGACTTTTATGAACGGATCAATATAGGTTCTACGAGCGATTAAGAGGAAATAGGAAGGCCGAGAGAATTGAAAATTAGGTATTTGTAAAATGTGTCGCTGTCCCGCACTGCCCGCCTCTCCCCCGCAGAGCGCGATAGAGACAACTGCAGCTTGGACCGAAAATACCTTTTAAAATTTCATGAAAACAACGTTTTGTAGTTCCCTGATTTCTTCCCCAATACTTAACCTATTTAACTATTTTTTTCATTAAACATTAAAGAAAGGCTTTGGCCGTGTTCCTATGTTTTCCTTTTTTTTAATAATTTAGTCAAATTTGTTTTCTGGATGTGTGAACACAGCGGAAAATCTGGCATTTTTTTTAGGTTTTTGAAGGTTAATATCTCTTTTGAGAATCAATTTATCGTAAAAAGGAAAACATAGGAACATATCAATTGTTAGCCATAGATTTTTGGAAAAAAAATTATTGCTCTACTGGCATTAACCAGGGAGGAAACAGGGGACTACGTTTGTATGGAATAACGGCCCTCCTGTTTCCTCTTAAGCCTCTCAATAAAATGTAATTACCGTTAGGCATACACTCACGGACAGTGAATTCGGGTCATTTTCTCAAAAGTGTATATTGATGCAAGGGTATAATGAGGGGCAAGAACTTGCCTGAATACCGATTTCGTTCCATAGATAACTAAATTCTGACCACCATTCCTGTCCTGCAGGCTTATGATGCTACGCTTTGTCGCGCGATAAATAAATGATCCCATCAAAACATTACATTTAAAAGAAGTCTCGCAACGCAGTCCTTTTACAACAAAAAAGTTTTGAAATGTAACGTTAGACCAAGTCAGTACCGGGGGGGTGTCCACCCACAGAACTCGATTGCCACCGATTTGCCTATTATTTACCTACCCATGGAGAGAGAAGTATTAAATGTTCCTCCACGGTTAAATACAGTGCATAGACACTGAAATGATAACACTCCTTTCTTTGGGCAGTCGTGTAAAAAGACTTCGTAAACGAAATTAAAAAAAAAGAAAATGTCTGTTTGGCTTGGCCTTAGTACCTATCCTGTGTGTTAAACGGGGTCATAATCTACCTGTATAGGTATACCATATTTCATGGAAATCGGTCTGATTATTTTTACGTGATGCGCACACAAACAACCAGACAAAAACATTCAAAAAGTATTAATTAACGTTTTATTACTTATTTTCAGCACAGGTTACTTTTTTGAATAAATCTCTAATGTATAAACACAGTCTTCCTACGATTTTGTTAAATTTATGCCACACCTGGCCATAAAGTGGCTTTATCCGCACGCTGCGCGTACGTAGCGCGTAGTGTAGACATAAAATGATGTATACAACACGGGAGGTAATAAAGAAAGTCCTCGATCGCATATTTACGTCCCTCGCTTGCAGCTCGGGCCGCAAACATCTGCGATCTCGGTCTTTCTTTATATTACCACCCTAGTTGTGTAATGTACCATTATAGGTAGACTACTTTCCCGGGAAAATTAAGTTAAGTATGAGATTGACGGGATAGTTCTTAATGCCCTACAAGAGTACATAATCCGTTTTAATACTGAGAGCCCGGAGCGGATTGCCCAGTTATCGCTCTCTTGTTAATGGCTTCCAATTTTGAATGAGGAATGCCCGAAACAGGCGAGCTAGTTAGTTGAACACTCATACTAATTTATTCATATAATATATTTAAATTTCACATATCCATAGATCCATGACCGCTGTGGCGCATTCGATCGCTCTCTTTGAGCTCATATCCAGACAGAAGTTTTTGTGGCACGAATACAATTGTCGTAGGGACTTTCTCAACGATATTTAATTTATCGACCAATTGTACTTTCTTATGACAGTTATGACTATGAGACAACGTATAATATGAGTATGCAACTCGCATACCTACATATAAGTAGTACCTATAAAATCTGTTTTATTTGTTAAAATTGATGTTTATTTGAATTATAAATCCCTAAAAAGTATGCGTATGAATTATTTAAATTAGGTATATATTATGTTATAATTATATAACACCGATGGGTTAGCATTTTAGTTAGGTAATTTATTTTTTATCCGGCGAACTTAATGTCAACTATGAAATGTCACTTCGAAATAAGTATTTGAAACACTTATCGATAAATTTAATATCGGAAGGAAGTATCTAGTTAATTGACGTATTTGCCACCAAAACTTCTATGTCTGCTTATCACACTAGCGATTTACGAGCGAGTTAGAAGCGAAGATCCATACAAATGTCGCTCGTGGCGAACTTTATATGGAAACTCGCCCGCAGTTCGCCCGCAGATCGCAAGTGTGATAAGGCCCTTTATCGCATACGCGTTTTCTTTCGGAACGCTAGGTAAGCGCTCCCGAGAGGCAACATTACCTAGTTTCAGTAGTTCGGTGATTTTAGTCCGGTTCATATACAGGGTGGGATGGACTATACCGACATACTTTAGCCATGAATTCCTGGTGGTGTGACGAGTAGATAATGTTATATCAACATGGGTCGAATATTGTCATTTTACATTAATAGTCTTATGGAACAAAATAAATCAGTAAATTCAGCCCCTCGTTATAAACATGTCCTTACTGGAGGAAAAGTTGTCAAAAAGAAAAAAAAAAGCTAAAATGGAAACGAAAGGTCAATTTTTTGGCCTCGTAGTCGCTTACCATCAAATACTGCGAAGGTTAATTGCTGTTTAGTTAAAGTATTTAAAAAAATTAGTAAAACTATCTTAGTCACATTTATTAGGGCTTAATACACACTTGGGAGTTTTCATTTAAAAAATAATGAATATCTCTGAAAGTAAGCGTTTTTCGACTATACATCATATAACTTTTTTTACTCCTAATAGTTGTTAGAATCTATAGTTAAAGTTTGTCGGTATAGTCCCTCCCACCCTGTATTTGTTTGAACCGGACTAAAATCACCGAACTACTGAAACTAGGCCAAATTTGGTACTAGCAGCCGAGATGCGAATTCGCGCAGTGAGCCACTCCTGACACGAATTCGCGCAGTGAGCCACTCCTGACACGACACAAGAATGCTATCTCGTTGTATAGTGGCAATAAAATAGAGTTATCAACAATTTTTCAACGCGAAAACAGAGCAATTAAAACTAATGGAATTTTAATGTCCATTTAGCATTTTACCTCAGTCTCAAGAAATACAATCCGCCAACGAAGACATTTACACAAAACAGTGTTTAAATTCAAGATTGTGACCACCTAAAAGGTGTACCGTTTCGTACAAAAAACAATCATTTTCCAAATCGTCGCGGCGGTCTTCAATTATTTTATAAAACATTAATAACCTCTTATTTAAAAAGCTTGAAATATCCCCATTCCCCGTACTGTACGCTGCCAGTATATTCGGCACCAAGCCAAGGGTCTAATTTTTTTAGATAATATTCTTTCTAATTAGGTGTATCTTATTAGGTTTATTTTAGTAAGTACCTAGTCCTTTTATATTTTTTATATTTCTGTATTTTCTGTTTATTTCCAAATATACAAAATAAATTTTTAATATTTTTAGGTAGATCGTGAAACACATTTAAACATTCATAATAATTCATATGACGTCACGAAGCCATTGTATAGCAATAAGTTATTTGGCATCGCAGTGAAAGCTTCCAGGACGTTTGTTCAAGCTTGAATAATATTTCTCACCCTTTTCAAGTTGAGTGACGGTTGCCAGGTTATCTAAGAAGGAGTCGACATATTGTGTATTATCTATTATCCTATAACACCATGGGTTCGTTTGTTAAATCATATTCAAAATTGGCGAATGCCCGGTAATTCGTTCACGGACCTAAAGCCAGCCTTTGGTCAAGGACCATTAAAGCAAGAGGACTGTCATTCTCCATACTTTGAATCGTGCCCCGACCGCAAGGGGATATCATGGCAAAAACTAGATGCCACTAAAAAACTAAACATTTAACGATGTTATAATTGAACAAAGAAACATAGTACAGTAACAATTAGTTCGTAAACAGCTAATAATAAATAAATTCTAACATTTAAATACTGTGTCACGCTTGTAAAGTTGAATTATTGTAAAAAATATAATTCTTATACCAAGCGTATACATAGATGGCGTTGTAAATATCGGGGAACAGTTTTTTGTATGGAGATTGACAGTTCTCTTGTTTTAATGGTCCTTGCTTTGGTGTACAAAAGGGTATAACCGTGTTATTATGGTGGATTGGCCCCAGACGCCCAACTGATTGTCGTTTTGCTGATTTATCATCCCAAGTATAAAATGCTATTTCACGAAATATTGAGCTTAAAGTGCCGCAGGTTTTCGAGCAAATTAAAAAAAAAATCGTAGTAATAAATCAACTTAAACTGATTAAATCGCGTATAATCCGTTTAAGTTGTTTTATTACTATGAGTGATAATCGCGGAAACCGAAGACAATATTAAAATGAAAATCGGTTTTTATTTACTTATTTTTATCTAAACTACTAAACCCATTTTTTTTTGTAACAGCGCGGGAACGCTGTCTGCGTCACGGCCGCCCTGCCGAATGGGCATGGCCTCTAACTTTTTAATTTTACTTTTAACAAATTGTTTTTTTTTTATTTTATATCATATCGATGGAAATTATGAAAATAAAAATGCGATTGAGCATTTATGCTTTGTGGAATTCTTACTGAATGTACGATTTCAGTACATTTACCTTTTTCACTTAGGGGTCATTCATATAGTGTCACGTATAGTACAAACAGCAACACACTTAACTGCCCATTAAAGACAGAGCAGAGAGAAAATGATAACGATTGAAAGAGATATATATATTTGTATTATGTCAACTTCAAATCAAATAACGTTTGCGTATGTGTAATGTGCCTTTGAGCTTTGTCATTGTAGTTGTTTGGGCAAAGTTTTTTTTTCCATGCTGTAAATAAAGGTTTTATTTCAACAAGACAGGTGAATTTGTCAAAATTATGATTTAGCTTTCAGATGAACGTTGGGATGAAATAAACTAATACTTTGATTGGTGCTTCATATTTTTGATATGATGCACCAATATAATGTAATTTATATTTATTATTCATTCATTATTTTGATGATGATCATGAATTCAATAATATGGCATTAATGTCAATAATGACGTTGGATCAGCCATAAAAGAAAAATTCTTGTTTCAAAACTCTTTTGAATAATAGCCAATTTATACTCATAAACACACGCACGCATGCATAACACGACGCCTTCAAGTGTGATTCTCTTTCTTGCAGTATTTCCCATTTTTGAAGTGTATAGTTAACTGTGTTGCTGTTTGTACGTTTTTTGGCTATGGTGTAAAGTTTGCATTTTGGTGGTTACTACGTTTCCGCTCTTTGCCATCGATATATAAAACAAAAAACCGTGACTGATTTTTTTTGTTGCCGTGTTTGAATAATCGGGGAACATAAATAAAAGAATCACCATCAACTAACTGAACTTCTATATTTTTCGAAATCGGCTAATAATAAATAAGAACTGTGTTATTTGTACCGTAATACGCAAAGAAGATAAAACCGCAAAACGACCCGGCCCTCATTTGTGTATTATCGCAGAATAGAAAGGTATTATAATATTTACAGTAAGTTAAGTTGAAAGTCATCTTTGATCCTAAAAGTCCCATTTACCGTCACGATTTCCGAGAAGCGAAATGGATGCAAAATTGTTGTCTGCATAGAGAGAGGTACCGGTAACATTATTTTGCGTTATTGCATCTCAAATGTAACATTTCGTTCGATATACCTTTGAATAGCTATGAAATGGGACAGCCGAGTAAATTCAACAGTATAAATCTTTCCCGAGACTCTAGTGCAGTGCAAATGCACAGAATATAACGGCGGCGTCACTGAAAATAAACGCTGTCACGGTATATAGTCTGGACAACTGGCCAACTGTATTTGTAACTGTAAAATGGCGACAAATTCGAAATTATTTTTAACCAGTAATCATGTATTTAGGTACGATAAGGAGTAAATATACCCCTTAAATACATCTGTAACACTTGTGACGGTAACCCTAAAGAAAGATGTAAAAACAATATTATAAGGTTTATAATTGTAAGTTCTATGAATGTAAATTTAATTCAATGTATATTTACTGCTTAAAAAAATTGTACAAGTATTTTTTATTTTGTTTGACAAACAAAAAATGATGAGGATACAGTGCTTAAAAGTTTCGAGTGACGTCACTCTTTGGTACAATTTTCACCTAGGATTCCTAGGAGTGACGTCACAAGCCCCCACTCTGGAAGTTTGATGATCTATACCTTTGTCGATTTTTAACAATTCGATGAACCAAAAATTACGTGTTCCATATTTTCCCATAATCTAACTGAAGGACTAAATAGAATGATATATTTTTAACCCAGTAGTCATCCCTTTTAGATAGTTATTTTATAATAGTAGATAGATATAAAACATATAACACAAGACACAGTAGCGACAAATAATTCAATACCACTTACCTATAGACACGTTCATAGCACTGAGCAGTAAGAAGCGAAAAAATAGGAAATGGCAATTTATTAAAAAGAAGGCAAAACATCGTTCAAAGGAGATAATAAAATCTTTTAAATTTTAAATAAAATTTTTATCTCTGTCTATTCTATTGTTACCGCGTTATTTATTAACACACATCCAAGCCTCTAAATATACAAACATTTTTACAAACTTTCTGAATTATAATATTAGTAGGATTCTTTTTTTTTGTTGCACTATAATATATTAACGGTAATGACACATTAATGAGCGGTTGAAACCCACAAACGGCGTATTTGTTGTTATCTGTCGCCGTCTCTGATGTCAAACACACACGTCGAAATAGCATGATACTCCGTGCCTTTGACGACAGTCCCTATCCGATCGACGACGCTATATACGGATATCGTCGAGGAATCCTTACAAGTTACTAATGACGATGCCGAGAATGCGACTTCAAGTCAGGTAACGACTGTGTTTTAATGTTTAAGGCGAGGTGAGACCAGAATCGGGCACGGAAGCCTAGTTTCCAAATCATTTTTAGAGCACTTATTTGACTCTTAGGTCACTGTAAAACATATATAATAATATTCAGAACTGTATCTAGGGCTTCCTCTCACTTAGAACACGATAGCGAACACTTCGCTCGATAGAAAAGTAGCGCGAAAACACTATAAAATAAAGTATTTTTTTCATTTTTAGGGTTCCGTAGCCAAAATGGCAAAAACGGAACCCTTATAGTTTCGTCATGTCCGTCCGTCCGTCTGTCCGTCTGTCCGTATGTCACAGGCATTTTACTCAGAAACTACATAATGGATATTGATGAAATTTAGAATTTAGGTGTCTTGTATGGGCCGCTACTTAGTTTGGTAGTTAAAGAACTAAAAAAACTATTTTTAGGGGGGGCACTCCATACATGTTAAAGAAGCGAATAAAATTTTTTTTCTGCAAATATCAACGTGTGGTACATAGTTCGACAGCTCTTTAAAAACCACTATAAGGTTTCAAAATAATGTTTTTGATTAGGTGAATATATTTGGAAATAATCGCTCCGAAAGTTGTGTAAATTGTGTCCCCCCCCCTCTATCTTCTAAACCGTGTGTCCAAAAAATATGAAAAAAATCACGAAGGTAACGCTTAATTAATACTTTCAAAGAAAATTATTTTCAACAAGATCGGGTTAACCGTTTTTGAGTTATTGCCGGTAAACTGCGCTTCTCAACAAAAGGACGTAATTGCTATGAAGATACGCTCTTTTGTTGTTGTACTTTTTTTACTTGTAGTTACGGCTATGGAACCCTACATTGAGCATGGTCCGACATGCTCTTGGCCAGTTATTTTTCATTTTGTTCATCACCAGTTACCTTTTCTGACAAAATTAATACCTGACAATCATGATTTCACAGTCATGCAGGGCATCCTCTCATGTTTGGGTTGATAACGTATACTTTTATGTTAGAAATCGAAGATAATCTGCAATAATCTGCATTCCGCCCGACCCTAGTTTGTATGTGAAATGCGAGCCAGGTCCTACCGCGCCAAAATTGTTAACTAACTAAAAGTTAGACATGCGCAAAATGTGTTACTAAAGTGAAAAGAGCTATATGAATCTTTAGGTCTGAAAGATATGTATTCAGTAACTTCCTTAGCTCAGTAGCTCCGAGGTGTGTCATTGACAGTGACATTGACTATACTAACTTAGATTTTGGGCTCAATTATTTATGAGAGCCCATCAATCATGCCAAATGCGCGTAGGTGGCTCGAAGGGCCGGGTTATTCTTCAGAAATATGTCTGCCACTTATTCCTCTGTCTCCATACATTTAGTAGGAAAAAGGGCCAGAGGAATAAGGTGACCGCAGACATATTTCTGAAGAATAACCCGGCCACCTACGAGTAAGTGGTGTGTCATCAGCTCACTAGCTCTTGTAGCTCCAAATCCGAATATTTTCGAACGAAAGAGAGAACAGTAATAAGTATACGGTGGCAAGACAGGAACGTAAAGTTCACGTTGATCGTGTCTTTTCTCGCAACTCACGGCTGAGTTGAAAGATATACTGAGTTGTTTGAATCGGAACTGAGCTAGTGAGCCGGTGAGCTAGACCGACTGACATAGTTCTTTTGAATGACTCACTCGCAAGCTACACATGTCAACTAAAAGTGTACCTATTGCAATATCATTTGTTACATACTGAAATGAAACTAAAACGCTGGGAAAACGCCTGGAATGGAACTTACTATTTCCAGAAAACTTTATTCCTAGAGCTGTGCCGGTTACGGTGAACCAATAAAAAGTCTTCATTTCCATGATAATGATGGGTTTGCACTCGGCACCAGATCTTGTTTTTATTTGGTCTGCCGCCTCACGTTTCAAGTTAATTAAAAGCTAAGAATCGCCGCGTCGCTGAGCAAAAATACATTTCTACAAGCGACATTTTATTTTAAACATGCCGCTTTATATTTTCCCCTTTAATGGTTTCTCGCTTTTACTTTACCAAGGTATATTACCTATTTATATATATACACCGTGGGCCCGTATAACCCGACCAATTTTAATCACGTATTCCTGATGGTATTACAAGCAAATAACGTTATATCAACATAGGTCGAATTTTGTCATTTTACATTAATAGTCTTATGGAACAAAATAAATCAGTTAATTCAGCCCCTCGTTATAAACATGTCCTTACTGGAGAAAAAGGTATCAAAAAGGAAAAAAAAACTAGAATGGAAACAAAAGCTAAATTTTTTGGCCTCGTAGTCGCTTACCATCAAATACTGCGATGGTTAATTCCTGTTTAGTTAAAGGATAAAAAAAAATGTTAAAGTATCTTAGTCACATTTATTAGGGCTTGTTACACACTTGGGAGTTTTCATTTAAAAAAATTATCAATATCTTGGAAAGTAGGTAAACGTTTTTCGACTTTACATCAGATAACATTTTTTACTCCTAATAGTTGTTAGAATCTATAGTTAAAGTTGGTCGGGTTGTTCGGGCCCACGGTGTATATATATATATTTATTAATTCTTACATGTGCACTCACGGACAGTGAATTCGGGTCATTTTCTATGATCAATTATAATAGAAAGTGAATTCATTTTCCGTGAGTGTACATTTAATGGTGAGTATTGCAAGGTGTTAGGAGCAAACAGTTTGGGAAGTGTACATGATACCCTGAAGGGCATTACAATTTAACCTTGTACTTTATTAAAACGAATATTTCAAATTATAATTGCAATGTTTACAAACAAGAGAAACACACTATAAAATACAGCATAGTTAATTAATTGTCTCATTACTTGGGAGATAATTTCAACAACAATGTCAATTTACCTCGATTTGGATGATTTTATTACAGTAGGCAGGTAGACCTGGTTCTAATATTATTAAAATATATTAAATCAAATTTTTATTGCCATGGATTCACTCAGAATCACGCGTAAAAAAGTAAATATTTAAATACTGTATTTCAGTATTTTGCAAATATAAAATCAACTAAAATGGCCGTTTTAGGTCTTTACCGCTATAGTTTCCGAACGGGACTTGACATTCGCATTGTCTATGGACATATGTCACTAATGTCACTTTCTGTTTTAATATTATCTTGTAATACTGGGTCGATTAGTAAGGTTATATTATTAAAATGTCCTCACAAGTGTGATGAAAAACGTTGTGTGTGCCACGGGCGATAAAGGAATTACAAACTCGTGTTATTAAACACACACTCGTTTGTAATTCCTTACTTACCGCCCTAGATACTGCACAATGTACTATTAAAAGGGCTCGCGGAAAGAGCTGCAAAGAATGATACGCAGTCTGCACGGTGTATAAAGCAGTAACAAGGTACAGGTATAAATAAAAAGGGGTAGAAAAATGAACGGAATTAAACCCAGCCAACTAATGGAGCTTGCACACGGTGCAAGTAGATTACGCGCGTTCAAGCACGCACTTTACAAGTCATATTACGGTCATATAACGATTCATGTCATGTCATGTTACTAATCCAATCTAATGTCCATGCATCGTTTAAATAAAAATAGGTTAAAAAAACTTTTTAAGTTAAACGGTTTTATCTTATGTTAAAAAATGTACCAAAAAGTAGGAAATAAATTTAGGACACAAAACTGGATCTTTTCGAGATTTTGACATCTGTTAGGTGGAAAATCGTCCAATAAGCGGAATAACTAATAATCTGGGACTTAACATACTAAATAAAAACGTGGGGCGCATTTTATTTGCATCTATCTACATATCTATTTACATATTATGAAACAATATATCTGCCCGCATCTGTTTGTCTGTCCGTATAAACATGAAGACTGCTGGACTACGTTGATGCGGTTTGCACTAACTGCTTGATACTTTGAGTTGAGATGCTTTTAGAACATAGGTAGTTTGCTTACTGTGTATATTATCTGTGTGTTATAATCCAGGCAAGGCATGATGCGGGTGTTATTAATTATGTAAGTAGGAAAACTCATCATGTATTTGAAAGCCCGTCCAAAGGAATATTATTTAAAAATTGCGCCCCACGTTTTTATTTAGTATGTTAAGTCCCAGATTATTAGTTATTCCGCTTATTGGACGATTTTCCACCTAACAGATGTCAAAATCTCGAAAAGATCCAGTTTTGTGTCCTAAATTTATTTCCTACTTTTTGGTACATTTTTTAACATAAGATAAAACCGTTTAACTTAAAAAGTTTTTTTAACCTATTTTTATTTTCTAGTTTTTAGTTTAATATTCAACTTTTGACTAAAAACCATTGCGCAAACTATTCCTTATTTTGAACTATCCTCATTTTATTTTTGTGAGCCCGAAGAAAGTCAGGAGCTGGACAGGAGAATTTTTCAAACATTAGGTACTAGGTAGTAACCCTCTCTAGTTTGGTTGAACTCATTTGGTTGGCATTGATGAGCTGATTATAGATAGAACTGATGATTGACTTAGAAAGCGAAAGCAACTAATCAATTTTAAAGGTAAAGTCTCATCTCATTTTTGCGAGTACCAATGACGAGTTTCAGGGTGCAAAACCGATGATTGCACGTTCAATACTGGAGAGCTGAAGAGTAACTTTCTGCGTATCACCAACTACGCATATTATCCCAATGTAGCTCGCACCTACGCAAGCATATGGACCGAGTTAAAGGCATTTGGGTGTTTGTAAATACCTGAATGGGCTCGCCTTGCCACACTGTGACAGTGTACGCCTACGGTTTGGGGTTACTAGTAACAGTTCAATATTTTTAATTTCCGTTTTCTCACACCGTCATCAGGCCCTTGGGACTAAGTATAACTTACCTACCAGACTTGTCAATACAAACCGAATTACACAAAACTCGTTGGGATTAAGTAACGTCAAAATACTTCCATTTTCTACCTCCAAACTCCCTCATAAAACCTTCATCGCGAAACCGCTGCGCCGCCTCGCTGTTCAATGTAAAGGAATCATCAATACCAACCAAATGAGCCCAAACACGAGGGAGGAGGGAACGATTGCAAATACATGAACATTGCTACACCCTATCTGGCTACCTATATCTAGGGAAGAGCCACAATCATCGAGCCCTTGTTAGCAAGCATAACGTGTTGGGCTCGTCAGTACCAAACAAAGAGCTCAAACTCGAATGCGTTGTTAGTAACAGTTGAAGATTTCCACATTTTACCTCCTGATTCCATCAGCCGACCGTCAATATCAACCAAAAAACCTAAACTCGAAAGGGTTAATAGTAACGGTTGAGGATTGCGACTTTCCACCTCGTGACTCATCATCATTGCCTTCGTTAGCAAGCGTAATTTGGACTCATCAATACCAGCCAAATGAGGCTGAATTCGAAGGGGTTACTAAAAACGGTTGACGAGTTAAACTCTCTAGCTCCTGACTCTATCATCAGACCCTCGTCACCATGTATAACGTATTGGGTCCGTCAATACCAAACGACCAACCGTTTGGTTGAAGAGATTAGGTACTTTAAACGGTTGAAGATTATCTTCTCTTCATATCCAGACTCCATCTTCAGACCCTCGGCACCAACTTTAACGTATAGGGCTCGTGAATACTAATTAAATGAGACCAAACTTTAAGGGCTTGTTAGCAACGGTTGAAGAATTCCACTCTCTACCTCCTGACTCCAGCATCAGACTGTCGCCATCAAATATAACGCATTGAGCTCAACAGTACCAAGCGAATGAGCCCACACTTGGAGGAGTAGCTAGTAACGGTTGAAGAGTTCCACTCTCTACCTCCTGACTCCATCATCAGACCCTCGCCATCAAATTTATCGTAACGGGCTTGTCAATACGAAAAAAATGAGTCCACACTCGAAGAAGTTACTAATAACGGTGAAAGAGATGCATTATCCAGCTCCTGGCTCCATAATCAGACCGTTGTCATTAAGTATAACGTATTGAGCTCAATAGTACCAATCGAATGAACCCACACTCAAAGGAATTACCAGTAACGGTTGAAGAGTTCCACTCTCTACCTCCTGACTCCATCATGAGATCCTAGCCATCAAGTTTAACGTAACGCGCTCGTCAATATCAACCAATTAAGACCAAAGTCAAAGGGGTAACGGGAAGAACGGGTAACTGGTAACATCCTGACTCCGTCATCAGACCCTTGTCACCAGGTTTAATGAATCGGGCTCGTCAATACCAAGCGAATGAGCCCACGCTCGATGGAGTTAGTAGTAACGGTTGAAGAGTTCCACTCTCTACCTCCTGACTCCATCATCAGACCCTCGTCACCAGGGTTAACGAATCGGACTCGTCAATACCAAGCGAATGAGCCCACGCTCGATGGAGTTAGTAGTAACAGTTGAAGAGTTCCACTCTCTACCTCCTGACTCCATCATCAGACCCTCATCACCAGGTTTAACGAATCGTGCTCGTCAATACCAAGCGAATGAGCCCACGCTCGATGGAGTTAGTAGTAACGGTTGAAGAGTTCCACTCTCTACCTCCTGACTCCATCATCAGACCCTCGTCACCAGGTTTAACAAATCGGGCTCGTCAATACCAAGCGAATGAGCCCACGCTCGATGGAGTTAGTAGTAACGGTTGAAGAGTTCCACTCTCCAGCTCCTGACTCCATCATCAGACCACCTTGAATTTATCATAATGTTTTATTGTCACGGAAACAGAATCTGTGTGCAAAGTTTCATAAAAATCGGTTTAGTATAAGTAGTTGAAAAAGCTGCTGCAAGATTTGACCCAAACAAACCTGACACAAACACGGTAAGCTAAATAAAACCGTTTAATAATAATAAAAACGGTGGGAAGTGGTGGGCGTGCAGCCAACGATCGCAGCGCATGCCGTGATAAAATGTAACTTGGGAGGACTAAAGTGTTGTTGTTGTCTAAAGCGAAAACCAACCAAAGGCGAAGTACGGCCCGCGGGCCAATTCATTGGAATAAGTAGAATAAGTAGCATATGGCCCGTAATGATATATTTTGACGGCCGGAAGAGGCAATCGATAGAGAGATATGGAAATCAAGAGGAGAGGCCTTTGCCCTTGAGGCACTAATAAAGAAAACCGGTCGCGCACCGAGGGTTCCGTACAAACTCGTAAGTAGATACGTGAATAGTTCAAGAAAAACTGTATGGCGGTTAGCTTAGTAGGAGCAAATAAGCATGTGTACGATTTTTGAAAATTTCTAAAAAACGATGCAATTTACGAAAACCGTTTTATTTTTCCTGTAATATTTAGGATGATATTAATAATTGAATAAGAATAAGAATGATTTTGATATCCTACTCGATATAATAGCTCTACTTTTGTTTTTCCACATCCCAATTCGGACCCCTTTAAAAAAAACTGAAAAAGGTATAAGATTTTTTTTTCTATCCAATAGGCTCGAGTAAGCGATTTTTAACACTATTCCAAATTTCAAGTCGATAGCAACAGTAGATCCTGAGATATCTTGCTGTGACAGACGGACAGACAGACAGAGTCGCACCATAAGGGTTCCTTTTTTTACCATTCTGGTACGGAACCCTAAAAAGTAGTCTACAGATTTTAACAGAAATCAAAATTTCTTAAATTTGGTGTCAGTTGACAGTTTGCTCTGGTTACCATGATAGCTGGCGTTGCAATCGCGTTGATTACAAAGAAGAGTCCGCATGCCGTGACTCCAGCATGATGTATCAGCGCGAGTCGTCCGAGCAAGTAATCAAATATTATACTTGCTCCAGTTACTTACACCTGGTATATACGGGAATAACCGGTGCACCGAGCTGGAGCATGCTGCTCGCGCAAGTAGTTCGCTCCTTGACTTGCTCCAGCTACATGCACCGTGTACAAACACCAAGAATAAATGGAAATGGAATACGAATAACAAAGTGAAGTATTAGCTTTTATAAATTAAATAAATGAGGTTATTCTAGGAGAAGCAGAACGCCTCGGGTACCTTTACAAAGCAAGTCTAATAGAAGTAAGTTAAGGGGTAGCTTCCACTGAAATGCATTGAGATAGAAGGAAACAGTTGGTCGATTTGTATCGAAACTAAGCGTGTAACGTTATTCACTACGTGTTTGACGCCAAACTTGATGGAAAACATGATTTTCATCACACTTGCTCGTAAAGGGTGTATAACACGCGGGCTTATAGACCAGCTCGAGCCGATTTACCTCCCGTGGGTTATAAAAATCTATAACTCCCACGGGAGGAAAAACTGTATGAAAATGTATAACTTCCGTGGGAGTTATGAGTTTAGTTTTAAAATGTAGGACCTACTCGTACGTCATTTCAGACTAAGGAGGTTTCAAATCAGCCAAGGCTTATTTCAGATCTTCAAAACTTAGCTACAAAACCAATTTTAGTGTATATAAAACTTATATGGTATATTTTACTATTATTTCAGTAATTTTTGCAATTATTTTAATGCAATTAAATTAATTTACTTTAAAATTTTATAAAAAAAATCGATACAATCTGGCGGCATTGCCTGTCAAGTTTAAAAACTAAACGCAGTTCTTAGCATTATCTATGGAAGACTATATTGAAAGTCACGAAAAAGTTGACAGTTGAAGTTGTCTCGGGTGCGTTTAGTTTATTTATGTTTTATTTTTTTTCCTCGCAAATGTGATGAAAAACATTGTGTGTATCACGGGCAGTAAGGGGATTACCAACTCGAGTCATTAAAAGCCCTCCGCCTACGGCGTCGGGCTTCTAATAGACTCTCGTTAGTAATTCCCTTCTTACTACCCTCGGTGCACAATGTACTATTTTCCATTTCATTTCGAGGTATTTGAAGAAGTAATTAAACCATTACTATCACATTTTCAAATCTGATAATAATATTGACGCGAACTAAAGTTGACGACGTGCAAAGTAGGTCGTTGTCACTTTTTTTAACACGCGAGGTACATACACGTTTGTCTTCTACCTGGATATAGTTCTGTGGTAGTTTCTACATATATATATCCTAAGAACATGTAAAAGCACTGTTAGTACCTAGAGAAAAAACAATCTTAAATTGAACATCCCTCCACTAATCATCATCAAATAAACGTAGAAGTTTTTGAGGTTGGTTAAAAATACGCAATTTTCTACGTCGGTTGGTGAATTAGAATTTCTAAAAACATTCATTGACGTAAGAAGCGGGCCGAGGCTCGGGAAATTGTTCCGACATTTCCCGATCCCACGTCGGGAAACCGATTATTCCTCTTTTTTGTTCCGCCGCGGCGTGTCCGATCACAAAGGCGATTAGTGCATTGTGGCCCGGCTCGGTAGGGATTGACCGACAGTATCGATCTTTTTTATTAATTCAAAGTCAAAAATATTTATTAGGGACTTCAAATCCGGTACGTAATACCGGTTACGTACCCTACGTAACCGGTATTTTGCAAAAACCCCGAAATAGCTCAATATTTTCAATAATTTTATGCTTTTTTTGTAGAGCTCAATAAGGTATTTTCGTATTATTAGATTGTCCGGTTAAAAAATGAAATAATAAACCAAAGAACAAAAAAAACGGAAAGAATACAATATTTTTTATTGTGCACCCGAAAATTACAGAGACCCTTTATAGGGCAGAATCAAAATTGTAAAGCAAAAATGACCACCTTTTTTTTAACCATTAATCATTCCCCGGGGAGGCTTGAGTGATTTTTGGGCCTAAAGCCGTAAAGGGTTAAACAGAACAAGATAATAAACACTAATAGAAGATATCAGGCGGTCTTAAGGTGCAGTCAGATTGCTGCTCAAAAGCCGTTGACGTACCGTAGACGATGTGACGTACTGTCCATCCGTATTTTAAGCACCGGTTTGGAAGTCACTTTTATCGCTAAAGAAGCGAACTATTCCTGACAATATTGTGATGACGAACCTTATTGGGAGATCTAATTTGTGTTTTTTTTTGCAATTGTATTTCTGACATAGTATATTTTTTGTGATTATATTTAATTTTTTTTTGGTCGATTATAGTATAAGATTCATGTCAATTGACATTTTATAATTTATACTGTATTTTTATACTATCCAATAAATAAATCTAATCTAATATAATCAACTTTTGGGTAGCAGAGAAAACACAAACTTAAGGTGATTCGAAGGAATCACGCAATTATTCACTAAGTTAAAAATAAAACGATAAGTTAAGAATTGGTTGAAACATGATTAATTTCCCAGGTTTTGAAGAAATGTCTCAATCTCAATTGCGAGGGAAAAGTCTGGGATCACTACCAAATGGATTAAACGCCACAAAAATTTGCAGGGATCTCAAAAACTTGTGTCCACATAAGTGAGGCGGGTTACACGCTCGATTTTTGACCCAATTATCACTTAAAATTCCCAAACGACAATCTGTACTTAGATTTTTGCTCTTGATTTCTACTACATGCAATAAAACAAAAAATAATCTCCCATCCATTTAAAACTCACACACATCTAGCTAATATTGCAATCATTGGTTGATAATTAAAGCTATGATAGCCGAGTGGCTCGGACATCTGCCAAGCAGAGTGGGTTCGAAATCGAAGAACTTTGAAGAATAAAATCAAAGATGTTTGTGGAGGCCCTAATCAGCACTGGATCAGCGTGAGGGCTTCAGAGACGTTTATAGGCTGATGATGATGCGGTTGATATTATCATTACCTTTGTCACAGTCTTAATTGATTTTTTTTTAAATATTCTAAGACTTATTAAATTTAGTCAAGTTCACGATATCAAATTATCGATATCGATGGGTCACCTCACTACAGGATAATGAACAGAGGGGTATTACAGTAAGTTCGTTTATACTATTCAGGAGACCTCATTCAACGTTTGCCGTGAGTATTGAAATGGCTTCTGTCTGTGCCGTTTTACATACTATGGAGGCCCGAGTGGACTAGTGTAGGTAGTTTGAATTGTAATTACAAATATCGACAGTTAAAATTTCAAATATCGTAAGGGACAAAGGTGTACTTTTCAGGAACGCCATAAAACTAAATTGTATTTTGCACTGTTTCATGACTTCGCCAAACTGTGGAACAGTTACAATAATCTCAGGACAAACTTGTATGCCCCGCCCTCATTTTAGAAAACCAACTGTGTTTTAGCTAAGTTTTGGCAGTGTAAGAAAATTCAGACAACTCACCCCGTTAACGGTTCTAATCAGTAAGTCTATACCCTACTTTTATCCCTTCAGCATACCGCGTAGCGACATACAATTTTCTATTTCTCCTGGCTATCGAGGTTCTCCTGTGGGACTAGAATGGGCAATCCCACTTCTGATGTCGGCGTCAGGGGGTAGGGATCGTCAGGATGTCCATCAGATTGCCAATAATCCACAGTCGAGTGTAGGTTTCCATTGGTTGGAGCTCGATAGTATCACTAGCTAATCATAATAAACGAAGAAATGCAGTGTGGTTGGTTGCGGGACGTGTTCCTTCGCCCCATAGTGCTCAGATCAACCATCACTGACGTTGATTCCTTATCCAACACAATTCACCAATTTACTGACATGCAAAAGATTAACAACCATGACAGAACTCCCTCAATTTTGAATAAACGTCATTGTACCGCAACCAAAGACACTCAAGCATAAACAAACTTGACATTCCTTCGTGGGGAGAACTCCGACACTGCGACATATAACATATATTTTTATTACTGCTATAAATAAATATAATAAAAACTAAAAATTAAAGGCCATACAACAATCCTGGATTTCAATAATGGCAATAGGTAAATCGTTGATATATTCACAGAATGTGTAATTCTATGACAGCTATAATAACAGATAATTAAAATAAAATAAAAAAATAAATTAAAGGGGGTCGCCTTACATGAAACGTGTTTTGGCGTTTATTGCTCGACGTTGGTATGTTGGAACCATGTGTGTTCGAATCCGACTCGCACTTGGCTGGGTTTTATTTTAATAATACATATATCAACAAATATTATGACGGACATGACGGTTTTATTTTTTTTTTTTAATTACTCTGACTTTTCTTATTACTCTGGACCTTCATTTCTTCTGACTCAAAAATTTTAAAAGGTACTTTTTTATTAAGGAGTTTTTAAAAATGAGGGCCAAAAGCATAATAATGTCTATTAATAAATCTACTTTCATGTGAATATATGTTTATTGGTCAAATATGAAAATAAAAAATGACAGAGGAATAAGACGAAAATCGCTACCTCGGAGAATCACCCATCTGTGTGAGTCGGGTGCCCTTTATTTGGCATAATTTTATTTGTCCGAATGTATTGTTTATCCCGAATTTTATTTCGCATAATTTTTCTCTAGCTTTAACGGAAAATATTTTGCAAAATCTTTTACATCAGCCATTTAGAACATATTAGGTTAGGTTAGGTTTCTTTTATAGTTATTCTGAAAAGTCAATATTATCTGTAAAATAACAATTATGCGTAAATAGTATTCAGGCAAATAGAACATTCGGATAAATAAAAGTATGCTAAAAATAAGCGACCCGTGTGAGTCTGTGTAAGTCAACACGCAGTACGGCGCTTGCCGCTGTCGTTCTATAAGATCATAGGTATGGCGAAGTTTTACTATCATTCTAGAGTACATTCCATAATTTGGGTACCGCCGGCGCGGCGAACGTGTTAAAGGACCTTATTCTTCTGCCGTTGAAGGGAATAAGTAGCTAAGAAACTTTGTACTTTTCTCCCCATTTCCATTCTCACTAAGATTTAGATACCACTACAGTAGAGTAATTCACAACTCTGCAGTCAAGCTCGCCCTTAATGTAATTTGACGCGTGAACTAACATTAACACCTCAAAGTCGTAGTCAAAACGTTATTCAAAATACATACACAGAGAATACTTTTTGAAGGTCAACTCTTATTATATTCACATTATTTTATTCTAAATGGACTCTTCGTCTGCAAAGTTTGATTTATAGCGGACTAATAAAATTATGTTTTTTTACCCAAAAAACAAGCCTATTATATTAGGCTCGAGATCGTCAACGCAGTTTGGAATTATTATTTTGATACGAGTAGCATCTTTGGCATCACCCAATATTGACTATACAATACAAATGCGGCGAAAAACAAAGATATATCGTAACGAATCGGTTTATGAGCTTTGTCTGGCGCCATCGACGATAAATTTAAGAAAAAGAGGTTACGCAGTTTCGTCGCTGTGGCGTATGAGCCATTTTTCCATTCGATTAAACTCGATATTAAGCGAAAGTTGTCGTGGATTTGTCTGACGAAAACTAAGAAGAAACAATGTTGAATCGCCAACATAACAAGCGGAAAAGATTTTTCGAAAGTCGATCCCTAAAAGGTTGAAATGGTGGTTGATTTTCACGTACATATTATCTTCACGGATGACTTCACAGCCGCGGAGTGGCATCCAGTGGTCTAAAGTTGCAAATAATCGTATATTTAAATTAAACCGCCTTATATAGCATTACTTTAAATTATACTGCCTTAATTATCTCGCGGGAACCCATATGCGAGTTTGATTAGATTGCGGGCTACCCAAGTACGATGAGTGCAGTTGATCGATTAATCGCCGCGATGAAATGAAAATCGCATACGATTTCTCACACCGTCTAAATGGGGCCTAAGGCTGTCGCTGTAACGCAAAAGGGCACATCTAACATTTTTTTTTTTCAAAATTGAGTTCTATAAATACGGTATATACGGAATTTGTAAACTTGACCGATTCCGAATATACATGTTATACAACTCAACTTCGACAAAATATGTTAGACCCCTTTTCCTTATGGTGGCAGAAGGTATAATATCGTTTATCGGATCGCAGCGGTACTGCACGTACCAAGGCTCGGAAACCGGTATTTGCTCCATACAAAAATACCGGTATTATTTCCGTTCTTATCGTTCTTTCGTTTATTATTTCGTTTTTTAACCAGACAATCTAATAATACGAAATCATGACTTAAATACATTACTGAGCTGATGCATAAAAAGTATAAAATAATTCAAAATATTGGGCTATTTCGGGGTTTTTGCAAAATACCGGTTTGGAACCCTGGCACGAACTGCGGTCGCCAACCCACCTGCCACGCGTGATGATTACATATCCATCAAATGATTATCTAGGAGGCCTATATCCAACAATCGTCGTTTTCGGCAGATGATGATGATATTTTCACAATAACCATACTTTACAAGAGAGATCTAATCAAGGAGACGATCCGAAGGAAAAATTACAGATTATCTTTCAGATACAAATTTGCGAAAGAGAGCTGCAAAATATTAAATAAATGGCGGAGGGGTTTCTGTTCGCAGATTTATTAGCGAAGCCTTATTCCGACTTCCGCCGGAAGCGGTCTACGAGCAAAAAACAAGATTTTATTTCTTATTTTAAATCTCAAGCTAAGGAGCTAAGGAGTTTGTGAGACATAGATAGTTCATAGAGCAAATCATGCGCTTGATTACCAGTTTTTATTATTTACCGTGTTTGTATGAATTGAGTAGTTTCCACATGTACTTGGCAACTAAGCATACGTAAGTATATGTACAAAAAAGTTACAGCCAGCAATAAAAAGCTTGTCTTGTGATATTTCTTTACAGGAAATAGTTTTATCCTATCAGTAGGATCACATCCTTTATTTACATGAAATTAAGTGTATATCTCATAATTTTAGGGCAAAATTTTAACGGTTATTTTGAGGCCCCGTTTCTTCATATTCATACCATCATAGAATCTATAGTGAACTCACCAATAAATGGGGACAGAGGAATCAGATCTTCGAAGAACGTGACCATAAAACACTTTGGCTTGGACTGTGTCTCTTGACATTCTTGTAATATGTTTCCCGTCCAACACCCACCACAAAAGCAACTGACGGTACACTTATTTTTATTGCTACAAGGATTTACGGATCGTTTGTCATGACAAGCCGACAATAAGCCACTACCCTGACAAATTCGGCTTGTATGAAGATTTAGAGGAAAGTATGACATCGCAAAATAATGTTAAAGATAGATAGGAATGATTTTTTTCTTCTTAATTTGATCATCATAGGAAACAATGATCACAAACACTTTTTCGCGTGGTAAGGAGACATTTGTACTTCTATACACACCCGTACTCAAAAATATCAAACCTAAAAACCTCCTCGAGGCTGAGACTTGTTTGATCAAAGTTGTCGCGAGTCCTGCCATTGTGGTTCTCATAAATAATCTTGGGGCAGTAATGACTTGTGAACCGCGCGGTTAAAACGCTCGGAATATAGTCCGCAAACTACAGGAAAAAAACTGAACATTCATTAATTTTCCTGGTATCTCTCTTCTTAATAGTTCCCCTATTACTGGGGATCGTGACTCCTTTTCAGGCGATCAGTGGGCTGCCTCCAACTGATCTGGTCAGCTACCTGGTAGAGGGCGGCGGGGTACCTCCAGTTGTTCAGAGACCTGGTCGGACCATCTCTCCGGGCTTTGACCTCTGGGTCTTTTGCCTTCGACTTTTCCATTACTATCTTTCTTAGTATAAAGACTCCAAATTCATCCAAAGGTAGTTCATGTTATCCTATTATAAATTAGGTTATGATTTCACCTCCGCTGGCAACTTTTAGTACAAAACGAATTCACTGCAATCGCTATCTCCTGTCGCTCCAACCCCGTACCGACTGAATAAATTATTCTTTTAAATTACATTTGAGTTTTTCGCATCTATGTTGCAGACACTCCGGGGTCTTTTGCGTTGCTGCCATTACCGTACTTAGTACCTTATTACAGTATTCCGTTCCACCCTAAGGCTCTGAAAATGATTTGAAGCACCCAAGGCACTTAAAACGATAAACAATTTACGTATATAGGTAATATCACTAAAGTGCGCATTTGACACCTAGGGCGGTTAGATGACGAACGTCCTAGATTGCAGGGCTTTGTGGCTGTTATCGTAGCTTTAGGGTAGGGAACCAAAGATAATTATGCAAGTTAAACGGCAAGCACGGGGAAGTCGTAACATGTCTGCCGCGCGACACGCCTAGCTCTTATATAATAGATGGGCTGGCTCCAATCATGGAGCCTACGATGAAACAAGCGCACCCAGAAGATGCCTATGCACTCTAGTCCTTAAAGTGTCCGGGTTATAATTTCTCGGGAGTTCCATACTTTATCCGTTCGCATAATAAATGTGGAAGCGTACCACTTTGTGACAGGTTGGTATAACTACAACGTGTGAATGATAACATGCAGTGTGTAGATATCCGACGATGGTAAGGAATGGTGGGATCAATGCACTGTTCTCGTGCACAAACTGTTCATGTCTATTTGTATGTGACTAGGTAGTTCCATTTCTTCAATAAACACGTCAATATCAAGTAATTTAACTGAAATTGCACCGTATTCCGCCTGACTACGATAAACTCACAGCATAAATAAAGAGTTCAAAGTCAAACATTTCGCTACTCCGTCTATCTGTAGACTAGAGAGATTCACTATTTGTGAAAGTGACCCTCAAAATCCGCCATATCCGTGGTTGATATCAGAATTGGAAAGCGCCACTCGTATGGTAGTTAGCTCGCAGCTACGCTACACTGCGGTGCTACGGCGTAGATTGACAATCAGAGTGAACGCGGCGCGTAGCCGGCAGACGTACGAATAGGTAAAACGTATTTTTAGCTCATCCTCATAATTTTAACTGCTGAACATAGAGACCCAAAGACAATCCGCAATGAAAAGTCGCACGAACCTTAGGCATAGTCGGCCTTAACTGAGTTGTTAGACGATTATGTGGGCAGACCCGTATACCTGCGCCATCCAGTTAATCGTGTCAGTTCGGAAACCTTTAGGGTTTATGGCCCATCGGTTCTTTAAACTATTTGGCTAGCCCACTTCTATTTACTAACTCTGGGAGCTATATCAGTCACTTTAGTTTATTTTTCCTTTTTTTATCTGGGCACGAGTCGCTATTTGATCTGATTTCATGATTCCCCACGAGGAATGATAAACTAATAGACATCAAAATTCTTTATACTTTAAACTATCATCTATTTCCCAGTAGGTACATACCCATGACTGTTTTCGGTTTTCTTGTAGAATGCCTGAACTTTTAAAAAATGGCTATAAATAGTATTCCAAACCTGAAGGAAAATGATTATTAATGCGACCAGGAAAGCGAAAGCGATTGTAACACTCGCTGCAGTTGCACGTTTTTAGCAGCTTAAACCTGTGTCTTTACTAATATGATCGATTGCCGTTTGGTATGGCTGCCGCGCCCACAGCGATCCCGCACGCACTAACTCATTCGATTATTTCCCGGGATGTACATCCAGGGTATTAGAGTTCCGCGAGAAGTGGTTTGTAATGGCTCCGGAGATATTCGGATATTCGTGATTGCCACGTAGTTAAAGCGAAAATAACGATGCTGATATAAATAAAGTTTAAATTCAAATTATGTTGATATCATTGAACATAATTTTCAATGTAGGTATTTGAAAAAAAAAGACTCATTATTTTCAACCAAATTGAAATCTACTTTATTCTATACTCTTTTTCATGAAACTTATAGTACCTATTCTATTTTTTATAATCGTATTGTATATAGGTATGTACCACAAATATACTGACTTGAATTGCTAAAATTTATAACACAAGTTTTTTATTACAGTTGGGTATAGCTGGTTTTTATAATAAGTATCGAAAAAATATACATAAAATTCTATTCGATATTTTTCTATTTAAGGATTCATTACCGGTATTGCATTATTACCATAAATTTATACAAAATTATGTTTTTAAACATCGTGACAGTTGTGCTTTTAGTACATAGAGCCGACAAAATGTATCAAGTCAAAACAAAATGTCTTTAAGATAGATAATTAAACATCAAAATATGTCAGTATGGAGACTCGGCCGACTCGAAGCACCTTTACACAATACCGACAAATTATGCGGTCTTTTAAAAGCGGTTAATATACTTTAAAAACGGGTAAATTTTAATAACGGTTACGTGTTTCGTTATTAAGTGCGTGCGGAACGCAAATTACCTCAGGCACGAACCCTTAATTAACTGGTTAATCAATTAACCAAAATTACTTTAAACAAAAATTACACTGCTTAAAGTGATTCCAGTCGGTCGGCTCGGCTAGCTACTAACGAAAAAGGTTTCAACAATTTTTACAAAACAATTGTGGTTGCAATATATTTAATCTTCTTCAGGGGCCTTCTTCATCATCATCACCATCTCATAGTCATCGCCCTAGCGATTCTTCTCGTTTCTTTCGAGGTATGCTAGAAATATAACACGGAAACAAGGCGGTTTCCGTGTTATATTAACAGATATGGGACCATGATCAAGGGTGCACCCCAAAAGAGACAGGAAAAAGCGCTAGCATATATTAATATGTTGAGCCGCTTCAGCGGTCAAAAAAAAGATGGCTGTGTAGCCTGTGTAAAAAACTGTACAGGATATACCGTACCGTATATTTTGGAAACTTAAAACAACTCCTCCAGCAACACAATTTACGAGTTCTTGAGTTACGAGTATGCCGTGTCGTCATTAGAGCTTCCAATATATCCATCTATCTATATATTAGCCTCACATATGTAGATCCCCAATAGATCGTCACTAAGTGCGGTTCAGAGAAGACCGCAACCACCGGCTTCCTGCTACGTTCATATTCATATTCATATCATTTATTGCACCACGGTAAAAAAAATATTTTACAAAATCAGACGTATCACATGGACCCCGATTCACTCGGTCGTCTAAGTATCTGCCGAGGATGGGGTCGTCCTACGCTGCGCTTACCTGCGTGGTCGCGACTCCAGGACTTCCAATATATGTGTGTAGAAAATACGGCCGAGGTGGAGCTTTGAGCTTAGTTCGTTATAAACGGCTATCATGATAATCGTTCGTATTTCTCAAAAATAAACACGCAGATGTATCATACAATAGCTATTTAATCAATTTCCACAATCAAACAGAAACAATAATGTATCACTCGCGGGTTGTAAACGGATTACGAAACGCAGAGAGCTCTGTGCTCGCGTCTGCCACCATGCGATCTAAAGTCAGCCATCGAATACCCGAAATAGAATGCCCCTGTTACTGGCTGCTCGCGTATTTCTTCTCAACTTGACTTCTGTCATAATAGACTTGACATTTAATAACTACCCGCCTAAGACCAAGCACAGACCACTCTCAAGCGATGCCGATGTTTTGACAGATGACACCACTTGATGCTTCGTTCAATCCCCGGCATGTGAAAAAGCAGTACTTCGATCCCGGTTAGAGTTTGCAGTACCGGGAAATTTTAGTATGGCAGTACCGGGAATTCCCGGTTCTCTCATACAAAAATTTCCCGGTACTACAAACCCTAATCCCGGTATTGTCCGTACTAAAAATACTGGTTTCAAAGCTCTAGTCACCATTTGCAGCGGCCCAGCGTAATCTACTTCAGTTTGCTGGAAAGGTAACTATTAAAATACGTTTTACCCCTCAACTCCAAAACTCAACTCGAAAAGATAACCAGAGTTACAACCAATTCTTTAATCTACAGATTACATTTTGCGATCTCAGATTACCACTAAATAAAAACATAAAAATCGCTTACAACTTATTAAAAGAAAGATTAAACTATGATAGCCAAAGACTTAGAAATTAAAAAAAACGGTCAAGTGCGAGTCGGACTCGCGCACCGAGGGTTCCTTACAAATTCGTCAATATGTTCGTCAGATACGTGAATTATTTATTTATTTAACGCAGATTTAATGCGTGAAGACGGTTTTTTAACGTTATTTCGTTATTATAAAAAAAACGTGAACCATATCGACGTAACCAAATTGAGCTATTCGCGTGTCAGCCGTCAAACAATATTTCACGAGCACGTCGGCTCGGTGTGGAATTACTACTCGTATTTTCCAATAACTATTAAATGCACTTCGATATTTACTCTTTTTTTTAATTTATTTATCTCAAAGACACTTGGTACATTTTTTTACTTTTAACTCGCCAAACATGCGTTTATTGGCGATAAATTGCACTCACTTTAAAGTTAGTTTTGTAAATGTACCCTACAATATAATTAACTTAATCTTAGCATGCACCTAACGTAACTAACCTAATTTGGTACTTTACCGCACGGTATTCGTCGATTTGTATGGATCACAGATCACCCCCACTAGATAGCTAATCTTGATATTTTTGTACGAATCCTATTTCACCGACGCCCGAAGTCCGGGGCGAGCGTCAACAGCGCTGCGATTGGCCGATTGAAAACGCGTGGGGATCTGTAGTGATGGGACATGTTTATACAAGTAGCTGACCCGGTACAGCAAATTACTGCTGGTATAATATTGTACTTAATGTACCTACACTATTGAATAACATATTATGTGTAGCTAATAATTACAAGTTTTATTATTTTCACCGACTTCAAAAAAAGTTTCCTGTCTTCAATATCTTCTTTTTTTATACGTTTCCCGATTACTCAAAAACGACTTGAACAATATTGATTTTTTTTGTATGAAAATAGATAGATACCTTTCGTTTCATTGTTGGGTCAATCTTGTAACACTAGTTCTAACTGCTTACCTACCAAGAGAATTTGAAAGAGCCCAAACATCATAACTGTATCTGTAACCAGCTCGGAGATCCCTCGTACTTCCACCAAGGGCATCATCAGGTCCATCTTGATAATGACCCTAACTGCTCTAAGAAAATATATTCATTTATATCGTTATTGATATTATTAATTAGCAATTATAAATGTACTCAACAAACTAAAAGTAACTACAGACTAAATAAAACTACGAAATGACTACTCTAAAATAAAATTGAAACGACGAAAATAATAACAATACTTCCTTACACCGCAATAATCTTTTATTTTTGTATATAGCAGTCGCTCACGGGACGATCATTATTAAATTCGGTACCTACTATTCAAAAAACGCCGGCACTAAGTGTTGCACATCACTAGTACAACGCGTGTTTTCGTTAGAACGAAATAGCGTAATCGGTTTCTTCATTTGTCAAAAAGAGACGGACAACCTTCGCTTCTGTCCAGTAGCCAGTATAAAATGGACTCCCGCTAAAATTTTATCTACATTTCATACAGTGAATTTGACTTATCTATGGAAAATTACTACATATTTTTTATAGTTCTACGTTTGAGATTTCTTCCTAAACCATTTCACATAGCAAAATATCATTTTCATTAGCAAATTTCCGTCGGATTGAATAAAAATATTTATTTCACGTCGGTGCGCACACAGGTCAGAAACATGGTCGCTACTCAACGAGCGGTCGGCCGCGTAGTATTTCATATGCGCAAAAACACATATCGGTGGTGAGCGTGACTCGCTTTAGATGTTCCGTCTAGTGGAGGTAGTCTGTGGTATGGATACAAGCTTGTAGCGTTTTTTGCTTGGCGTTTGACGCCAAAAGTGTAATTTAATGATGGAAAACATAATTTTCCATTTCATTTCGTGGCATTTGAACTATTTATTAAACCATTATTGTCAGATTTTCAAATCTGATAATAATATTGATGAAACTGAAGTTGAAGGCGTGCGTAGTTCAACATCTCTTCTTTTAGCACGCGAGGTACTTTCCTTCTACCTTGATATATTTCTGTGGTAATAATAATAACAGTTAGTAGTGAGGGCTGAAAATATGTCGGTCCACTCGTCGCTTCGACTTTGACAGACCACAGCAGCGTGGCCTCAGATTGCGAACTATTATTACTAGTACATGGGTCTGCTACTTTTTAGGGTTCCGTAGCCAAAATGGCAAAAACGGAACCCTTATAGTTTCGTCATGTCCGTCCGTCTGTCTGTCTGTCTGTCCGTATGTCACAGGCATTTTAATCAGAAACTACATGATGGATATTGATGAAATTTGGAATATAGGTGTGTTTTATGAGCCGCTACTTAGTTTGGTATATAAATAATTAAAATAAATATTTTTAGAGGGGGCACTCCATACATGTTAAAGACAGTAAAAAAAATTTTTTTCAGCAAATATCAACGTGTGGTACATAGTTCGACAGCTCTTTAAAAAACACTATAAGGTTTCTAAGTAACGTTTTTGATTAAGTGAATATATTTGGAAATAATCGCTCCGAAAGTTGTGTAAATTGTGTCCCCGCCCTCTATTTTCTAAACCGTGCGTCCGAAAAATATGAAAAAAATCACGAAGGTAACGCTTAATTAATACTTTCAACGAAAATTATTTTCAACAAGATCGAATTAACCGTTTTTGAGTTATTGCCGATAAACTGCGCTTCTCAACAAAAGGACGTAATTGCTATGAAGACGTAATTGCTACCCTCTTTTGTTGTTGTACTTTTTTTACATCGTATTTTTTACCTTATAGTTACGGCTATGAAACCCTACACTGAGCATGGTCCGACATGCTCTTGGCCAGTTATTTATTCACTTAAATCAAATCGCGAACTACATATAAAAAATAACTACTTACTAAACTCAGCCTTAAATTTTATACAGGCATTGCACTCAAATGCGAACACGGCTTAAATCCGTATCTCTAAAGTTGGAAAGAAAAAGTAACCGAGAACAGCAGGTACTGGGAATTTCTGGGAACTTAGCAGACTTCGCTAGCTAGAAATACCGCTGGACGGGCGCTCTGCTCGACACGCGTTAAAGTGATATGGGTATTGCATTGCTATTAACAGTTTCTGTTGCCTATCACTTGGTAGCGGTACGATAATGTTTGGTTGCAAAAGTATTAATTATCTCACGTAACGTGGGTAAAAGTGAACTTGAGTAACTTAAGAGGCTTTAAACAAAGTGGTTTTTATTTCGTCCAAATCTTTTTTTTTTCAAATAACTCGAAGACGGCCGACCTGCTTGGCTTTTTTTGTTTAAAAAGGCTTAAGAGGAAACAGGAGGGCAGTTTTTCCATACAAACGTAGTCCCCTGTTCCCTCCCTGGTTAATGCCAGTAGAGCAATAATTTTTTGTCCAAAAATCTATGGCTACTATTGATATGTTCCTATGTTTTCCTTTTTACGATAAATTGATTCTCAAAAGAGATATTAACCTTCAAAAACCTAAAAAAAATGCCAGATTTTCCGCTGTGTTCACACATCCAGAAAACTAATTTGACTAGATTATTAAAAAAAAGGAAAACATATGAACACGGCCAAAGCCTTTCTTTAATGTTTAATGAAAAAATTAGTAAAATAGGTTATGTTTTGGGGAAGAAATCAGGGGACTACGGAACGTTGTTTTCATGAAATTTTAAAAGGTATTTTCGGTCCAAGCTGCAGTTGTCTCTATCGCGCTCTGCGTGGGAGAGGCGGGCAGTGCGGGACAGCGACACATTTTACAATTAATATCTAATTTTCAATTCTCTCGGCCTTACTGTTTCCTCTTAACTGTTAATTCGGCTGTATAGCTTGCTTACCCAAATTTTTTGTTTCCCATTATTTTTATTTCCAAATCGGGGTTTTCCCCATTTAGTTTATTCCCATCGTATGTGTTATCAATCGCGTATTTCATCGACCTTTTTTTTCTGCTTGGTCTTTTCCCTGAAAGACATTTCACCCAGGCGTGTTTTTCATTCAAAAATGAGTATTTTACCAAATGAATTAGTTCTTCCCAAAAGATTATTTTTCATTTATTTATCCTAAAGCTGCTTTTGACAAATGCACTCGCATAGTTAAAACTAGGTCGGGTTATTCCATGAAAAATTGTAACGCAAGTTATCATTTCATCGCGTGATCATTTATTTATGATGGAAATTTAAGTGTTAATTTTATTCTACATAAATTTGAGTCGTCAATAAAAAATAAAAACATTGGTATCTATAGCTTGGCAACCTCGTTGGTGACACTCACATGTGTGCTTTTTGTTATGTGCAGCAGTAACTACTTACGCTATAATGCTGCCTCTGCCGTGGAATTACCCACTTATATTCCCGTGTTCTACAAATAAACTTGTAATGTTAGGGCCTTTTCACCCTTGCGATTTGCGGGCACGCTGCGGGCGAGTTTCCATACAAAACCAGTCGCGGCGAACACGCGAGCGACATATGTATGTATGGAGTTTTGCTTCTACTTCGCCCGCAAATCGCAAGTGAGATAAAGCTCTTATAGGTGCGCATTTAAAAAATACTTGATAATTTTATACTTGCGTATTTTTACTAGCAAGTAGTTTTATATTCGCGTATTTTACTTCCATATGCAGACGTTTGAACAGGTAACGTACGTCTCCGCAAAGCATCAAACTGCCGCGCCGGGCGCATTTTGATTGCAAAACTTTTAATAACATTTTAATTTCCGCCCTACGTTTGATCACTTTAGTAATTACTTTTCCACTTTATATTATTCGCACGAAACAATTTTGAACATTAATAAGTCGTTTGTTATTTCTCATTCAAGGAAGGCAATAGTACATTACATACCGAGGCCAGTAAAGTAAGAAATGTCTCAGATCACATGTAATTGTCGGCCAAGGCAAAGCCGAGGACGACAAACATGCACAACTGATAAAAATGCACTACTACCAACTTAACAAATAATTAAATTCCTACGGTTTATAAGAAAAACAAAACTTTCCGAACAAAATTAATTGATGCCAACATAAAAAAAGTATTTATCCCACACCTGGCCATAAAGTGACTTTTATGCCACACCTGGACATAAAGTGACTTCTTCCGCACGCTACGCGCTAAAGCTGCTTTCTGCCCAAGTGTACACATAAAATGATGTACACAACACGGGAGGTAATAAAGAAAGCCCTCGATCGCATATTTACGTCCCTCGCCTGCGGCTCGGGCCGCAAACATCTGCGATCTCGGCTTTTTTGTATTACCACTCCAGGTGTGTAATGTACTATTTTAATATCGTCACTGCGTGTCACTAGCGAGTATAGGTCAAATTAAAGAAAAGTTTACCATAGACACATACTGTCAATCATAGTTGCCTTGTTTGCGAGCTATGCTTAATCTTGTATTTTATATTTTATTGGCGGCTCGTATCGCAACTCGCGCAATTCACATTTTTTGAGCCTACTTATACAACTCTTGCATAAAATACTATAAATACACAGAATTTATCCAAGACCCTGGATCAAAACGTTTATTTGGGTTGGAAGTAGATCGATTTGTGTGTGAGTGACCCGGATACTTATTTCATTTCATTTACTTACCGGATACTTATTTCAATAATTATTGTGTTCAACATAAGCACATAATCAATTAATTTAAAATTTCAGTTGGTATGTAGTCAGATTATAATAACGGAAGAATTATTCCCAAGTATCAAGATTAAAAAGTCCTCCTGTTGTGGTGTCCACATGTTGCCATAGATATTTATTTATAAAACTTTTTTTCGAGCTCTGCGGACTTCGCGTAGTCGCACTCTACGCCCCTTTGAGTCCGTTAATAAAATAGATCCCTTTTCCGAAGGCCTGTCAAAAGCTGCCTCCAAAGTAACAGGTATAAATAGTTAGTATTTTTTCGCGACTTCTTCGGTATTAGTTCAAAGAAAAAGTGGCAAAGTTCGAACGAGCTTTCAGCGAGCTCGGGTGTCGCGGAAGCTCGGGAAAGCTTCCTTCCAGGAAATATTAAGATGTGTGTTTTCTTTGAGTGTAGTACTTTTTTCTCTGTGCTTTTGACATTATTTGCTATGATATTTTATAAATAAGACGAAACATATCATTAGACTAAATTTACCTAGCAAATCGACTCGTCAAAGTTGCTATTTTCACGCTTTGGCTTGCTGATTCAGAAAATTTCCGTAAAAATCCATATTTTTCCTAAACAGCTCGTTTTTTTCGGAAAAAATAAGGAAAATTTCTGTTGCTATTTTAACGAAAATTATAGTTTTTGACTTTCTTTTTGGCATCCCATGACCTACCATCATCATAACATCTTCATAAACCACCTGGAAGTGCCAAACATTCAAATAACCAAGTTAGTGATAAACTTTGAACTACAGGATTCGAAAGAGGGCCGAAATATTAGTTGCATTTACAAGACTGACCCCATACCAAAAGTTGTTCAAAGTCATGGATAGATTGAGTTTTATTATCATGATTCACGTTATAAATTTCACCCAATATAAACATTGATTTTGCCAAAATAACAATGACAATTTACTTTCTTCATAATAATCAACGAGCTGTCGTAACAGGTAAAGTGGTTGTATCTTTATAAATTAGTTGTTATAGGGTGACTATGATTGTAGAAATGAAGGTGTGGGTGTTTCACTTAAATACGATGGTGAACTATTCATTAACATTTACTAGGGTAGGGTTGGTCCTGCTCTCGTCAACCGATTCACCCTGAACATATAAGATTGTATTTAACCGTCCGATTGTTTGCCTTCAGGTACAACGCCCAGAAAAATCAAGCCCCTCAACTTCGTTAGCAGAGGTAAGAGAAGAAACATCATGTTACTTTATGTATTAAAATTGGCGCCATCTCTCGGTCGATCGTCAAAGCTCTAAAGTATTTGTATCGAGGTGGAATACATGAGTACACACACACACACGTGTTCTCATAGATGGCGTTTAGGTTAAAAACCTATTTAACTAGAATGATACAGAAGTCAAAGTACATGGCAAGGTTGAAAGCACTTGCTGGGTGCTCCGGTGGTAGTAGGGTTGAGCCAGAAATCCAAAGGTACCGGGTTCGATTCCTAATCTGGACCATAGGTGAGCACCATTTAATTTTTCTATGTATTTTGATTTCTTCTATCTATATATAATTAACCTTTGAGTTTAAATAAACTCAAAGGTTAATTATATATAGATAGACAAAAATAAAGATAAAAAGAAATTGACATACAACTTAATTGAGAGCCCGGGTACACGTGAGTAGTGGGGGGGGGAGGGTGGCACAACACTCGACTTGACATCGTTGACCAAGCCTCATGCATCGACCCGACCCTTAATCAATTATAACTTAAGTCTCTAAGGACCAGAAATTAGAAGCCCCGCGAAGCTGGGATTGGCTCATGTATATAAAGACTCTCATAACATTGAAACATGCGTAAAATCGTTATGAGAATAGACTTTATATCAAGTACACATAAAGCTTTGAGATGCATAAAGTATTATAGAAATTATCCGTTCAAGAGAGCTAATGCTGTTAAAGTATACAATGTCATTGAGCGAACAATGCCATTGAGGTAATACAATACCACAAAAAAAAAATAACAATGCGTAACACGAGTAAACCCGGGCGGTCTACCTGGCTCCCCGTTGAATCTGTAAAAGCAAAACGCATTATTATTTTTTTGTTTGAAAGCATTTGCCGCCTTATCATTACGGTCATAGAACCGATAATCCGTTGAAAGCTCATAGTATCTCTAAGTCTTTTCTCTACGGAATACGCACTTGCAGACCGTCGGGCGAATGTGAAATGCAAAACAAATTAAGATCGCAGTTATCTATAACTGCATTTACACTTTACTGTCTAGTAAATAGAATCTATAATGTAATGATCTTTCAAGGCAGTTATACTTTATTGACACTATATTCTTGTTATCCTAATTTGTGGTTTACCTCTCAATAGTATTGTATTCTTTAACAGCATTAGCTCTGTTGAACGGATAATTACTATATACGCAGTAATGTTTATGCAATTATACACTGATAGCGTTTAAGTTATATACTTACCAGGTGGAACGGAACGAAGGACTTTCCTGCAAATGTGGCATTGTTTAGCCTAAGTACAGTCAAGGAATTTAATTTCCTACCCTTTTCATTGAAATGTTGTTAAGCATTCACAATGCATTAAGGTCGAAATTTCTATTTCAGTAATAGTATTTAAATGTCAATACGTATTATTTGTCACTGCATATTAAAGATAACCTCTTTGCGAAGTCATTTGCTCATCTAATTACGAATACGTGTCAGTTGGTGTCAGTGTCAATCGAGAACATTTTAAAATAATTCCGAATCCAGACTCCGGAAAGTCTACCACAAACGTCGATAATCTAAATTTCGTTATCTGCGTTCCTTTCATTCGAATATTGCAAGAGCGAGAAAGATGGACTTTCTTCGAATTTCGATTCCGCGGTTGTCGACCTTTTTTGATAGTGCCTTGACGTTCCAAATTTCAGTTCACCATGTCAACGTTGTTAATCTGTTACCTAGTTACTGACACAAAACAATGCGTGTGATATGTCAAAGTAACGTCGTAGTCTAGCTAGCTCTTATGATGACAGTATGCTATACGATATTGGACCTTAGGTGGGTTGGAAATTAAATTCCTTGACTGTACATTATTTTCTCCAAATAGACTATGTTAATATCTATCACCGTTTTCAAGTTATAGCCTCTTAAACTTTCATACAAAAAATGCGTGTTTCAACCCTATTTAGAAGTCATACGCGGGAACGGGCGGGAGCGCGTATTGTACAGTCGCCATCAGATATATCTGAGCTGTCAGTGTACTCATAAATATCTGAACACGGCTCTAATGCTATGAAAATAGAGCCGTGTTCAGATATTTATGAGTACACTGACAGCTCAGATATATCTGATGGCGACTGTAAGACACAGCGGTAGCGGTAGCGAAACATTAGGGTTGAACAAATATTAAAAAATATTATTTTGATAGTTTTGTTTTTCTTTATTGTTACAAGCATTTAACTATTACAGGTCGATTCTACATCAAATATATGACAGTATATTTTCAGGAAAGTCCCTCGTTTTATTCCAACCGGTATATTCCATGTAGTACAAGCATTACTTTTTTACAACTTTATAATATTATAGATATTTATTAGATAGATTGATATCGTTAGGTTTGCCTAACTTTGCTACTATCGTATAATGAGGGAATGGTGTCTCGTTTATTTGGGATTTTCGGGTGCTGATAGGAATTGGATTTTTTATTACAGACATAAAATATGGAGGATCGTATCGTAAATATTTATAAGGATGCGATTGCTATTAAAGTCTTCCTGAAATATTGATAAAAATTGTGCTCTTGAAAAATTGCTTTAGCTTATTCATACTCGTATCGCATAAATGTTACTTATTGAGTTTTACATTCCGATCTTTAGGGACCCATTCAGTGTGCATGGTCTGCCAATCAGAAAACTATAAACGGGGTTCATACTTGTTGAATTGTATATCATTTATTGTGATGTCCTGAACATAACAATAATCTCTGAGAAAGGAACAACAGTCGTATAGGCATAAAAATGTATGCGTCTCAATGTATGTATTCTCATACAGTTTATAATTAAGAGAGAGTTATGATATGAAAATCTTATTATATATTTTTTTGCTTGTAGACAGTTCTCATGCGAATTCGTTAAAGCCAAATGTACCGAGCTAAAAAATAAAAAACATTTCAAACATAATTGATGCCGTGACAGCAAACAATGACCCTCTTTATGATTGGAAAACCGACGGACTCGAATGACCTTAAATTGTACGCTTTTAAATTAAACGGTTTCTTATAGGTAATTTCACGAGAGTTGAGGCCACGCACACAACAACACTGTCATGTAATGACAGCGAGATTTTGAAATTACTGTTCTTTTTTCATACCGATAGCAGGTTCAACAGTGAATTGCAAGATAGACCAAAAAGTTTGTTTAATCTATAGCCTTGTGTTTATTCATTTCATTCATTCACTTTTTTGCAATGAGTACGTCATGTAGCTGTGTGTGTAATTATTCACCTCAACTCTCGTGAAATTACCTATACTGACGGCGAATTCTCCGAAATCTCCAGGACCTCATTTAGTTAAAGAGACATTCTAATTTCAGCGTTAATTGAGAATTGCGGCTACCGTTGCAAGTTCCCTACTTGTTTGCAAGTTGGCAACTTGCATGCAAGTAGGTCGCGCGGTCCGTTTCGGCGAGATAGTGGCTCGTACGAGTAATATTAGTTAGTCGCTAGTTCAACATCTTGTTAAATGATTTATAGCTATTTCGGCAAACAGTATACTCGTATGCAGTGTGTAGCGTGCCCTATTCTGCCGGTTATGTGATACGCGTTGTTTGGTACATCGTTTGCCAAATCAAAATGGCGGATAGGAGGGATCATTTCCTCTCGGCCCCCCTAAATACTACAGATTTCGTAGGTATTATTCTGCCGTGCAGTATGCAACCTGGAAACCAATAAATAGCCTAGTTTCGTAACAACTCAAAAATGTCATAACTATTCATTAGTGGGTATGAAGTATGTTGGAAAATCACTCCTGCTAAGTCACAAGTTGCAAATATCGACCTGCGCTCTCTTTTTTCCCGACTGCGGTGAAGCTCAAAAGGAGGGTTAAGTGTTTGATCTGTATGTATGTATGTCCGCTCGTAACTACTCAACGGCACAAATTTCAAATCGACGGCAGCAGTAGTTCCTGAGATATGTGGCTGTGACAGACGGACAGACAGACAGAGTCGCATCATAAGGGTTCCTTTTTTACCATTTTGGTACGGAACCTTAAATATGCAAAAATGGTTGACACGATATTATTGCTAATATCGTATCAGATATTTATGCACATCCCGCCTCATCATATGTTATCACTGGAGACTGTACCGATTTAATTATATAGCTCCAGCCGGCCGGTACAGTCGGCGCGAAATTGCGGTTAAATTGATTCGGCGTCTCCAAAGCCGGGACACGACAGCGGCCATTAGCCATGATGTTAGAGTCCGACCAAAATTTCGGTTTAGGTTTCGGCCTAGATTCGGCATTCAAAGAGTACAGATAATTTATTTGAAACAAGATGTTAAAATATGTTATACTTATTAATGATTGATTACTCTAAATAACAGAGACTAAATGATTAATATGTTATTAAAAATGATGTTGATGCAGTCATCAACCACTACGAGCATAATCAGTCAGTACTGATTATACTTGTAGTTTTGACGTGACAACGTCTTATAAATTGGTTTGCCGGGTGACACTTCAAGAAACTGCGTTACGCTCCGCTCACGTTATGCGCTCACAATGAGAGCGAGTGAGAGGCACGCGTCCCTTCCACTCGGGCATGGTTAGTCGTTGTCACGTAAAACTTTCGCCCGTATACCGACTTTACAGGCAACCAATTTTTTTTTTTATCTTCCCACGAAAACATGACCTTATATGGAAGTGTCGGTTTCCGTTTTGATTTCAGTTGAAACTGAGATCAAAGCTAAATTCGGTTTCGGTTTCGGCAGTCAAAATTTGTTTCGGTCGAACACTAATTGATATCGGCGTACAGTCAGTAGGTTAAGTGGTTTCAAGTCGTCAGGCAGCTAGAGTGGAGCTGATAAAACGATCATAAACCGCACGTTGAGGCACTGGTCCCACCGCCGGCAAGTAAAGTTGTGCGAGTAGCATTACATTGCGGATCTGGAAAGGTCGATTGGTCACACTGTGGCTGGTCAGCCCGCAATGAACTGTTGCTTGCCCAACTTCTCGCTTACCCGACGGCGGCGGTGTCAGTGCCTAAGGCTGCGTTTCCACCTTCCTCCTCCTCTGCTGTGCGAGGTAGTGGAGCAGTGTGGGAGGAAAAACTCTCCTAATTAACGCGCCTGATCTCGCTCAGCGCGGCCCGGCGATGGTGGATTTTTTCCTCGCACACCGCTCAGTTTCCTCACACAGCTCAGGTGGAAATGCAGCTTAAGCGGGCTTAGACTTTTGAAACGTTCATTTATTTAGTTAGGCGATTCATATCCCGATTGTTCTTGGATAATGACACGGAATAACATAGAAGCCGTGAGCCAATGCTAGAGGTAGTACCACATCAGGGTTATTCTTCAGAAATATGTCTGCGGTCACCTTATTCCTCTGGGCCTTTTTCATACTAAATGTATAGAGACAGAGGAATAACCCATCAGTGGCGTAGCGCAAAAGATATCGTTGGGCAAGCCGGTGCAGATTTGTAGCTGTAGAATAAGATGCTCAAATGCCTGATTAGGCAAGCCGGTAGGAATCGAGTTCTTTGGACAGCACGCTACTGTACTACATAAACACACTCATATATCCACCCGCGGATGCGATGCTTGTATTTATCCCATCCAGCTTTAATAAAATTAAAGCAGAATTCCCGCGCAAAAACACAGCTGGGTCCAACGAAAATATCGCCACATCCGTCCCCCGCACAATAAATATTGCCCGTGTATTTTCGGATGCGGCAATCATCTCGTTGTGGCTGCGAACTGTAATCTTTAATTACATCCCGTGGATAAAAAACTGGCCAAAACTGGGTAAACTCCGGATGGCACCCGTCGCAGTTGCTGTCCGCTCAAACCAATCTTTTGTAAGTGAAATGATTTATTTTAAATCGCTCAGCTAGTTACCTTTTTTTAACTATCAATCCGGTTAATCATTTGAATTATTTTTATTACGTGTAATTGGATTTACACGGTAAACGACGCAAATAAAGCACACTGATGTGATGTATATATTGAAGCAAGCATGCACGAGTAGTTTTTCCTTAAGTCACAGCAGTGCTAACAATGTGTCACGCCAAATAGACACAATATGAGATGACGAAGTGCGGCAATCTAGTCAGTGTTAACCTTTACGTGATATTTGTACGTATTTATCCCAACTACAGCGGTAATAAAATTAAAACAGCTCCCGCGCAAAGACACAGCTGGATCCAACGCAAATATCGCCACATCCGTTCCCCCGCACAATAATATTGCCCGTGTATTTTCGGATGCGGCAATTATCTCGTTGCGGCTGCAAACTGTAATTACGTTCGTGGATAAAAAACCGGGCGAAACCGGGTAAAATCCGGGTAAACTCCGGATGGCGCCGGTTGTGGTTGCGGCCGCTCAGACCGATCTTTTGAATGTGAAATGAAAGTTTTCCGCTTGCACTGCTAGTTTTGTTTACCGACTGCCAATCCGGTTAATGCATTTGGATTATTTTTATTTCCTTTGTTACGTTCGTCTATGTACTGTTTCTAGTTATCTTCGAAGTATTAGGTTGGTATTAGGCTTACATATGAAATTGGTGTTTGGCGAACTGGCAACTTTGGTTCAAAATATCGTCGTTCAGCTAGGAATTCTAAATTCAAATTTATTTCAAATTTAAGACCATGTATTTGTGTGTTCGAATTTCGAAATTTATTAGTTATCGCGTCTTTTGTTTTTCTATGACATCGTTTTATTCACAACCAATGATATTTTATAAGAAGATACGTTATACGCATACTCGCCAGCTGAGAAATATGCTTCCAAGAAAGCAGCAGCACACATTGGTACCTCACTGTACGGTGTACATACTCACACATATTAACAGATTGCATAAAAGAGATGGCATAGTTACAATAATGCAAAAAAAAGAGACAGCTAGCTTTTTGTTACTTGCGCGATTAATTTTTAAACGTAACCGAGTGAACCCATCGGCTAGATTCGGATTGACTCGGAGCCTGCTCGGCTATCCTTGTCACTCTCATTGTCAAAGACGTAAGTTTGTCTCTTTCATTCAAATGACCTCTATGGTAGTAAGATGGCGTCGTATTTGAAAAATAAAATAATAAAAATGATAAAATTAAATTATTTCAGCGTACTTACAGGTGATATGTGATCCCTTGCGCTTTGTTGCACTTTTTGCTATGATTGGTGCACTTTCTGATCACACACGACGGCATTTTTTTTGTGAATCTTGTAAATATTCACCCTTGACATCGTCGTGCGTTTCGTTGACCGACCCGCGAGTGACTACCCACTACAAAAAGGGCACCAATACATTTATCGTGGTTTCAGTGCTTCACTTTTGGAGTGCTTGTAACCTATCTACTTATAAAATATCATTGTTCACAACATGGAGAACTTAAAATATCGCTATATTTACAAATATGAGTTCCACCTCGGCACCATTACTGCAGAAACGGCTTGTAGGATTAACAATGCCTATGGGGAAGCTACTGCAAAAAAAGGTACGTTATTGGTTCCAACGTTTCCGTTCTGGAAATTTTGACCTCCATAACAAGCCCAAACATGGTGATAAGTGTCTGGTGGACTAGTGACGGTGTCATCTATTACAGATTCCTAAGATCTGGGCAAACAATCAGGGCTGTCAACAATCGGAAACGATGATGGAAAAGCTAGCCATTAAACAACCCAAACTGGTCAATCGATCTAGCCCACTGCTGCTTCAGGACAACGCTCGACTACACACGGCACGCCTGACGGCCGCAAAACTAAGGGAGTTGCGACTGGAATGTCTTCGACACCCACCATACTCCCCGGACCTTGCTCCAACTGATTACCATTTTTTTCGGAATTTGGACAGCTTCATGCAACTAATACATTATGTTATGAATGTTTAGATGAATTTTGATTGTTAACTACTAATATAGTCAGTAAGACCTTTGTTACTAACACATACTTTGGTTACCTAATCCGAAATAAATTATTTGAATTTATATTGTTGTTACTTCTGAGAGTCGCTGACGTAACGTGTCCGTGGAACTACGTTCAACGTCTGGCGGCGCGAGGCGGGCGGGCTCGGCTGCGCGCCCCGGCCGACTGGGACCCCGGCTACCCGGCCCGGATAAGGTAACCACGTGTGGCACAAGCGACAGGAGCGCACAACAAGTGCCAACTGAGAGCAAAGGCTACACACTTTTTATCAAGATAGTTAAGTCGGGCTGTTAATCACTATGAACTGAACATTCTTGAAATTTTTAAAATATAGTCTGAGAACCCGGTTAGGTGCGACGACGAGCGAAGCGAGGAGGAGCGTGTTAGGGTCACTTGCACCCATAAAACGTCGCAACTTAATTGAAAAGAACAAGCATTTGAGGAATAAATACTTAATTTTTCTAGTACACGGCTATTTATAATCAAAGTTTGTACAATTGAATTTAATTGTATAACGCCTTTCATCCCCCAAACGTAAGATCTGGATTTCGACCATGATTCCTTATAAACATTATAATCATTAGACTTTATATACTTTATGAGTTGTAAACATATGCATTTCGTCAGTAGGTATATATTTCGACCATTATGGCCAACGTACATTATGGATTTTAACTGTTATGATTTTAAAACATTATTAATTTTGATTTTATATATTTTGAACATATGTGTTTTGAACTTATATATAATGACTGTACATATTATGATACGTACCCACACAACGGCAACACGGCAAGTTAAATAAAATCTTATAGAACCAATTTTCTGGATAAACAGTAAATTTGGATTACCCGGCGATAGATATAGGCAGCTCACGATTACACAATATTCATTACATCAAATGGTTTCATTTTACGCTACGCCGAAAGAATAATATACAACAGAATAACCGGCGTTCGCCGCGGGCGATTGAACCGCGCCTCGGCGAAGCTACCGTATGGACCCAAATATATACAATACTCGTTTATAAAAATCGGATAAAGACGCTGCATTTTGTGCGCTAACGTGAACCGAAACGCTAGATTTTCCATACTAACGGAAACGTTTTTAATATGCTACTTGAGGGACTTAAGCGACATCAAATTGGGTTAAAGGGTAGTTCTCTGCGACTAAACAGTCGCACCAATAGCATCATTACCATCGCCACATCATGGATAAAAATAAATAAAATAAAATAAAATAATTTATTTCTGTAAGTAGGCCCTCAAGGGCTCTTTTACATGTCTTACATTCTTTGTCTTCTTTTCTTTTTGGCGCTTCGGGTAATGACCTTCTGGTGAGAAGAAGCGCCGGAAGAAACTCACCAGTTTCTCTTTTAATAATTTAATATACATTACATTACCTTAAAAACTACATTTATAGAGATGTAAAGGGTCTCTCTATGCGTCCAAACAATACAAATAAAAAAATAGAAAATAAATTGATACTAGAATTAATGGAGATGTAAAGAGTCTCCGTTGTCAAAATATTATGTTTTGGAGGTGTAAAGGATCTCCAAACGTCAAAATACAAATTGAAAATACTTATTTACTAAATTAAGTCCATTTTTTCTTAGAGATGTAAATGGTCTCTAAGTGTCAAAACAATTGGCAAGTACAAAAACAGAAAAAGACAACTAATCAAACATTGTTTTTAAAATATATCTATTTCCAGTCGCAGTTAATCCCACGGTGTTTCATCATTCATGTAGTCTTGTGTGCTGTAATAAGCCTTAGACATGAGTTTACGCTTTACACAATTCTTAAATTTGTTAATAGATAATTCAGTTATATTCCTTGGCAGCTTATTATAAAACCTTACACAATTACCCATGAATGATGTTTTTATTTTATGGAGCCGAGTGGTGGGCACTGCGAGCTTATGTTTATTCCTAGTATTAATATTATGTATGTCACAGTTCTTCTTAAAATTCATGATATTTTTATGTACATACATAATATTCTCATAGATGTATTGACAATGCAATGTCATTACATTAATTTCCTTAAACTTATCTCTAAGTGAGTCTCGATAATTCATCTTATATATCGCTCGAATAGCCCTCTTCTGCAGAACAAATATAGTATTAAGCTCTGAAGCACTAGCACTGCCCCACAGCAGAATACCATACGACATAATACTGTGGAAGTAACTAAAATATACTAATCGAGCTGTTTTTATGTCTGTTAATTGTCGGATCTTGTTGACTGCAAACGCTGCAGAACTTAGTCTATTCGAGAGATTACCAATATGGGGACCCCACTGGAGTTTAGAATTCAATGTTATACCAAGAAAGACTGTACTATCAACTAGTTCCAATTCCTCATCCTTCACAATGACACTTGCTTGCTCGCGATTTACGTTACGCGTGACAAAGTTTATACATTTAGTCTTTCTTTCATTTAACAGTAAATTGTTAACATTGAACCAATTCACTACTTTAGATATAGCATTGTTTACATCATTGTAAGCTTGCTGCTGTCGCTTGACTTTGAAGATAAGTGAGGTGTCGTCTGCAAACAATACTATATCATGGTGGGTCTTAACGAGGTATGGCAAGTCATTTATGTAAATAAGGAACAGGAATGGTCCCAATATTGATCCCTGCGGTACACCCATCGAGACCAATGACCCCGGTGAGTGCTGTCCATTCACGTCAACCCTTTGAATTCTACCTTGTAAGTATGACTTAAATAAATTCAGTGCCGATTCTCTGACTCCATAGTAGTGCAGCTTCCCGATCAATGTTTCATGACATACGCAGTCAAATGCCTTGGATAAATCACAGAAAATACCTAAAGCATCACATGACTCCTCCCAGGCATCGAAAATATGTTTAATTAGCTCGACACCAGCGTCGGTTGTCGAGCGACCCCGAGTAAAACCAAATTGCTTATTATGCATTAAGTTATTTGTATTAAAATGTTTCATTAATTGGGACAAAACTAATTTCTCAAAAATTTTACTAAAAGTTGGTAGCACAGATATTGGTCTAAAGTTAGTGGGGTCAGTAGTGCTACCTGTTTTGAATAAAGGTGTTATTTTACTATATTTCATTAGATCAGGAAACTCACCGCAATCAACACAGTTATTAAACACGACTACCAAGTCAGGCGCTATGATTTCTATTAGGGATTTAACAGCATGGACAGAGACTCCCCAAAGGTCACTAGTTTTTTTGACATTAATTGATTTAAACGCCTTTACTACATCTGAAGTACTAACATGTTCAAAATGAAAGTCTTTACTACATTCTGGGGCGTTATCTTTTAACAGTGTAACGGCAGCCGAAGGTGATGAATTTAAATGCTTAGTTGTGGATGCTGGTATCTCGGTAAAAAACTTTTCAAATTCTGTTGCTACTTCTAAATTGGAATCTACAATTTTGCCATCAATTTTTAGTTTAAGATCGTTTACTGAGTGCTTCGATCGACCAGTCTCCACATTAATTACTTTCCAGGTTGTTTTAATAATATCAGAACTATTTCTTATTTTCTGGCTTAAGTAATGGATGAGCTGAGCTCACTATAAACTATGGAGTCGTTTTCGGTTATCTTGTATAGAAGTCGCGTGCTTCTGCTATTATTATCATAATGATCCTGATTGCTTTTATAAAACCGCCAATAATAGTGGCGATGGTAATGAAGCAAGTAAAACGGCAAAAAATCGCAGAGAACTACCGTAAAATTCGTTTTATTTTTTGGCTTGATTCATTTTGCCTGCGCAAGATAACATTGTTAACGACGCACTCACGGATCTCGTGAGGTCCCGAAGTTAACAGCTGATACAGCTACGATAGCTCTTCAGGTTCATACACAGGAGGTTGTAAGGCTCCTGGAGTTTTAATTACTAAGGGATCGATTGGCTCAAAACAAAGGTTCAGATTTAACACTTATATTCTTTTAAATCACTGACTCTAGTGTGCCCTTCCTAGGGTTCTACCACGCGGGAAGAATGACACTAACAAACCCGACACTGGCTTAACCATCTTTTAAACACAACACTTAAATCTATTACACGGGATATAACACAGAAATAGTCACACAAAAATCAATCAGCGAATCAGTATTAAATAGTTAATAATGTTCATACTTCCCTATAAGCTATTTACACGCTAAACACTATTAAAAGAATACTTGTTCTTAGTTGGGCGGCTCGGGCCGCAACACGTAATAAAGAAATACTGTTTCACTGACTTTAAGTCCTACCTAGACTTCACTTAGGTCATAGGCTAGGGGATCTAGATTGGTTCACTTATGTTCGGATCGGATCACTACTGGTTCGGTTCTGTTTCTCACTATGAGTTTACAACTTGGGTTCACGACGCCAACTGGGCTCCGAATGAGCTCCCGGCGTATTTAAGCAAGCGATTGTTGCGCAATACTTACAACATATTGCGTGATGGAAAATTCCGTTCAGAATGATACCATCCTACGCTGAATTCTCGTGGTCAGACCGAGAAATTATAGGGCATCGATACATAAAGTTGTTCGAAAACTTTCGCTCTTTGCCGTTTTACGTTATGGTAACGACTAACGTACTATATACTCGACTACACAATCCTCATGGTAATTATGGGCGTGCTATATGCATCGCCTCACAATCCTCATGGTAAGCTGGCTCTGACCGGTAGAAGCCTCGAGTGGGTGTGTCGAGATCTCCTACCAAATCGTTTACTGGCCGCTCCTAGCACTAGTTGCCAGTGAAGTCTGGGTACACTCGATTTACACATTCGTTACGAGTCTTTATCTAAGCTCTAGATAGGGGGATCGGGTTCTAAGGTTTACACAAGTGCTAATGAGTCGTTACACTACACATATGGCCTCTTGTACGGGCAAAAACTCGTAAATACTTAAATATTTCACTTACGTACTAACTACAAAACATGGTTCTAGGACTTAGTCCCAGGGCTTATAGCTACTTACAAAACATGTTCAGGGTCTTAGTTAGACGATGTTCAGTCGGGTCGGGGTTCGGTGGGGCTATCGTCAACATCCTCCCCCCGCTGCTGCGTCGCGGCAGCCTCAGGGTGTAGGGAGACGATAGCCAGCTTGGAGACGGGGCGCCGGAACATGCCGCCGACGGTGCGGACGTCAGCACTTCGGACGCTGCCGTCAGGGCCGGGGAAGACGGCCTCGACGATTCCCCGGGGCCACACGTTGCGTGGCAGGTTCGGGTCTACGACGATCACGTAGTCGCCGACCGTGAGTGGACGCTCGCCCAGCGCAGAGGAGCGGCGCGGCGCGAGCGTCGGCAGGTATTCTCGGACCCAGCGGGTCCAGAAGCGGTCAGCGAGCGCCTGGCTGGCGCGCCAGGCCCTGCGGTCGGCCTCCTCGCAAAGGCCAGTGAGTGGGACCTTCGCGGGGCCTCCCAGCAGGAAGTGGTTCGGTGTTAGCGCCTCCTCGTCATGGTGGCTGACGGAGACGTGGGTGAGGGGCCGAGCATTGACTGTGTACTCGGCCTCGGCAAGGAGAGTCGCAAGCACCTCTTCCTTGGGCGCTCGCGTCTTCAACGTGGTCTTCAGGGCTTCTTTTATTGAGCGGACCATGCGCTCCCAGGCGCCTCCTTGGTTCGGTGCGCCGGGCGGGATATAGCGCCATCCCATCCGGCGCTGCAGGCCGTAGGCTTGCAGTTCGGGCAGCCACTCGGCATAGGCTGCTTTCAGTTCGGCGTCAGCACTCCGGAAGCATGTCGCGTTGTCGGAGTACATCAGGGCCGGCCATCCGCGTCGCGCGGCCATGCGGCGCAACGCCATGATCGCGGAACTCGTGTTTAGGGTGTGCACGAGTTCCAGATGCACGGCACGGGTAGTGAGACAGGTGAAGAGGGCCACCCATCTCTTTTCCCGTCTTCGTCCTATCGTGACGGTAATCGGGCCGAAGTAATCTTGTGCGCAGTTCTCAAAAGAACGTACGTGTGGTTCGATGCGGGCCAGCGGCAAATTTCCCATCGCTGGCACGCGGGGTCTGGCTCGGCGCAGTGCGCAGTAGCGGCAGTTGAGGCCGACTAGGCGCACTGTTGGTCGCAGGTGGAGTATCCAATACTCGGATCGCAGGGCGTTCACGACGCTCTCGTTGCCCTGGTGGTGTGCGCGCTTGTGCGCACGCAGGATCAGCAGCCGCACGAACGGGCAGCGCCCGTCCAGGATGGCTGGCCTCTTGTTGATGGGGGCTGGCGAGGCGTCGATGCGGCCGCGCTCAGCACCGGGTCCAGTTCGTAGAGACGGCTTCCACGGGGCACGGGCTCCCCCCGTGACAGGCTGCGTAGTTCTTCTGGGAAGGTTCTTCTCTGTGACCACTGGAAATAGAGATGTTCGGCGGACAGTATATGTTTCAACAAGAGGGGTACACGGGATCTAGTCTTCATTATCTCGACGAACTGAAGCACACGCGCAGTTGCTCCAATCAGTCGATGATAGTTCGAGAAGCGATGAATGTCCGGCAACGGCGAGACGAACTCCGTCGACGCGTGACACGTCGCCTTCAATTCGGGCGGCGGCCCCGTCGGCGGCTCGGGTTCGGCTGGCCATTCATTCGGATGTTCATATAAAAATTGGGGACCATTAAACCACACACTATTAATGTCCACGGTTCGTTTGGGATCGGATCGGGAAGGGATATCTACGGCGTTCCTATTCCGCACACTGTGTGCCAAAACAGGAGAACTTGCTGCGCCAAATATCATTGACGTCATTTTATAAATGTCTGGGGGGTCGGTTCGGTTTGCGCCCCGCCATAAAAATATTACGCGCACTCTAAATTGTTCTATGTGAAAATGTCGACCCACCTCGACACTCACTGAAGAGCATCGAGGCGGCGCGTCGACAGTGCGCAGCATAAATGTCGCGACCGGTGTCAGTATCGCCGCGCGGGCGGCGCACCGACCGTGCGCAGCGCAAATGCCGCGCTCGCGCCTTCCCTATAACGTCGCGTTCAAGTCAGGTCCCTTCAATACACGAACGTTCGGGTTCCGCTGCGACGAACACGCCGCGGCATCGAAAATAAGACGAATTTTACTTTTATTCGGGTTCTTCACTGCGAAGTGCGGCAAATACCATGCTACGTTACTATCTTCACTATTTGAAATTTTCTTCGCATATTTTTTCTGCACTAAATTATTTATTTGTGCAGTGTACTCGGCGGCGAAGTCGGGGTCGCGGTCCATCTTACGTTCGATGCCGCGCAGCCGATTGAACGCCATGCCGAAACTTGGCGGCAGTTGCGGGTCATTTTCCCGCCACAATTGACCGACCTCATACTTTGGTCCGTTTACCCTACGGACCGTCGCATTGAAGACGTCGATCGCTCGTTGCTCTGCCGAGTTCACCTTGTTCACGTGCTTAATACCTAAAGCGTCGACATCGAAGTGCTGTTTCAACAACTGGTGCAATTCGAGGTCTGGTTCGTGGCAATGATATGCCCTTACATGATCATCGGTTCGTACTAGGCGAGGCGCAATACCGAATATCGCCCATCCTAGTTGGCAACGGATAGCGGCAGGCTCGTTATTGCGGCCAGTCCGTGCCTCCAGTGGCATCATCAGGTGCCACTGGTCGACCCCCAACAATACCCGCGGCGTCGCGACGTCGTAGCAGGCTTCTTGCAGGTCGGCGAGGGAGTGATTAGATCTCTTCCCCGAAATCGTTAATTCCGCGTAGCAAACTTTCCATTCGCATTTTTCCCCACTCGGACTTCTTCCCGCCACTTTTTTTTCTCATTTGCTTGCCTCCTCATTCTCAAATATAGCCAAACGATATTTTGTCTATGGCGAAAGTTTCCCAGTCGCTTCTTTTTGCAATAGTTTTGTTTCTTACGCGATATTTTTCCGAAACTCGAAAGTTATGTCATTTTTTCCGCAGTAACTCATTTTTATAAATTAAAGTAACAAATCAATATGCAATTCAGCTAGAAAACATGAAAATAAAGTTTATTTAGGTAAAGAAGAGTAGTGAAGATAAAATAGCAGAAGATAAGGTAATATATATCATGGATAGGTACCTAATATGATTTCCTAATAGGTACGTACCTATTCCTCTTGTATTCATCGCCAATATTAGAAAAAATAATTACCTAGATTTTATTAGGAAATCATATTAGGTACCTATCTATGATATATATTACCTTATCTTCTGCCATTTTATCTTCACTACTCTTCTTTACCTAAATAAACTTTATTTTCATGTTTTCTAGCTGAATTGCATATTGATTTGTTACTTTAATTTATAAAAATGAGTTACTGCGGATAAAATGACATAGAAACTTTCGAGTTTCGGAAAAATATCGCGTAAGAAACAAAACTATTGCAAAAAGAAGCGACTGGGAAACTTTCGCCATAGACAAAATATCGTTTGGCCATATTTGAGAATGAGGAGGCAAGCAAATGAGAAAAAAAAGTGGCGGGAAGAAGTCCGAGTGGGGAAAAATGCGAATGGAAAGTTTGCTACGCGGAATTAACGATTTCGGGGAAGAGATCTAATCACTCCGGCGAGGTGCTTGTAGCGCAGCATCTCGTCCATGTTCATACGTTGTTCACGCAGTCCCAATTGATGAACGGTTCTAAAAATGACGGAATGTATCGATTCTTCGTCGCGTCCCTTTAACGCGACTTGTACCTTCCGGCTTCGCTGCGTGGTCTCCATATCTCCCACGCCTTGGATGCATAGGTCCGTGGCAGGTCCGACGGCACCTACGTCGTTCGCTAGATCGGCATCAATAAGGCTTATTGTTGATCCTGAATCCAGAAGGGCGTATGTCTCAGCCTCACCCCTCGGCCCCTTGATGACGATGGGTACCACACGCAGCAACACCGACGTACGGGAGGTACCTACACTAGCTATGTTCGAAGTAAACTCGCGGGCTCCGGCCGGCGAACGCGGCGGCTCCGTCCGGCGAGTTTCTGGTTCGTGCTCATACCCGCGCGCACCGCTTGCGGGCGCACGCCGGGGAGGAGCGGGTTCCTCATCCGCCCAGCGCGTCCCACTCGCGGGCGCACGCAGATGAGAGACTGGTTCGTGGTCCGCCCAGCGTGCCCTATCCGAGGGCCCCCGCTGCGGCGACACAGGCTCGAGTCGCCCACCACGCGCCCCGTCAACGGGCGTACGGTGGTAGACGACGGGTTCCCGCCGTGGCCCGCGGGGCCCGCTCACGGGCTCACGCCGAGACATGACAGGAGGGGATCGTGGTTCAAACCGTGGTTCATTACGTGGTTCATAGTGTGGGTTAGGTCGTGGTTCGTATCTTGGTTCGGTTCGTGGTTCATACGGGGGATCGTGGAGAAGACGATGATGGGCGTGGGGGCAGCCGTTAACGCCGCAGCCCTTCGCTCGGCACTCGTCCCTCCTATGTTTACTATCTAAACATTTGAAACATATTCTATTGCCCTTGGCCCATGACCAACGGGCGGCGATGTTCATCGCGCAAACCTTCTTGCACTCTGGAGTGCGGTGCGACCCGCCGCAGCACAAACACACGCTGACTCGTTCCGTCGCATATGTCTGCACGCGGGTCGGTTGTGGCCGAGCGCCGGTGCGGGCCGGCGGCGCGGGCGGCGGCCGCGGCCCCGCACGGGATCGTCGGACATCCTCTGAAATCACGTTACGCCTCGGCGGCGCACGTGCATGCGAGAACTCAAGCTCTTGATCGCTCTCGTCCATGAGAAATTCGGCCATCAGCATCAACTCGCTATCGCGCCGCGAACCGTTAGCTCCAGCGTACGCGCACCATCGCGATCGTAGATGCGGGCTTAACCTTTCCGTAATTTCTCGGATCAGAAGTGGATTCGCTCCATAACTCTTGTTATCTAAGTCCACTAACGTTGAAGCTATATTAATAACTTTGATCGCAAAAGAATTTAAATCCGTCGCACTTGGCCCTACCGACGGAAGCCTCTTCAAATCTTCTAATGCGCGATCAATTAATAAATCGGTACGACCGAAATTCTTCTTTAAAAGTCGTACGATAAGATCAGGGTTCGCGGATGAGGCTAGCATGTGTTGCACACATTGCCTAGCCTCCCCTTTCAAACATTGTCGCAAGCGTGCAACATTTTCGTACGCCGAGAATTTATAACGCGACGACGATTGCTGGTACGCGGTGAGAAATGTCTGCCATTCACTAATTTCACCGGCGTACACTGGAAGCTCGTAAACTTGACGTGGAGGAGGGCGCATCATGGACTCTAGTGTCTCGGCAAGACGCTCGATACCCTGGCTCCTGGTTCGGCTCGTAGAGCGGTCGCGGATCGGCGTCGACTGTACCGGACGGCGCAACGCCGGCGGCGGCGGCGACGTGGATCGCAGACGACGGCTATTGTTCGGGTGGTTGACATCGTTCAACCACTGGTCCACCCGGTGGACGGAAGCGGCCATCGAGCCCCCGGCACGGTAGTCACCGTCGCGGGATCCCTCGGCATCGATGCGCTCCATAGTTACTGCTAAACGTTTCTGCACTAACTCTTTTTCTAATTCTATCTCGCGCCTATGTAACGCGGCCAGTTCCTGGTCGGCCAGTAGCTGCGCCTCGCGTTTACGTAGTTCCGTAGTACTACTACATTGGGATCGGATCGTTGGCGGTGCCCGCGACGTCGATGGCACTTGGTCTGCGAATACGACTCGCTCCGGCACACGCGCACGCATTTCTAAGTTCGGGTTCACACGCGGGATAGGTTGATCACTTGAGAATAAATAAGGGTTCGACAGCTCACGGTTTCCTGGCTCTGCAAGCTGTTGATTGGTGGTTCGTTCATGCGCGGCCTGCGCATGCGCGGCCTGCGCACGCACGGCCTGCGCATGCGTCGCTGCTGCGCGCGCAGCGTGCTCCGCCTCGGCACGCTCCTCGGCGTGGCGCTTAGCGCGACGCTCTTCGTTGCGGCGAAGTAGCTCTTCCAGCTCTTCCCGCTGCTCGGTGGTGTCGGTTGGAGGTGACTCCGGTGAGTCCCTCGGTTCTGACTGCATTTGCAGCCGGGGATTGCGAAGGGGCGCCCCGCTCTGCTCGCCTGACTGCGCTTGCAGCTGGCGGCGGCGGGCGTCCGCCTCCTGGGGGTCTGACTGGCTCCTAGTCAGCACCATGGTTCACACGCGATATTGTTACGCGAACAATCTACACGCGAGACAGAAACAGCTGATCGGTCAGGTTCTATCTATACAGGTTCGTTCGTGCCTAGCGTTCGACTTGCAACAACTGGATCGGATGCTTGTTGTTCAAGTTTGCTGGTCACGAGTGGCTTTAAATTACTTTTACTCACTTTGCAAACTATGTTTTAAATTTGGTTGATTTTGGTTGAGTTTTGAGCCAAATGAATTTTTAATTGAAATTACGTCGCGGCGTAAAATATTTTAAAAATTAAATAATTCCAAAAATTATGAAAGTCACAGGATCGGTGCTCCACAGGTTCAGGGTTCGGGTTCTGGTCGAAATTTGTGATTCGCACAATATTTGACCGATTTGGAGCACTTGGAAATTCCAAAAATAAATTGCGTCGTTGCGCAAAAATATTCGGGAAAAATCTACAATTTACACTAGCAGTACTCCTAGAGTACGCGGTTCAGGATCAGGTCGAATTTCGTGATTATCACGAGAATTGACTAAGTTAGAGCACTCACAAAAAATTTGGAAAAACAGAAACAATTCGATAAAATCGTAAATAATGATTTTAAAAATCCCGGAACTTCACGTCTATACGTGAAATGGATCAGGGGTTCGTATTCCGGGCTTTCCCAGGTTCAAGGATCTGAAGACCAACTCAGGGTCTGATGATGTTCACTCACTGATTCTATATCCGGTTCGAAGGACCAAAAACTGTTAACGACGCACTCACGGATCTCGTGAGGTCCCGAAGTTAACAGCTGATACAGCTACGATAGCTCTTCAGGTTCATACACAGGAGGTTGTAAGGCTCCTGGAGTTTTAATTACTAAGGGATCGATTGGCTCAAAACAAAGGTTAAGATTTAACACTTATATTCTTTTAAATCACTGACTCTAGTGTGCCCTTCCTAGGGTTCTACCACGCGGGAAGAATGACACTAACAAACCCGACACTGGCTTAACCATCTTTTAAACACAACACTTAAATCTATTACACGGGATATAACACAGAAATAGTCACACAAAAATCAATCAGCGAATCAGTATTAAATAGTTAAAATGTTCATACTTCCCTATAAGCTATTTACACGCTAAACACTATTAAAAGAATACTTGTTCTTAGTTGGGCGGCTCGGGCCGCAACACGTAATAAAGAAATACTGTTTCACTGACTTTAAGTCCTACCTAGACTTCACTTAGGTCATAGGCTAGGGGATCTAGATTGGTTCACTTATGTTCGGATCGGATCACTACTGGTTCGGTTCTGTTTCTCACTATGAGTTTACAACTTGGGTTCACGACGCCAACTGGGCTCCGAATGAGCTCCCGGCGTATTTAAGCAAGCGATTGTTGCGCAATACTTACAACATATTGCGTGATGGAAAATTCCGTTCAGAATGATACCATCCTACGCTGAATTCTCGTGGTCAGACCGAGAAATTATAGGGCATCGATACATAAAGTTGTTCGAAAACTTTCGCTCTTTGCCGTTTTACGTTATGGTAACGACTAACGTACTATATACTCGACTACACAATCCTCATGGTAATTATGGGCGTGCTATATGCATCGCCTCACAATCCTCATGGTAAGCTGGCTCTGACCGGTAGAAGCCTCGAGTGGGTGTGTCGAGATCTCCTACCAAATCGTTTACTGGCCGCTCCTAGCACTAGTTGCCAGTGAAGTCTGGGTACACTCGATTTACACATTCGTTACGAGTCTTTATCTAAGCTCTAGATAGGGGGATCGGGTTCTAAGGTTTACACAAGTGCTAATGAGTCGTTACACTACACATATGGCCTCTTGTACGGGCAAAAACTCGTAAATACTTAAATATTTCACTTACGTACTAACTACAAAACATGGTTCTAGGACTTAGTCCCAGGGCTTATAGCTACTTACAAAACATGTTCAGGGTCTTAGTTAGACGATGTTCAGTCGGGTCGGGGTTCGGTGGGGCTATCGTCAACAAACATGATAGGTCTAAAAGCTATAAAAATCTATTTACACCGTGGGCCCGTACAACCCGACCAACTTTAACCACGTATTCCTGATGGTATTACAAGTAAATAACGTTATATCAACATAGGTCGAATTTTGTCATTTTACATTAATAGTCTTATGGAACAAAACAAATCAATAAATTCAGTCCCTCGTTATAAACATGTCCTTACTGGAGGATAAGTTATTAAAAAGGAAAAGAAAGCTAAAATGGAAACGAAAGGTCAATATTTTGGCTTTGTAATCGCATGTATTTGTATAGGATTACAAACTTATGTGTGCAGTTGTGACTGAAATTACAACATATTTAGGTTTTTAAGGACTAGATAAGCTAAAAACTAACTTTATTTAAAATTTGGAGCTTGTAGGTCTGCTAGGAGTACCTTAGAATTATGATGATCAGTGAGTCAGTGAATGAGTGAATGAGTGAGTCAGTTAGTTTTGCAGTTCAAATTGAAAAGAATGGATTGGTAGAATAGAAAAAGAGATGAGATCCCATCAAAAACATTACATGTAAAAAGATGCAAGTCTCGCAACGCAGTTCTCCTACAACAAAAAAGTTTTGAGATGTAAAGTTAAACCAAGTCAGTACCGGGGGGGTATCAACAGAACTCGATTTCCACCGACTTGCCTATTATTTAACCGTGGAGGAACACATTTTATAGATGTAATAATAGGCAAGTCGGTGGAAATCGAGTTCTGTTGATACCCCCCCGGTACTGACTTGGTTTAACTTTACATCTCAAAACTTTTTTGCTGTAGGAGAACTGCGTTGCGAGACTTGCATCTTTTTACATGTAATGTTTTTGATGGGATACCTTTATTTTGCAACTCTGTGCTGTACTTTGTCTCATTTTGTGTAATAAAGTGTTTACACACATACATACCAGTGGTGTGGCGTAATATATATCCTTGGGCAAAGCAGTGCAGATTTGGCGTACATTTTCCTTATTAGGCAAGCCGGTAGGAATAGAGTTCTTTGGACGCCACGCCACTGATGCATACGTGCCCGGTTTGCCCGGGGTGAATAGGGCCCGGGCATAAGACGCTCACGTGTGGACAAAAGAGACGAGGGAAAAAAACGGGAACTTTATTGAAAAAATATGCGTCCCTAGCTTTTTGCTATCTCGCTTACAGATGTATTCCTTTTTCTAACCTTTAGTACACAATATTACAAAAGAATTTGAATGGGTATGAGGTTACTAATATATTCCAAGTTTAACCAGAGCAAGTTTGACTTTACTTATCCTGCCTAGAAATAGGTAAAGGCATTTAGAGTTTAAAAAAAACCGGACAAGTGCGAGTCGGGCTCGCTCACCGAGGGTTCCGTACAAATACTTTAAATAAGGACTAAATTTGGGCTTTCATTATAAATGTATAGTTTTCAGATTTTTCCCTATACCTACTTTGTAGTATAACACGGAAATGCCAAATTTCATAGTTCTAGGTCAACGGAAATTACCCTATAGATTTTGGTTTCCTTCAGTGTCCAAATATACGTTTTTTGCGGCATAGTCGGCCATATCTTTTTACGAAAACCTAGAAATTTCACAGTTTCAAAAGACTTGAATCGAACTCTTTATTTATTTATTTATTAATACATGTTAACATGATATTACAGTAAAAAAACCAATGCGTCATGAAACGTAAGAATAAAATATCTATTTTATTCTTTAATAACGGCGTGGCCCCGTTGCATCGTCGTCTCCGGTGTAGGATTCGGCAGGTTGCCCCGGAACCGTCGAAACACGACACCCTTCGGCCAGAAGCATATCTGAGTTCGATTCAGGATAGGTATTTAATTTCGGGAAGAAAATATCTGGTTTTCTTATACCGTGAATGATGTCTATGAGGATTGGTTGACGATATACATAATTAGATATAATAGCTGAATAGGTACTCCAATAGACGGTAAATAATACTTTGTGCAAACGATCTGTCGCAACATCGCTTGAAAGTGGTCTGTGCTCGGTCTTTGGCGTGTAGTTATTAAATGTGAAGTCTATTATGACAAGTCAAATTGAATTGAGAATAAATACCTACGCGATTAGCCCACTGACAGGGGCATTCTATTTCGGGTATTCGATGGCTGACTTAGGACCGCATGGTGGCAGCGAGCAGAGAATCACGGTATACGGTAGTTTTTCTTCCTACAAAAAGTAATCGGGAGCGCGCATGTGTGCGCGCCGTGTACGGACGCACCACAGGCAAGGATTTGAGCATGCGCGAACATGCCGCAGTATGGCGTTCACTCACACAGACGCGCGTCGTGCGTCTGTGTAAATACGTGTCACGCACTATTAAATGGCCGAAGTCGTACTACTTGGTTGTCCTTATACTTTGACAGAACTCTCTGCGTTTCATAATCCGTTTACATCCCGCGAGTAATGCCGCGAATGCTAGATTATTTCTTCTATTTGTATGAATGTAAACAAACTCAAAACTCAAACTCATATCTGTGTTCATGAACCCAATATTAGCTTCGTCAAACTTAGACTGAGTGCTCCTCCGCTTCGGCTATAAACTATAACTTGAAACTTAAATTTCAACTAGGCTAGTTCCAAAGTCGCAAGCTTTGAGTTCGTAAATAACACTGGTCAGCAGTGATTTTAAGGCCCATGTTATACTTCGAGTAGTAAAATCACTAGACTAAAAATAGAACTACATCCTATTAAAAACTGTCCTGGCTTGTAAACTAGCTTACTAGCTTGCAGTGGCGTGGCGTAAAAGATATCCTTGGGCAAGCCGGTGCAGATTTGGCGTACATTTTTCTTAAGAGTTGTAGAATAAGGTGGTCAAATGCCTGATATTAGGCAAGCCGGTAGGAATGGAGTTCTTTGGACGCCACGCAACTGCTAGCTTGCTATCCTAGCTTGAAACACTCGCCTCGTGTAGCCCGGGCATAATGCTTGAAGCAACTTGGACGTGTGACGTTTTTTAGGGTTCCGTACCAATATGGTAAAAAAGGAACCCTTATGGTGCGACTCTGTCTGTCTGTCTGTCTGTCTGTCTGTCTGTCTGTCCGTCTGTCACAGCAAGATATCTCAGGATCTACTGATGCTATCGACTTGAAACTTGGAATAGTGTTAAAAGTCGCTGATTCGAGCCTATTGGATAGAAAAAAAATCTTATACCTTTATTACTTTTTTTTTAAAGGGGTCCGAAATGGGATGTGGAAAAACAAAAGTAGAGCTGTTATATCGAGTGGGATATCAAATGAAAGGGCTTAATTTGTAGATTCCAAAACCATTTTTGTTTTTTTTTCTTAATTTTGTACTTTTTGATTTATGACCAAAAACGTTCAAAAAAATACCATTGCCCCGCTATTATCTTCGAAGTTACTGAACAGAAAAATCTGTAATAATTACCAATTATTAATATCATCCTAAATATTACAGGAAAAATAAAACGGTTTTCCTAAATTGCATAGTTTTTTAGAAATTTTCAAAAATCGTACACATACTTATTTGCTCCTACTAAGCTAACGGCCATACAGTTTTTGTTGAACTATTCACGTATCTACTTATGAGTTTGTACGGAACCCTCGGTGAGCGATTCCGACTCGCACTTGACGGGTTTTTTTTTTTTAAAACCTGACAAACTCACAACCCATAACCGGGCATAGTGATTGTCGGGCCGGGTGATTGGCCGTTGCGGTCCCTGGGCTCCAACCAGGTCGCTGGCCAGACCACCCAAGGGCGTCCGACCGTGTGCCGTACACACAGTCGGCACACGTTGTCATATCATTTTGTATGGTGACAGGGAACGTTTTAAATCTTTATTGCACAGTGCATTAAAGTATGAATGGCGGACTGAATTTTCGGCATTCTCTTCCAGTCTATCAGTCAGTGGTATCATTATCAGAGAATACCGAGGCAGTATGAACGAGATAAAATTTACGGATGCTATTGCTAACTCGATTTTAGATACTTTGAGTCTAGAGTTACTAACGCTGACTAACAAGTTGGAACATGATATTATGTTTGGGCTGTTCAACGCAGTTCTTCTACAACAAAAAAGTTTTGAGATTTAATGTTAAACCAAGTCAGTACAGAACTCGATTTCCTCCGACTTACTTATTATTTACCCGTGGAGGATTCTTTATTTGAGAAACATAAAATATGTTCCTAATGTGATTTTACAAAAGTAACTTTGTAATCGCATGTATTTGTATTGGATTACAAACTTACTTATGCAGTTTGTATTGAAAATGCGAAAAACTAATTATGTTTAAAATTTGGAACTTGTGGGTCTGCTATAAGTACCTTAGAATTATGATGATCATCAGCAGTGAGTGAGTCAGTGACAAAACTAAGCAACTTTGACGTGCAATAGTTCTTAAACTACAAGTTCAAATTGGATCTTATTGAGAATATACAGGGTGGGAGGGACTATACCGACATTCTTTAGCCATGAATTCCTGGTGGTGTGACGAGTAAAAAAAGTTATGTGATGTTTATTCGAAAAACGCTTACTTTCAGAGATATTCATTATTTTTTAAATGAAAGCTCCCAAGTGTATAACAAGCCCTAATAAATGTGACTAAGATAATTTTACTAATTTTTTTAAATCCTTTAACTAAACAGCAATTAACCTTTGCAGTATTTGATGGTATGTAAGCGACTACGAGGCCAAAAAATTTACCTTTCGTTTCCATTTTAGCTTTTTTTTTTCTTTTTGATAACTTTTACTTCAGTAAGGACATGTTTATAACGAGGGGCTGAATTTACTGATTTATTTTGTTCCATAAGACTATTAATGTAAAATGACAATATTCGACCCATGTTGATATAACATTATTTACTCGTCACACCGCCAGGAATTCATAGCTAAAGTATGTCGGTATAGTCCCTCCCACCCTGTATATATAAAGTCTCATTATGCCCTAAATACTGAAAATTCAGGGTTCTAGTTTTAGCCAGCACAAAATTACGGTAGGCTGAAAATGGCCTGAATGGCTTCGAGAAAAGGTACGGCCGTGCCTTTGTTTTGCTCGACTTGGCGGGGGCACGGTGCCCCCAGATAAGGAGGATATCTCAGAGTGCGCCAAAATAAACTTTTACCTTTCTTAGACAGTTAGACAGAGTGAGATACGAAACGGAATGAGAATCGACGGATTTTTAAAGTAATTAGGGACCCGTAGCGTCATTCGCGACTTCGCAGTCAACCTCGTCTCTAATGTAACTTAACCCGTGAACTAAGTATTTAATAACAATTCGTCAACGGAAGCCATGCTGCTGTGGTCCGTCAAAGTCAAAGTGACGAGTACCAACATAATTGTGCACTGAATAACTAATAGTAGGTACTACGTACAAAAGGGGTTAGTATCAAGTAGTCAAAAACGCAAGTGGTCCACAGCGTGACCTCACCCAAAAATCACTTGGGCAAATCTGCAGACCGCAGACCGTCAAATACGCAATCGGTCTATGAAGCAACTCGTCACAAAATCAACTGGACAAATAAGTGGTTTATCCGAGATGTAACAGGTCTCTTTAGCCACTTGTCTTAAGATCATCTAGACGAATTCGCATATCGGCTAAAAAGTAATTGGCCAATAAAACAACTCGTCTAAAAATGTATAATGCGTTTAACACTCAATAGAGGTTTGTTATCTGGGATTTAAGATGAATTGCTTCGTGGGCGACCAGCTATTTAGACGACTAGAATTTTGACGAATTGCTTTATCGGCGATCAGCTATTTAGACCACATGCATTTAAGACCAATTGATAATATGACAGTATACGAAATGATTTTGTGACGAATTGCTTCATAAGCCGATTGCATATTCGACGATCTGCACGACGATTTACCCAAGTGATTTTTGGGTGAGTTCACGCTGTGGAGCACCTGCGTTTCTGACCACTTGATGCTAACCCTACAAAAGTTTCTCTTTTCTATCAAAACCTACGGACGCCCTCTGGACGGAATGCACCGCATTCGAACGTCTCTATCGCATAACGCGTGCTTTTTCTGATCGCTGGCTGAGCCTCGCCTACCAAATTTTACCCCTCCTGAGGCACGCGGCAAAATCTCGGAGTGAGCCACTCCTAGCGGTGGTCAAAGTCGAAGTCGAGGGTAACCGGAATTATGAACCTTTATCACTAGTTCACAGGACACATTATATTTGTGACGAAAATGGCAACGAAATTGTGAATCACCCTACAGATAAAATGTATTTCAGTGTAAATCTTTGGATGCCTCCGGGAAAGATAAGGCGATCGGAAAAGATTTATTGACGCCGAAATGGATGGGAGACCTATCTCCTTAGATTGGGATTTTCCAAAGCTATAGGAATAATTATCTTTAAGTAATGATCTTTGATACATTTCGAAACCTTTTTAACTGACTTCAAAAAAAAGAACAAAAAACTTTTTAGGGTTCCGTACCCGGCCTACACGAACCTACCCCCTAATGCTCGCGGCGTTCGGTCGGGAGTAGTAGCAATACATACAAAAGTCAAGCATTGGGTAGTTGGTGCAGAATTGCTTAAAGCCGTGAGCAATCCTGCACCAACTACCCAATGGTTGACTGGTTGCCTTAAGGCATTAATTCCGCATATAGTATTATTTTTACTATAGTGCAATAAAGTTTAAATAAATAAAACTCCTACATAGTAGTTGAAGTATAAGATAAAATGAATCCCGCAACACAGCGACAATATCCAAGATGGCAGACAATTTTAGTGTCGGCGATAAAATAGATTTACGCGGGCGTCCGTATGCGATTGACAGCGAGCAGTGTTATGGGAGGGCCGTAAAACGGCCCCAGCCCCGATTCCAATCAATTCTTACAGATTGCTACGAATCATACCAACTTGAGGCTTTAGACTGGAGCTTGCAGCCGGCCCTGCAAAAGCTATTTCTAAAGTATGTGTAAAGTAGATACCCAAAAATGAAACATTGATGATGTCAATACTTTCGTCTAATTTAAACACCACAAAACTTTTTGTTACTTTTAACTTAGGAATTTTAAAAAATAACAAAAAAACTAGTCATATTTGGCTTATATACCTACTGCCGTCCTCAAACTAAAAGGCCGCTAGTTTGTATGAAGTTCCATTCAAATTAGCGGCCTTTTAGTTTGAGGACGGCAGAATATTGAAAGTGTCCTTATAAAATACCCAAAGAGCCAGAGATAAGCAACACTCAAAAAACAAAACGCTCAGCTCTGCTCGTTGGCCGATCATTATTATATTGTTCTATCAAATAATTACGTCGAATTCGTATGTTGTTTGTTCGTTCAATATGAATGATCCTGTGGGGCAGTGAAAGAGGCGTTTGCCCTGGCGTGCATCGTCACGGCCATTCTCACGAAGTATGTCTGTGGTCACCTAATTACCGCGACGCTGTTTTCATACTAAATGTATGGGGACGCGGTAATTAGACGCAGTCATACTTCGTGAGAATGGCCGGTCACACGACCATTGCGAAGAAGAAGTGAAAGTCATTTACAAGACATGATTTAACAAAACAAATTGTAGTAAAAATTTTACATGAAATAAATATATCAATTACTACAATTTTACAGAAAACGTTAAAAAGCCCTGCTTCTGTCTCCCTCTTGAGTCTATTGTTATCCGGTACGAACTGTAGGCCCTGTCAAACCTCATGTGTCTGGTATCGGAGGTAACTGTCAACCCATAACCTATTATTATCAAGGGGCGTTATAATTGTCAGAGTCATATATCAATCAGCGCGTCTACACGATGGTGGTAATCTCATTAACTATTGAGCGGATATCCGTTTGGTGACGGACAGATTGATTGGAGTTAATTAACTAACGAAGGGGGGGAGGGGGGGCAAAGGGTTCGCTTTTACATGCATAGAGTAGGCCAGTTATGTCTGGGTTGGGCAGATCCATGGTGCAGGAAAATTGGGTAAGTTCTTTTTACAGAAATAGAAGGAAAAAGTATATGTACCTCGCGTGCTGAAACGAAGTGCCGGCGACCTACTTTGCACGCCGTGACTTCAGTCGCCGTCAATATTATTGTCAGATTTCAAAATTTGAGATTAATTTTCCAGTTTTGGTTTCTACTCATTAAAAATACACTATAGAACTTGCATTAGCTTTTTTAACAGTGCCAGTGAAAAAAGGGGAAAAGTGTATACTTCAAAAGCTAAGGAAAACAGATAAACAGACAACAAAATTAATAAAAGTAAAGTAAATATAAGATACTCTGTATCCTGGTAGGTTACCTTGGACTAATGACGGGAACAACGCAGGCAAAGCGGAAAAAAATCCTGGTATCAAAAAAAAATACATGTTAATTATCTAACATTCTATTTTACACGAGTCAATTAAACATTAACATTACTACTACAATCTCCGAAAATACTGCAGTGGATCGGGCTACAATTGACGGAATGATTACAAAAACGACATAACTAACTAACCTGGTTGACACCCACTGTCATTAGAAATGTTCCTGTATAAGTATCAACCACTCTAGTCACTTATGTTGTTTTTTGTAAACATCCCGTCAATTGGATCGCTTTATTCAAAAACGACCAAAGTGTAATACCACATTGATTGTTTTAGATTAGACCGATCCAATACCGAATTCAAATGTAAACAATATCATTAATTCAACAGGCGATATGCTAATTTTGTACAATCAGTGGTTTTTAAATAACCATTATGCGAACAATGTAGGTAGGTACTTTGTTATAAATTTATGCTTATTTTATCGCTACGAATTATATGACAGTTATTTCCGTTCAGAATCTATATACCTACTCAAGAAATGATGGACCGTTTTTTGTGATATTTGATTTAATTGTCCCTGCCCCGAATAACATTATAACTATTCAAATTACGATTGACATAACGAATGACGATATTGTTATAGTGTTTAAAGAGTGTCCTCTTCTAGGTAAAGGCCTCTCCGTTTGACTTCCATAACTCTGTCTTCGACTAGTCAGCTAACGCATCTAAAGAGTGTCCTCTTCTAGGTAAAGGCCTCTCCGTTTGACTTCCATAACTCTGTCTTCGACTAGTCAGCTGACGCATCTAAAAACCAGCTATTTCCGTCTTGGCGCTGTTTATGATGTGAGCCGTGCAGTTTATTTGGCCGTCTAGTGCCACTCACGGTTCTTACTCCAGCAAATTCGGGCGTGTCCTGGTTTTTAGCCTGGTGTGGACGCGATCTGTTATAGGAGCATTCCATGAAAACATCAACTTTTTGTCGCTTACGAAACGCTTTGGCAACTACCCTAATAAAACGTATTAGCTGCTAAGAAACACTACCAATCTTAAAGCCGAGTTATATTACAATGCTGATAATTAGCTTCCTGAATTTAAGTATTTCTCGGAAGTATTAAAACGGTGGTGTCCCTTACAAAATATTTTCATGGAATGCTCCTATAATCTTCTTTTAATACTCAGTATGATACCTTCCATTGCACGATGGCAAACCTTTAATGTGGCCTCACGTGGAGCGATGATTCGTAGGTTAGGTGAGCATCGGATGCATGCGAAACAAGTCGACATTGAAATGCCTTATTGTCCACAGTGAGGATGGCGAACCCGTGCGAACGCCGTGCAGTCGCCTGCGTGCTACTCGCCATCATGGCGGTGGTTGCCGCTGCCAGCTATGACCGCGAGCGGCTCGAGATCGCTAAGCAAATCCTGGAGGAGGTGCCTTTAACCGATGGGTAAGTAGCTCCACAACTCTTCTCTCGTCCTCTCATGACTGAGATTCATGAGCTACGACCGCAAGCGTTACGATATCGCCAAGCTACTCCTGGAGGAGGTGCTTCTTACTGACGGGTGAGTAACTTGCTCCTCAGCTCGCTTTTAACCTCCGTCGCCCGAAGAGCGATTGGACTTCTCTTTATATTTGCATTCATTCTCATTTCTCATCATATATTTTTACAATTCTCGCTCCAATAATAACATTTCATTTCAATAGCAGAAATCAATGCTTTAATTTCAGCAACTACTGACTTTATATTTTTCGCATAGCAAGGTGCCCTTTTGAGCCAAGCCAACTCTACCACCATGTAAATCGCAAATCAAAAGTAAGTAGGCACTAGGCACCCCCTGCTCTCCTCGACTTTGCACTATATTGAGGGTAATACTTTTCTATGTCAACAACCATCTTTTGTTAGAATCTTAAGCAAGGATGTTTTAACAGGCACAACGACCTGCCGTGGAACATCCGCAAGTTCCTCCGGAACCAGATTAACGAGTTCGAACTGGACACCGACCTGACCAGGGTCGAGCCGTGGTCCATCTCCAAATACTCCCACACAGACCTGCCGAGGCTGCGCGAGGGGATGGTGGGCGCGCAGGTTAGTCTACCATAGATCACCAGTATTTTCATCTTCCTCAGAAACTAGATCAACCAACAAGTTCAGCAATCATTACTTGTATATTTTAATTTACATGGGAATATCTATTTGTACATTTCTTGAGTGAGCAGATAGTCGATAGCAGGCTGCGTTCTCGTCAGCAGCACCTGTCCATCTAGCACAACTAGCCGCGACTTCGCTTGTCGACACAGCATGAACTGTCACTGTTACACTATATTCAAAGGAAAGAGATAGGTTGTACTTGTCGCACGACTATTAGTCGCATATCACAATTGTGCTAGAGGTACTGAATCTGTTGCTTGTCTAGCATCGAAATATAATGTATGGAACGATTACTTCTAACAAAATTGAAATTGGAAGTTACCCCACAAGGCCCTTTTTAAAATCAATACGTCTTATGTATCAAATGGTATTGATAACCAACTTAATGTTTACTATATGTGAGTTTAAAATCATTTATGACAAATATTAGTATTAAGTTTGAGAAGTTTTAATTTTTGATTAGGTTGCATAATCGTTTAAAAGACAAAAATCTGTGATTGGTTATAAAGCTTACTGACGTGAGAATTTCATTTACCGCTACAGTTTTTACTTCAGTACTAAGTCCTAGCTCTGCCCCGTTAGTACTTATTCCGTGAGGCCGATTATGTGCTTCTGTTACGCTTCCATGCTTATTATATTTCGATTTTGTGTACTTCTCCTTACTGCTCAGCGACGTAAGTGAAATATTTTAATACACACAGCGTTGCAACATAGGCGGTAATATCTCGGAGTATTTTACATTTTACCACATAATGAAGGTGCTTTTTGCAACTACTCTGACTTTCCTCGAGAATATTACGACGGAGCGGAGCGGATCAGATTTCCTGCGAAGCTTTGCTTTGAGGATTACTTCGTGCCCTGAGAGACTAATGCTACATAATGTACAGCTTTACACGGTTGATGTCACGTTATTGCACCAAAGATGCGATTTCCGATACTTCTTGAGTGCTTGTAAACTTTAAAATTAATAAAATCTACCGAAATGTATCGTATGTTGTAAAAATATTTGAACGTTACAAAAGCGTTTCCTCATTTAGCCGTGACGATACCTATACGTCTTCGACGTCATCCCATGTCCCTTTCACTCTACAGTGATGGAGAGAGTGGGACAATCGTCGACGACATATCAGTGCGATTCCGAAGAGGGTTTTCTCTCAATCACTGTAAAGTGAAAGAGTTAAGAGACAGGGAATGTCGTTGACGACCTATCAGTGAGACGTCGAAATTTTTTCTCTGTAGGGAACGTGCACGACGAAGGTGCTGCCAACTGGTGCCGCCAATCTAAGTCTTGTGCCCTCTTATGCTGAGGCCACATTAACGGAAACGCCGTTAATTCATCGCCATGAAGGACGATTAACGTCAGTATAGCTACTATACAGGGTGTCCCTAAAACCAACTTTTATACGATCAGGGCTGATAGACCAGCTCATAAGAACCTAGATTAAGCAAATTTGACCTCAGTAAAAATCTCTTAGTTTTCGAGATATTGACGTTTTTGTAAAACTCGTGCTAAGTGATACCCTGACTCGGTGTTTTGAGTGTCATTGCTAAAATATCAAGTATTTTACAAATCTGTATTTTGCTATGTGTGGCCAAATAACTATGCTATTGAACGTATTTTCTATTTTTGCTAATTTATTCATGCTGTGGACACAGTACAATAACAAAAAAAAATTATTCGATTTTTTTCAAATTTCACCTCTGACTTCGAACTAGCGTGGTGAAAAAAAAATGTACCAACATAACCAGGCACTCAACGTAAAAAAATTGCGCATTTACTGTAGTTTCTAAAATGGTATAAAATTTACTAAACACTGTAATAATTTTTGAAATAATGATATTTTGTTACAAAATTAACTGTCTGCCGCCTTCATCTCATACGATCCGGTTGAACTAAGTTTGCACCTGGCGTGCTTGACATCACATACAAATTAGGTGCAAACTTCACGTAATCGTCAATATCTCGAAAACTAAGAAATTTTTATGAGGTCAATTTTACTCAGTCTCGTTCTTTATGAGCTGGTTTATCAGCCCTGTTCGCCATTTTGTAAAAGTCGCGAATTTTGATAGCCTGGATCAGTCTTTCGAAAGTCATGACTTCAAATTTCAGTATTTTCTTAATCTGCTTTTTGTTTTAAACATTACTTAATAATTATGCTATCATACCTTATCAAAATAAATTAGATTTTACGTGATTCAAAATATGACCTCGGATTTGAATCGCATAATACTTAAAACAAATTTACCATGCTAAAATAAAAAAAAATAATGTAGTTTAAAATAGTAAGATTTTACACACTAGACACCGTAGTTTTTAAGATAATAGCATTTTAATTCAAAAGGAGGTTATACTACAATATTCCATTGGTTAAATTTCGTACCAGAATTTGAATTTCGAACAGAAAAGGTATGATAGCATAATTATTAAGTAATGTTTAAAACAAAAAGCAGATTAAGAAAATACTGAAATTTGAAGTCATGACTTTCGAAAGACTGATCCAGGCTATCAAAATTCGCGACTTTTACAAAATGGCGAACAGGGCTGATAAACCAGCTCATAAAGAACGAGACTGAGTAAAATTGACCTCATAAAAATTTCTTAGTTTTCGAGATATTGACGATTACGTGAAGTTTGCACCTAATTTGTATGTGATGTCAAGCACGCCAGGTGCAAACTTAATTCAACCGGATCGTATGAGATGAAGGCGGCAGACAGTTAATTTTGTAACAAAATATCATTATTTCAAAAATTATTACAGTGTTTAGTAAATTTTATACCATTTTAGAAACTACAATAAATGCGCAATTTTTTTACGTTGAGTGCCTGGTTATGTTGGTACATTTTTTTTTCACCACGCTAGTTCGAAGTCAGAGGTGAAATTTGAAAAAAATCGAATAATTTTTTTTTGTTATTGTACTGTGTCCACAGCATGAATAAATTAGCAAAAATAGAAAATACGTTCAATAGCATAGTTATTTGGCCACACATAGCAAAATACAGATTTGTAAAATACTTGATATTTTAGCAATGACACTCAAAACACCGAGTCAGGGTATCACTTAGCACGAGTTTTACAAAAACGTCAATATCTCGAAAACTAAGAGATTTTTACTGAGGTCAAATTTGCTTAATCTAGGTTCTTATGAGCTGGTCTATCAGCCCTGGTCGTATAAAAGTTGGTTTTAGGGACACCCTGTATTTGACTTTGACTCTTGAAGAGATAATTTGAATTGACAGCTTGATTCGACTGGCACGATAGTTTCCTTTATTGTCCGCCCGTGTCTCTTTTGTCGTTTAGTGCTGCCACCTATAGTTCGTGCACGTTTCCTATTGCTGTAGAGCAGGGACCAAACTAGGATTCGGCCCACGGCACAGAGATCTACAAATGATGTGAGACACAGAGCACCCACTCACCCCAGGATGAAAACCAGGTCCATGTGGCCCGCGCGACATTTTTAGGTCTGGTCAAGTCTGATGACAATACGATATTGTTTCATTTGATTTCGTTTATTCAATTCAATATTAAACATTACATTAGAGTTAAAACTAACACACTGTGGAAATCAGATATGTACCTAGATACAAAAATTTAATTACTTACAAACAACGCAATAAATAGGTATTACAATAATCCAATCTTGGCAACATGACACCATTGAACTGATCTGACGATATTATTATGTTGATGTACTTTTCATAACGAAGCATTTCTTGAAAAATATATTTTTCGGTACTTTAATTTTATTACTACCCCAACTCAATACCCTAAGAGTTGGCAATATATCGCAATTTGATCTACGTCCGACAAAAGGGTCTCGACAAACGGTTGGGCAGCAAAAAGGATCCAAAAGATTCTATTTATATACGCTTTTTCTGTTTAATATACAACGCGTGATACATGAATTCGTCAGACAGTAAAGGTATTGCTAACCACGCTATCATGTGGACAATAATACGCAGGGCATTTAAGCACTAGCAATATTTTGCATATGAATTTGTTTTCATTCGTAATTTTTTAATTTTATATATTTTTTTGTAAGTGATGCAGGTGCCTGATCGGATTGCATGTACAGTCGCCATCAGATACATCTATACACTTCAGGGTGCTCAAAAATATCTGAACATGCACTCTAACGCATTGACAATAAAGTCGTGTTCAGATCAGTCGTGAGCGCCTTGTATGACTGTACTTCTTTGGGGCGCCATAACTCAACACTGTACTGTCTAACACCGAGACCAAATAAGGGTTTCACATTTTCTTTGAAGATTCTTAGTTTTGCCAATAAATAATTAGAAATACTTTTTCAGCGGCCAACTAGACATCTTCGCAAAAACTACCGGACTGATTTCCACGAAATTTTGTGTACAGGTGTGATCATACAAGCCGAAGCAAAACAAAGACATTGAACAAAGTTGCGGGTGAGTTCTTTAGTCTCAAATATATATAAATGGCTCGGAACCCGACGATTCGCGCCTGCCCATCAATACCTATCTCAGATCCCCGCCCACCAATTTATAGGGAACATAAATTCAAATTTACCCCTACTTACCTATTCGGGGGTCGTTTTTACCCTTCATTTAATCTGATAACAAAGGCCTTTGTGCTGAAGTTATGTTTCGCTTATTTGAATTAATTTCGTATTTTTACGTTCGCGATGGCCTGTTCGTACTTGAAGCCCATGCTGCTGAGAAGTAAATAAAATGAAATGAAATAATTTATTTCTGCAAGTAGACCTCAAGGGCTCTTTCACATGTCTGATTCTTTTGGCGCTTGGGCAAATGACATTCTGGTGAGAAGAAGCGCCGGAAGAAACTCACCAGTTTCTCTTTTCAAAAAAAAATTGCATTACAATAATTGTGAAAATATTACATGCAATATCATTAAACAATGCATCATAGAAATACTTAACTACATTACATATAATATGACAATAAACATAAAACTATTTTTTTTAGAGATGTAAAGGGTGTCTAGGCCGTTGTCGGACTCGCGCACTAAGGGTTCCGTACAAACCCGTAAGTAGATACGTGAATAGTTCAAGATAAACTGTATGGTGGGACAAACTTAACTTTGCTGTTTTAAAACTGTTGTCCCCAATTGAAATAGATCGTAGTTGATTTAGTAGCCCGATGCGCCAAAAGAAAAGAATAAAATCAGACTTGTAAAAGAGCCCTTGAGGACCTACTTGCAGAAATAAATTATTTTATTTTATTTATTTATTTATACAGCTGGTAGAAAAACTATACATATGTTTACAAACAAGCATGAGGCACACCTGAATGCACATTTAGTGCTTATCTATCTATTAGAAAAAAAAGTATACGTATGTATTTCGAACGTACGAATCTTATTTTCGAAAATATGTTGATTCGAAAAAACTATATTTAAGGCACGTGTTTTAACAAATGTTCGTTGGAAATTATGTTTTTAGGAATTTTGTGTGTAGGAGTTTTAATTTCCGAAATTTTGCTACGTATCCGTTCGCAAATATTGAAACAGAGTGAACATAATAGCACCCCCTAAAAGGGGTCCACGTGGGAGCTGTAGAGGTCAATTATATCGAGGAAATGGAACGAGTTAGGGACCCGGAGTTATTACCAACAGAATTGTAATTAAAAGACTCGTTTGTCGTTTTTCCTCCGGAAGTTTGTAGGCTTTGTGTAGACCGTTTGTTGTACTATATTAGATTCTGAACCGCTTTAGGGTTTCGAAACTCAAAAGAAAAAAAGGTTCCCTTATAAGATCACTTTGTTGTCTGTCTGTCCGTCTGTTCCCAGTTAAGACAATCTTTTATTTAACGGACCAGACTTTATTCAGGGGATAAGTTGTAGAAAATACAATACAAAGTAATACAGTATATAAGTAAATACCCTACAAATTTCGAAAGTCTATTTTTTAATTATTTAATTACCTACCTATTATATTAATAATTATTTTCAGATTTTGTCTTATACGTGTAATATAAGACGGTATTACTTGCCAAATTTCATAGTCTTAGGTCAACGGAAAGTACCATTTGAATTTTGGGTTCCTTGAGAATGTCGAAATTTACGTTTTTTGCGGCATAAGTAAACGACATTTTTTACTTTAATCTATAAATTAGATTTTTTCACAGCGTCAAGGGACCGTAGACCTGAGTATATGGTTCAAATTTAATCTCGATATAGGTAATTTCACGAGAGGCCACGCACACAACAACACTGTCATGTAATGACAACGGGATTTAAAAATTACTGTTCTTTTTTCGTACAGATAGCAGGTTCAACAGTGAAGTGCAAGATATACCAAAAAGTTTGTTTAAACTATAGCCTTGTGTTTATTTACTCACTCATTCATTTCTTTCATTCACTTATTTGCAATGAGCACTTCATGTAGCTGTGTGTGTAATCAGTCACCTCAACTCTCGTGAAATTACATATACCTCCACGCGTTTCCGAAATAAGGGGTCTTGACAGCCAGACAGACAGCAAGCCTTTTGTCTGGAACCGTCACTTTATGCGAAAACTTTTGCTTGCGACTTCATCGAAGTAGGATAAAGTTTTATATCCTTGATTGATTCCTCATACTAACTTCCGGGCCCTTTTTCACCCTCTTAGGAAAGATTTTTGGGATAAAACTATTCTATGTCCTTCCTAGGGTCGATATCAGGCGTTTTTCTAGCGTTTTAGGGTTCCGTACCTCAAAAGGAAGAAACGGAACCCTTATAAGATCACTTTGTTGTCCATCTGTCCGTCCGTCTGTCTATCCATCTGTCAAGACCCTTTATCTCAGGAACGCGTGGAGATATCGAGTTGAAAATAAAACCACATAATCAAGTCAAATGACATAAAATAATACGCTAGAAAGTGTCAGAAATCGATCCGTAAGGCCTCCTATAGTTAAAAAAAGTGACGGGTAAAGACCTTTTCCGTGGGTTAAAACACGTCGTTTAAATAAGGTATACCTGTGATCGGACAAATGGGCGCAAATCCCACGCAAATTGATGTGGGTGTCGGGTTAACGGCGAGTATAGCGGCCTGATCGATGCGGGCCTCCAACAGGTGGCGGCGCCCGCGTACCGAAAATAGGTGATGTTGGTTACACCAAGAAACTAATTTTCAGTTATAAATGACTTTAAACATATCCCAAACTTAAATAATTAGAATAACTAAGACTAAACTAAACCTCGAAAAAAAAAATACAATAAATAAAATGGATCTTACCGGGACAAGGATCGTGTTAAAATACCCCACCCCGCACCGTACCTGGCTCGAAAGTTCCCATAATGCCAACAGTATTCCCCCGCTGAATGGCTAATGGGACCTGTTGAACCAAGTACGATTATATTAAAATCAAAGCTTAAACCTTAAAGTAAAAACGATTAAAACTACTAAAAATCTGTATATAAAAAAACACTAAAAAGTAAAAAGAAGTACCTATATATCGGCCTTTTTACCCGACTGCGGCGAAGCCCAAAGGAGGGTTATGTGTTTGACCTGTATGTATGTATGTATGTCCGTTCCTGTGTCCGCTCGTAACTACTCAACGGCACGTCCGATTTTGATAAATAATACATCATTAGATTCGTATTGATGGTGCGAGTGTCACTGGGTATGAAGTTCGTTAAAATAAACAAAATGGCGGATTTTATGCAGTTTCAAAGTGCACCGCGGTCGGGTTTTTTTTAGTAAAAATGTGGTTATATATTTTTAAAATATAAATAAGTTGCTGTCGAAAAGACCTTCTGTTTTAGTACTGCATGTAATAGGTCCCCCGACAACAACTTATCTTATTAAAACATAATCCCATCAAAAACATTACATGCTAAAAGGTGCAAGCCTCGCAACGCAGTTCTTCTACAGTTTTGAGATGCAATGTTAAACCAAGTCAGTACCGGGGGGGTGTCTACAAAACTCGATTGCCACCGAGTTGCCTATTATTTACTCGTGGAGGATTCTTTATTTGAAAACTATAAAATGTGTTCCTCCCCGGTTAAAAAAAAAGAAAGTGTGACATAGATTTATTTAAATCTGAAAAACGGGGGACATAATATGTATGTAGCTGACTTCATATGAGTAGTTGTTATATTAATTTCCCTATCAATTCAACAACGTCATAACGTCCCCGCCATTACGGTCGCATCTGTCCTTTGTTCATATCCCCCTCTCCATTGTGACAGGATCCTAACTCCATTTAGTCTTGATTTATCTGTCCCATAATGCACTTCTTTGTTGTCCAGGACACGCTAGTATGGCACTTAAGACTCTGTAATAAGATATATAACTTCCACTCTGATACTGTTCCGTATTAAAAATACGTAAGTACTAAGAGATTCTTAGTAACAAATGTACTTTTGCATTTATAGGGTAATATATCCCTTGTTTTGAAATGAGAACTCTATTTTCATGATAACTTTGTCGTTGTAAAAAGCGGCGACTCAGATTACTAATGGTTCTTGAAAACGACAAAAAAGCTGAAAACAAAGTTCCAAAAAATCAGTAAAAAAGATATATTTTTTTAACATGAACGCCTGAGAGCTTCTAATTACTTATTTGTCAAAAAGTATAATTACAATATAATATAGTATACCTATTACGCCCCACGGGGGTCTCAAGGCGTGAAAACAAGAAAAAAATAGATTAATGATGCCTACGGTTCCCTAAAACCGGCTATCATAGCGGCCCAATCAATAACATAAAAGGTCGAAATACGAGCTGGAAAATAATCCAATACGAGGGAGGAAAACGCCATGAAAACGCCGATCGGGAACGTATTGAAACAATTTCGGCAAATAAATAATATTTACTAAACTAGTATTGGAAATATGCCTTTGATAAATTTTGTACGTGGATGAGCACGGTTCTTTGATGAATTTATACCGGGATTTGGGCTGAAAACTTATATACGTTTTTAGGGTTCCGAGCCAAAATGGCAAAAACGGAACCCTTATAGTTTCGTCATGTCCGTCCGTCCGTCTGTCCGTCTGTCCGTATGTCACAGGCATTTTACTCAAAAACTACATGATGGATATTGATGAAATATGGAATATAGGTGTCTTGTATGAGCCGCTACTGTTTGGTAGTTAAACAACTAAAATAAATATTTTTAGGGGGGGCACTCCATACATGTTACAGAAGCTAAAAAATTTTTTTTCAGCATATCGTCGACCGTAGGCTGAATTAGCGTAAGGGACATTGTTTTGCCTGTCCCTTACCGTAATTCAGCCTACGGTCGACGATATATCAACGTGTGGTACATAGTTCAACAGCTCTTTAAAAAACACTATAAGGTTTCAATGTAATGTTTTTGATTGAGTGAATATATTTGGAAATAATAGCTGGGCGTTTTCCAAAATAACGTGTCCGAAAATTTGTATGGATTTTTTTTCCACTACGTCACGTTCATATACAAGTTTGTACTTTATCCTGGTAACTATCTCAGTGACTCACGTCACGAAAACGTTTAAAAACCGAGCGCGAATTTCGTTCTGTTGGCAGCGATGCGACGGCATCAGTCGCGCTTATTCGACAACGCATTTGCGTATATTACAAAACCAAATCATAGATATCGTGATGTGAGTGATAGGCGTGACCAAATCACGGCGATTTTTCACAGTGATTTACTTGGAATCCGAACGACTGTCACGGCGATACAAATATCACGCCTGTCCCCATCTCTGCTGTACGTTAGAGAATTGCTACGATTTTATTATAGTAAATTATTGTGCGATGTGCAACGAAGTCTCCTCCGAGACACGTGCGGCGTCGGCCGCGTGCGTCGCTGCACCGAACTCCATAATTCATGAGTCGTATCGGGAGCCAAGTACAAGAGACCGCCTGACTACGATCTTCCTTCATCTTTTTTCTTGATGAAAGAGGTTTTCTCAAACATGCAATGTAATATTGACATTACGTGCCTTATAATAGGCCACAAAGTACCTCGTTCCATTACCGGTGTGGCTAGAGGAGAGGTCTTTAATGGAATTTCATACAACATTGCCGGCCTAGGCCTGCAAGATGTTTCTTTTTAATATCCATTCCACATTTCACACAAGTATAAAATTCCATTCCGTGCCAAGTGTCAAGCCGCATAGGAAACGAGGTACTTTGTGGCCTATTTTTAGGCACGTAATGTCAACATTTCATGCCATGTTTGAGAAAAAGCAATTTCCAATAGTTTAACTACAAGAATACATTTAAAATATTTCATGTAAATATTCGCGGTAAAAATGTGTAATGAATCAGCTGTGAATCAGTTATTGGAAAGGAAATTTAAAAAATTTCGTTCTGTAATTCTATTTTCTCAAACATGGCATGAAATGTTGACATTACGTGCCTAAAAATAGTCCGCAAAATACCTCTTTTCCGGTGCGGCTTGACACTTGGCACGTAATGGAATTTCATACTTACATTGCCGGCCTATTTTTTTTAATTTCCATTCCACATTTATTTGGGCCACAGCATCACGGCATTCGGCCATTAAAAAAACAAAAAACGATTTTTACTATATTTTGACATATTTTTACTATAATTGACATGAACATAACAAATAACACATTATAAACAATTTCCAATTATTATAAATTGCAAACTAAACCACAAGAATACACATTTAAAATATTTCATCTAAATATTCGCGGTAAAAATGTAAACTAAAACATCTTTTGGTTATATATGGTTTCCGAACGTGACATTTGCATTGTCTATGGATATAATATGTCAGTGTCACTAACGTCACTTTCTGATAGAAAGTGTCTGATTAAAATAATATTTAAGGTAAGTAAGGATATTAGTAAATTTATTTATTTCATTGCATATTTGAGAAAAGCACTATACATACCTCGGCGGGGAATGGGGTTGCCGGCCTCGTAACTATATGTACTCGGCCGGCAACCCCTAATTTCCCGGCCTCTGCAGTAATGTACTATTTTTATCTACTTTGCTTTTAGTATCTCTAGAAAATAAAGTGAGATTTTTGGGAGTGTTTTTAATTTATTTCATTGCATATTTGAGAAAAGCACCTCGGCATGAAAAAGGGTTGCCAGCCCCGTAACTATCTGGCCTCGCTTTCGCTGGTCGACCATCTATATGTACTCGGCCGGTAATCCATTACTTCCCGGCCTTTGCAGTAATGTACTATTTATCTTTTTAAGCCTTTCAATAGACTAGCACAAGACCGGTCACAGTGGCGTGAAAGTGAAGACGCCTTAGAGCCCAGCAGTGGGTGTGAGCTGAAATTATGATGATGATGATTTAAAGTGTATTGCACAACAATAAACATTACAATTGGTTGACTTATTATTGCTTTAAGCATTAAAGGCTTAAGGCTTCTCTACTAGACAACCATTGAGTAACTACTGGTTACGATGGTATGTATAAAATTAAATTGTTTGTGCAACAAATGGTAAAGACACACAAAAAGCATTTGAATTGCCTGCCTTTATCCAAAGCAAGCGTGAGATAACACACTTGCGCTAGCAAAAAGTTTTTTCTTCAAGTTTAATTTTGACTAATTCTTAACGCAATTTATATGAACCATGACTGTCTAATTTATATTTGAAGTACCTAATTATCTTGAATTAATTATAGCTACGGATAATTATACGGTGGCAACTCTAACGCATTAAGTTTAGTAAATAATACAAGAAGATTGGAATGATAATTATAATAGAATAGAAGACATTCAAAATCGATTTCATTCAGAGATTATGAATGGAATAGAAGATATAAAAAATGGTTTAATTACGATAAAGAATGAGAGAAGGTCGAAATCAGGTCGTATCTTAGACAAAGTGTTTACTGCCTTCTCGAACAATCAACTTTAATACCTGACCTGATTCCCTGACCCGATCGCTCTATGACTATTGTGGGGCTTAATGGGCTATTCAAAACATTTCCATGGAAAGCCGATCGAGTATTTTACTTTTGCTAGAAAAAAATTATGTAGTCCATACATAATAATAAAATCGTAAAAAGACTGTGTTTACGTATTAAAAGTTTTTCCAAAAATGTATCTGGGGTGTGTCAAAAATAAATAACAAAACGTAAATAAGTAATCAGTTTTTGAAATTTTTGGCTGTTTGTTTATACACGCATTAGCACAGATTAGAGAATATAACCAGATATCGTCTCTCGTCTCGTCTCGTCTCGCCCTGCCGGTGGAAAACCAAGTTAAGAGCCTTTAATCGGGCTAGTTTTCCGCAACCATTATGCCAACAAATTTCCATCTCAACTTCATATAACTAGATGTCATCATTCCAAGAAAAAATATTAACAGCGTGAAGTAATACTTAATAAAATAATGTTGTAATACTTGATATTTTTGAAAAGAGAGACTGGTGAGTTTCTTCCGGCGTTTCTTCTCACCAGGTCATTTTCCGAAGCGGCAATAGAATCAAACCTGTAAAAGAGCCCTTGAGGCCTAATTGCAAAAATAAATTATTTGGAATTGAACTACGATTCCATATAGGCAAGCGAACAGCACAATCTCGAACAATTCGTGAATGAAGCTTGTGCTACCGATGGTACGCCCAGCCAATATCCATGCATAGGCCACCTTTGGGAAAAGCACAGATCCGCCACGCCGTATAAACAGAGCAATGACGTGCCAATCTCGAAATGTGTCCAATAGGGTAATTTACGACTTCGCTGTCCACTCGTTTCTAATATAATTTCACTAGTAAACTAGAACAGTTTATAGACATAGACATAGACATCATTTAAATATTGGTAATAAATCATATTACAAATCGTGTTTTCATTTTAACATTATTCTTATTGGACTTAATACATTAATTAATTATTCAATACATTCTCAATACAATTAAATTCATAACATAATAAAATTCAAATCAATATACATTACAATTTACAATCTATAAATTCCTTAAATGAATAAAAACACTGTTCGACGAGCCACTTGGTAGACTGCTGGCGTTTGTTATCGACTTGGGCAGCCGATTATATACTGTGGGGTGGGACCCATCACATGGATTGTTTTAGCAGTTTTGGTCAACCTATGTGCAATAATTAGAGGTTACTACTTAAAACCATTACTTAGGTCTACGGTCCCTTGAAAATGTGAAAGTCAAAAAGATACGGCCGTTTATGCCGCAAAAGACATAAATTTCGACACTCTCAAGAAACCAAGATTCAAGGGATACTTTCCGTTGACCTAGAACTATGAAATTTGGCAAGAAATACCGTTTTATACTACAAGTTTAGGGAAAAATCTGAAAACTATAATTTTTTTTATTAAATCATCTTTACTGAGGGGTCAAAATTTATAGGGTACTTTAATATACCTATGTAACTACAAATTTGTACGGAACCCTCCCCTCGTCCTGTTTTTTTTTACTGATAACCCATATAAGAAATCGCTCCTCTATCTTATCTCCATGCCTACTTGGAAGCGGTGTCCCTGGAGATATTTTGAAAGACGTACAAGACTCGGTATGTCGATGCACGGCCAAATAGACTGACGGATAGAAACCCCGACGGACGAACTGACACGGGAATTCAAACGGTTCCAGCTCTCAGTAGTTTCCCAGCGATTCCTATACACTTAAATAAGGAATTCACCAACCGACAGCCGACTTCAAACATCATTTCTAAAGAAAATAATAGTACAGTCGAGTTCATCATTATCTGAGCAAAGAACGGATCAGAAATATCTGATCTAGTTTTTATGCTTCTGACAATAGGGTCTTGTTCAGATATTTATGGTCTAATCTTTGCTCAGATAATGATGAACTCGACTGTACCTTACACAACTAGGGTGGTACAATAAAGAAAGGCCGACATCGCAGATGTTTGCGGCCCGAGTTGCAAGCGAGGGATGTAAATATGCGACCCAGGTCTTTTTTTATTACCTCCCGTGTTGTGTACATCATTTTATGTCTACACTTGGCCAGAAAGCGGCTTTTTCCGTACGCGCAGCGTGCGGAAAAAGTCACTTTATGGCCAAGTGTGGCATAATAGTACATTGTGTATCAAGGGCGGTAAGTAAGGAATTACAAACGAGTGTTTGTTACAAGGCCGAGGCAAAGCCGAGGGCTTTAATAACACGAGTTTGTAATTCCTTTACCGCCCGTGGCACACACAATGTTTTTCATCACACTTGTGAGGAAATCTGATTAAAATAACCTTACTTAACCTAAATAAAATTGTAAAACTGACAGTGACATTATCCATAGACAATGCGAATGTCAACTCACGTTCGGAAACCATAGCGGTAAAAACTTAAAATGTGTGTTTTTATTCTTGCAAAATACTGAAATGCACTATAAACATTTAATTAATGTTACAGAAATATGTGTTTACATGTATTTGCAATAACAGTTCTCTTTAAATAAATATTTCAGTAATAAAAGTTAAAAAAGTACGTTGGCGTTTCCTTTGAACATGACAAATAAGAGTAAAATAGAACCAGCGTTTCAAATTTAAAAAGAAAACCATTACGCCCTAGGGCGTAATAGGTCATTTACGGCCCGCAAAACCTGCGTGTAATGACACCATTTTCGAGCAAGTGTGATGAAAAATATTTTATGCCACACCTGGCCATAAAGTGGGTCTCGGCCTTTCTTTATATTACCACCCTAGTTGTGTAATGTACTATTATTAGAAGAGGATAATTTAAAAATTGTATGTCTCGAGCAGAATTCGAACCTGCATCTCCTCGGCTATCCGGGCCAACACAGGCGCGTTACCTACGCCACCGAAACTATGCCCAAGTCATCCAATTTTTTAACCAGCTTCATTTGTGACGTCATCCTGGGTTACGTGCCTATAATATTTGAGGCGTTCTCTTAATTCTCTATCAGCACTGGATTTTTAATAAATGTTTTAATTAATTTAGAAATTCCTTTCAATTAAGATGAATATTTTAACTAAGCGGTTTTTAAACGCGACAGAGTCCTGGGACGACAAACATTAAGAAAAATACAGCCGGCCAGTTAATTTCCCCTTTTGGTTAAGTCGAGTAAAATAAAGTGGTTCGCATCCTAGTAATACAGACCTCAATCTCAAGTTAGATATAACTAAGATGCCACCGAGAGATTTACTTGATACTTACACCTTTGCAATTATAAACACCGATGACTTTACACTCAGGGCGGTCGTAAAATCCAGCATCAAGTAATTTATCCCCTAATAGGTGAACCATGACACGACTGTTTCGGGGAATTCTTAATACGAGCGTGAGTCAGGAGCCAACGACCCCTTTGTTATCACGATTATACAAACGTATACACACCAGTGGCCCTTTTCACACAACAGCTATTTTACAAGTTTAAACTAGCGACATTGATTGAACAAACCAATGCTGTTGTTTTTGTGCCCCGTTTGCCGAAGCCTCAAATTACTATTTTACAAGTCCAAACTATACCCCATTTCATTTATACCTAATTAGAAAAATGGTGTGAAACGATTTCAAGGAAAATTGTTTTAAAACCGGAAAATATGAGTCGGGCTACTTATAAAACGTCATAAATGTCATTATCCACAGCCGTATTATTAAATGCTCTGTTAAGCGTTTGTAATGTAATTTAATATCACTGTGTTATCTATGCCAGTATTATTATGATGCATGAAAAATCATAATAGTATCGAAATTGATACTATTACGAAAATCGGGTTTGCCATGATTTGAAATCTAGTTGCAATGGTAGTCACCTTTACGTTTCCCGAACACAAATGATTGAGGATTTAGAATTGTGGAACTGTACAAACCAAGCCACTGTTAACTGACCACCAGTAGACTTTAACACGTTGCAATAAAGTTGACATTCGTTTACAAATGTACCGTTAACAGTGTGGGCTCGATTGTACGTAATTAAGTAGACCCTTAAAACACTGGTGTGATATTATTATTAAAATTGTCTCACCTTTACAAAATGTGTGTCAGAACTACGGACATAATGGAGATTGTTCTATCAAAACTTGGCTCTTTCATGCCAGTTATCCGGTTTTCATAAAAAATACTCCGCGAAGAAACTCAAGCACCGGAATTAAACACAAATGGAATAATTTGAATTCAGGTAATGAAATTTAATAAAATAAAAATAAAATAAAATAAAATAATTTATTTCTGTAAGTAGGCCCTCAAGGGCTCTTTTACATGTCTCATCTCTAATTCTTTTCTTTTGGCGCTTCGGGTAATTGACCTTCTGGTGAGAAGAAGCGCCGGAAGAAACTCACCAGTTTCTCTTTTTGACCAACGAGTATTACAACAATATGTCGTTAATATAAGATTTCATTAATACATTACATTAAACTTAAAACTACATTTATAGAGATGTAAAGGGTCTCTCTATGCGTCCAACAATACAAATAAAATTATAGAAAATAAATTGATAGTAAAATTAATGGAGATGTAAAGAGTCTCCGTTGTCAAAATATTATGTTTTGGAGGTGTAAAGGATCTCCAAACGTCAAAATACAAACTGAGAATATTTACTTAATATCTTACAGAAATATAAAAAAATCTGTGACTCACGATATAACTTAAAACTAAATTAAAATTAAAAACAATTTTCCTTAGAGATGTTGTTGAATATTGCCGATTTTTAAGTAAATTAATTATTTCATATAGCAACACAGGTTGCCACTTAAAATATCGCGTTTAGTGTGGCAACTGAGAGTCGTCCCATACCGTGTAGATCGAACACGTTGCTTTTCGAAAAGTTAGCTCAATATTAGTCAAAAATTCGTATCGTGAGCCAAAGCAATAGATCAAGTCGCCTGTTATCATTTTCACCAAAAGAACTATTAAGATTGCGACTCGGCTACAGTTGTTGACCTGTGTGCGTGCATCTCCCGTAGTAGAACTGGGGGCAAAACTTATCTGGATCCAGCACTGGGTTAGCCCACGGAACTGCCTTCATCCGATGCTGAGCTCCGCCAAAGAGATCTGCAGGTAAGCCGACACGCAATCGAATAATAACTACAAATAAATTCATTCGTTTTGGGATCACGGGAAGCTGCGTAGGACTCGTTAAAATAGTCCTTACAGTCCGCTTATCGCATTATCGTTCATTTTTTTGGTCCTTCGAGCCGGATTTTGTTGAAAAGTACCTTTTGTCGTGAGTTACTACGTAATTTTCCGTGATTTTAAGAAATTATTTGATTAATTGCAAATTTCGTGGGTACTTGAGAAATTGCCTTGGCTAATATTTTATCGTGTTAGTTGTACGCCATCTTTTTTGTCGCTTTCGTTTTCGTTCGTTTATGTTGGCAGTACAACTTCCGACTTATAGACTCAATATATTGTAAAACGTTAAACGGAACGTTTTCCGTGAAGATAGCTTAGCTTAATCTGTCAGAGTGTCAGCTGTCAACTTGAAACGTCAGTTCGTCTTCGAGTGACATTTAGAATTTACGTGATTGTTTACGTTGCTACTTTGTATGATATTTTAGTGTTTTGGTTTGTATTTAGAGCAAAATGAGTGAACACGATAATAGTGGATTGGAACCGGCGACTGTAGATGGTTACCGTGTCGCACGAGATTATTGTATTATGCGTTTAGAACATATCGAAAGTTCAGATTTGCAAGGTTACAATGAGTTAGACTTTAAAGATTTAGAAAAAGATTTTCATGAAGCGCAAATCCGAATTTTACGTCCGCTGTCAAGTGAACAACGATCAAGCGAATACGAAGTTACAAAAGAATTTGAAACTCGTTTAAAATCAGTGAAAAGTAGATTGAGACAAAGTACATCAAGTTCTCCAAGTGATCGTATGGAAAGTAAACCTTTATTATTGGAAAATAACCTAGCCAAATTACCAAAGATAACAATTAAACTTTTCGATGGGAAATTGGAGAACTGGGTGTCCTTCAAGGAACTGTTTGATTCATTGATCCATAGTCGGAACACTATTAGTAATGTTGAAAAATTACATTACCTTTTATCGAGTGTGCAAGGTTCCGCCTATGAATTAATAAAAAGTTTTCCTTTGTCCGGTGACAATTATGTTAAGGCTTATGATACTCTGTCCAATTACTATGACAAGAAAAGACAAATTGCTGTTATTTATTATGAAAAGATGTTGAATTGTGAAATAGTTAAAAACAAAAATGATTTAGAAAGGGTTTTTCGAACATTTAATGAAAACTTAAATATCTTGTCCAAATTCAACCTTCCTGACCGGAACTTTATGCTGTACTACTTATTGTGGTCAAAGTTAGATGTCGCTACCCGTGAAGCATTTGAACTGCAGCTTAATTCAAATGTGGATATTCCAAACTTTGATGACTTGAAGAACTTTATTGAGAAGCGAAGCAAAGCATTGGAAAATTCAAGCATAAAGGTCCAAAATATTAAGTCGTTGACTAAAAATAAAACAGCACTTGTCGTTTCAAGTCCAACTTGTGGTCTTTGTACTGGTCAGCACAGTCTCGGAAAGTGTAGTCAATTCTTAAAACTTGACAACAACGCTCGTTTTAATTTTGTGAAAGAAAAGGGACTGTGTATCTTATGTTTTTCGAATGCCCATAGGGTGAAAGTTTGTCGTGCCTCTCGTTGTAGTGTGTGTAGTCGTTCACATCACACTTTGTTGCATTTTACTAAAAATATACAAGCGCCCGCACCCCACAGCCCCACGGCGGCTGATAACGCGTCGCCTAGTATCAGTCCCAGTAGTAATAATAGCAATACGGTTTTAACTACATTGACTGGGGAAAATACTATGTTGTTTTCGACAATAATGGTTCTAATTATGGACAATTCTGGTAATTTCCAACCAGTGCGCGCGCTTCTCGATTGTGCTAGCGCATGTAACTTCATATCGAAATCCTGCGTGAAAAGGCTAGGATTTAACATTTCTCGTGGCCAACACGCCGTGTACGGCATTGGTAATTCTGTCGCTCAACCGCTCGGCTCCCTGTCGTGTGAAATCAAGCCGCTCGGTAATACAACTTTGTCGTCGAATATTAAATTCGAAGCTCTCGTTTTGTCGTCGATATGTGCCGACCAACCTACACAACCTGTCGATTCGTCAAGGTGGTCGCACATAAATAACTTATCGCTTGCTGATCCTGACTTCGCTCGCCCGGCGCCAGTGGACATGCTGCTCAATGCAGATATTTTCGTTTCGTCGTTGTTACCTGGTATAAGGCGAGGGGAGCCTGGACAACCTACCGCTCTGAATACGGTCTTCGGGTGGATTGTCATGGGTGAGTGTGACAAAAGTCAACTCACGACAAACTCTGTCGTTTCTCGTCGTAACAATAATAAATATTGTTTTTTCGTGTCGAATCCTTCGCAAACATTATCGCTCGATGATTCCCTTAAGAAATTTTGGGAATTAGAAAATGTTAGTTCTCCGTCCAAACCATTCGTATCGCAGGAGGACCAACGCTGCGAAGATTATTATCGTGCAAATTACTACCGCAACGAAGAAGGAAGATTCGTAGTCCCTTTACCTTTCGTTGATCCTACGAATAAACCTACCTTCCTCAATTCGCGTGAGATCGCTCTTAAACGGTTTCAGTCGTTGGAGCGCAAGTTAAATAGCAGTCCTGAATTCAAAAGGTCGTATGTCGAGTTCATGGACGATTACGAGTCACGTGGTCACTTGGAAGAAGCAGACCCTCCTTCAACAAGCGAGGGCCAGTTTTATTATATTCCTCACCATGGTATACTGCGTGATTCAGTAACCACGCCTCTTCGTGTCGTATTCGACGCCAGTGCTAAGGATGCCAGAGGAGTTTCCTTAAATTCCACCCTCCTCGCTGGGCCCAAACTACAAACTAACATTTTCGAGCTGCTTATACGCTTTCGTTGGCACGCCGTCGTGTTCACCGGCGACGTTAAGCAAATGTATAGGCAGATTCTGGTCTCTGGAGAAGATGCCGAATTTCAGCGTATCCTATGGCGTCCCTCGGGCTCCGGTCCAGTGCGCGACTATCGCCTTAGAACTGTCACATATGGAGTTTCTGCAGCGCCTTTCCAAGCTCTTCGTACAATGGCTCAGCTTGCCAGCGATGCTGCAGGAGAATATCCGGCTGGTTCAGCTGTCCTCGCTCGCGATATTTACGTCGATGATGTCGTCACTGGAGCGAATTCGATTGAGCAGGCTCGCTCGCTTCAGATGGAACTCACAAAAATTTTGTCGTCGGGTGGTTTCCATCTGAGAAAGTGGACTTCCAATAACCGTGACTTTCTGGACAACCTTCCATCCTCTGACTTGTACTCACAGGACTTTAAACATTTCGAAGAAATGTCTGACATTTCGCTCAAGATCTTGGGATTGTTATGGCAACCCCAATCAGATTCCTTTCGTTTTCGTGTAGCAGCTACTCATAACGGTCGCTGCACTAAGCGCTCCATTCTTTCGGAGATAGCCAGGATTTTCGACCCGTTGGGTTTCCTCTCGCCTGTAACTTTTCTCGCAAAGTACCTGATGCAGCTGCTCTGGGTTTCTGGTGTCACATGGGATGACGATGTTCCAGAAAACATCAGGCTTGAATGGCAGGAACTCAAAGCCCAGCTTCCGTCGCTGAGCTCTGTGGCTGTTCCTCGCCGTATTGTGGTGGAGTTTGACGTAGTACATCTCCACGGCTTTTGTGATGCGTCAGAACGAGGCTTCTGTGCTGTCGTTTACTGCCGCACAATAAGTAAGAATGACGATATCGCCGTCCAATTGATCTGCGGCAAATCCAAGGTCGCTCCCCTGCATAAATTGTCGGTACCACGTCTCGAATTGGTTGCAGCGGTTCTGTTATCGGACTTGATGGCCTCAGTCGTGGAGGCTCTGAAACCTTTTCATGTTGTGAGTGAGGTCTTTGCTTGGTCGGACTCAAGTGTCACGTTGACTTGGATAAAATCATGTCCTTCCAAGTGGAAAACGTTTGTGGCTAATCGCGTAAGCCACATCCAAGAAATAATTCCTCCCGACTCCTGGCATCATGTCAGAACCACTGATAACCCCGCAGACTGTGGATCACGTGGGTTACTACCTCAAGACTTGGTTAACCAAGCTTGCTGGTGGAACGGGCCCTCTTGGCTTAGGTACCCCAGTTCAAATTGGCCGAAGTCGTCATTGTCAATAGACAAAACCGTCCTTCACGAAGAGCAAAAAATTACCGTTCTCGTAGCGTCCAATACCGACGACCAAGTAGAAGCTCTTTTGGAGAGGTTCTCGTCATTAAGAACGCTCCAACGAGTATTAGCTTATTGCTTTCGGTTTTCGGAGAACTGTAAACAGAAAACTGTCGAACATCGTGTTGTCGGGTCATTACAACCAACAGAGATTCGCAAAGCGCTCATGTTTCTAGTGAAATGTGTGCAGGAGAATGCGTTTTCGTCGGAGTTGGAACTCATTAAAAAGGGTTCGTCCAACTCGCTTCCCAAGAGTTTTCGCAAATTAGCGCCTTTCGTTGACGAGGCGGGTCTTCTCAGGGTGGGCGGTCGCTTGGCTAATGCCAAGATCTGCTTTGAAACAAAGCACCCTTTAATATTACCTCGCTCCCATCGCCTCACTTTCCTAGTAATTCAGGAATATCATACTCGCTTCACGCATCCTGGTGCGCAAACTCTTCAGAATCTCATTGCACAACATTTCTGGATATTGTCATGCAAACGGGCCATTCGATCGATAATCTCAGGTTGTATCAAATGTTTTCGTGCTCGTCCACAACATGCCCCTGCCCCGTTCATGGGCAATTATCCATCGTATCGTGTTAACCAACTTAAATGCTTTTCGCATTCAGTTGTCGACTACGGTGGACCTTACAATATAGCTTTCGGCCGAGGTCGAGGTGCCAGAACTTTCAAAGGGTACATTTGTGTTTTCGTGTGTACCTCTACGAAAGCTATACATATCGAACTTGCATCTGAATTGTCCACGGAGGCCTTTCTGGCCGCCTTGCGACGCTTTATCGCCCGTCGTGGCCGGTGTAGCCATCTTGTTTCCGACCAAGGAAGAAATTTTATCGGTGCCAGTAACTATCTTGGTTCTGTTATGCAAAAGGCCGCAGAGTCTCAAGAAATTAAGTTTTCGTTTAGTCCTCCGGGGAGTCCCCATTTTAATGGTCTCGCCGAAGCCGGAATCAAGTCGGTAAAAACTCATATCACTCGTGCTATCGGTGCGCAACGTTTGACGTTCGAGGAGTTTTACACCGTGCTGACACAAGTAGAGGCCATGTTAAATTCGCGGCCATTGACGCCTCTTAGCTCAGACGCCAATGATCTCGTAGCCTTAACCCCGGGTCACTTCTTAACCTTAGAACCTCTGTCGATCATGCCCGAGGAAAAGCTTATAGATTTAAAAATTGGCCTCCAGCAACGGTGGAAACTCATCCAACAAATACACCAAGCCTTTTGGCACCGATGGCAAAGAGAGTATATACACACACTCCAACAAAGGGCAAAGTGGGATAAGACCCATTCTAACATAACCATGGGATCATTAGTGCTTATAGTAGGTGAATCGTTAGATCCCCTTAAATGGCCGTTAGGGCGTATCGTTGCTCTGCACCCCGGTGCAGATGGAATATGTAGAGTGGTAACGGTTAAAACTGCCGCTGGGCAGTACAAAAGACCAGTTGTCAAGATTTGTCCCTTGCCAATGGCCAATGATGCCTAATTAGTTTAAAATTGTTAGCTTTAGTTTTCGTTCTAGTTGTATTTTCGTTGAAGTACTGTTCCCAACAGCACCTTTTCGTAGAGTTAAGTATTATCATTGCATTAAATACCGCGGCAGTCTTGAATATGCCGTCGCATTTAGGTGGGCGGTATGTTGAATATTGCCGATTTTTAAGTAAATTAATTATTTCATATAGCAACACAGGTTGCCACTTAAAATATCGCGTTTAGTGTGGCAACTGAGAGTCGTCCCATACCGTGTAGATCGAACACGTTGCTTTTCGAAAAGTTAGCTCAATATTAGTCAAAAATTCGTATCGTGAGCCAAAGCAATAGATCAAGTCGCCTGTTATCATTTTCACCAAAAGAACTATTAAGATTGCGACTCGGCTACAGTTGTTGACCTGTGTGCGTGCATCTCCCGTAGTAGAACTGGGGGCAAAACTTATCTGGATCCAGCACTGGGTTAGCCCACGGAACTGCCTTCATCCGATGCTGAGCTCCGCCAAAGAGATCTGCAGGTAAGCCGACACGCAATCGAATAATAACTACAAATAAATTCATTCGTTTTGGGATCACGGGAAGCTGCGTAGGACTCGTTAAAATAGTCCTTACAGTCCGCTTATCGCATTATCGTTCAGATGTAAATGGTCTCCAAGTGTCAAAACAATTGGCAAGTACAAAAACAGAAAAAAACACAATTAATTAAACATTGTTTTAAAATATATGTCGCAGTTAATCCCACGGTGTTTCATCATTCATGTAGTCTTGTGTGCTGTAATAAGCTTTGGACATGAGTTTACGCTTTACACAATTCTTAAATTTGTTAATAGATAATTCAGTTATGTTTTGTGGCAGTTTATTATAAAACCTTACACAATTACCCATGAATGATGTTTTTATTTTATGGAGCCGAGTGGTGGGCACTGCGAGCTTATGTTTATTTCTAGTATTAATATTATGTATGTCACAGTTCTTCTTAAAATTCATGATATTCTTATGTACATACATAATATTCTCATAGATGTATTGACAATGCAATGTCATTACATTAATGTCCTTAAACTTATCTCTAAGTGAGTCTCGATAGTTCATCTTATATATCGCTCGAATAGCCCTCTTCTGCAGAACAAATATAGTATTAAGCTCTGAAGCACTAGCACTGCCCCACAGTAGAATACCATACGACATAATACTGTGGAAGTAACTAAAATATACTAATCGAGCTGTTTTGATGTCTGTTAATTGTCGGATCTTGTTGACTGCAAAAGCTGCAGAACTAAGTCTATTCGAGAGATTAGCAATATGGGGACCCCACTGGAGTTTATGATCCAATGTTATACCTAGAAAAACTGTACTATCAACTAGTTTCAATTCCTCATCCTTAACAGTGACACTTGCTTGCTCGCGATTTACGTTACGCGTGATAAAGTTAATACATTTAGTCTTTCTTTCATTTAAGAGTAAATTGTTAACATTGAACCAATTTACTACTTTAGAGATAGCATTGTTTACATCGTTGTAAGCTTGCTGCTGTCGCTTAACTTTGAAGATAAGTGAGGTGTCGTCTGCAAACAATACTATATCATGGTGGGTCTTTACGAGGTATGGCAAGTCATTTATGTAAATAAGGAACAGGAATGGTCCCAATATTGAACCCTGCGGTACACCCATCGAGACCAGTGACCCCGGTGAGTGCTGTCCATTCACGTCAACCCTTTGTATTCTACCTTGTAAGTACGACTTAAACAAATTCAGTGCCGATTCTCTAACTCCATAGTAGTGCAGCTTCCCGATCAATGTTTCATGACAAACGCAATCAAATGCCTTGGATAAATCACAGAAGATACCTAAAGTTTTTAAAGTTAACTAATTAATTGAATATGGTGATTCAATGGGCATGCGTGAATTGTGGTCAAAAACCAACTTTAACGGCGTGCAAGCTTAGGGCAACGGGGCTATTCTTCAGAAATATGTCTGCGGCCACCTCATTCATCTGGCCCTTTTTCATACTAAATGTATGGAGACAGATGAATGAGTCGCAGACATTTTTCTGAAGAATAGCCCAACGCGGGCTTAGTAGGGCCTATAGCCGGACGTTATCCATTGCCGCGCAACCAAAATAAAAAGACGAACAAGTAGTCCAACTTCGGCCGTTTAGGAGCTCGCGACACGTATTCACACAGACGCGCGACAGCACGTCTCTGTGAGTGCGATCCATACTGGAGCATTCAAAGGAGAACCGGCAAAAATGTATGGAGGCTGGTCCAAGAACCAATAGCAACGTGACATATATCATTAGAAAGGTGTTTCAATATGCTACAATAGTTACTATGGGAGCTCATTTCAAATCACTGTGTGAAAGAAGTTATGGTAATATAAAAAAAAATATTTTTATAGACGATTTTAAGCAATAAAAATGAATTCTTTCGTATTCCATGACGTTACAGTCCACCTGTGAGGCCTCCCCGGCCCCTCCGGCTCCTCCAGCCCCTCCGGCCCCCCAGGCTGCCGCTAGCATGACACCGAAGGCACCCCCCGCACCGTTGACGGGACTTGAGCTGGAGGCCAGCAAGGCGAAAGCCCTAAAGGCCCGAAGCAAACACGCCACTAAGGCTATAAGCGGAACCAGTTCGACGATGAGAAGTCTCTGCGCCTTATGATCCGGGGAATTCCGAAGGAGTTCGCCGAATCAGAGGTCAAGGAGGACCTGGTTGGTTAGACAGGGGATAGCAGTTCGCGAAGTTCACCGCTGCTATCGCAAAAACGATGGCAAAAAGTTCGATATTGTCCTCGCCAAAATCGACTCGAATCACCCGTCAGCCCACACGATTTGGAAGTTCAAGGAGATCTGCTTGCTGACGAGTTTCCCGGTCGAAAAACCGCGTCGCCTAGAATACACTAGGCACTGTCACAACTGCCAGTATTACGGTCACAGCCAAACGGGCTGTTTTCTGCGCCCTCGTTGCGTGAAATGCACGGGCGACCACTTGACCCGCGATTGCAAAAAGTCGAAAGATGTGCCGCCATCTTGCGTGGTTTGCGGTCTTACTGGCCACACTGCCAACTGGCAGGGTTGCCTTAAGGCCCCAAAGCAGATTGCTAAGACTAAGGAGGCACAGCCTGGAGCTCTTGACAACCGCAACAAAGGCCGAGTGGTCCCCGAGCGCAATTCGCGCAACTTCCCGGCAATTGCATCAGCCCCGCAAAAGGGGAAATACCTGCCACCGTCTGCGGCGGGCGCTTCCCCTGCTCCCGTGTCTTCCACGCCCTCCGCGCAATCTGCGCGCCCGGCGTCCTCAATGCCCTCAAGGCAAGTGCGTTCGTATAGTGAACGCCTTGCTGCTCTTAACGGAGCTCTTGCTACTATGCCACGCTCATCATGCGTGAAGTAGTCGCTTCTCAGAGCGGTATGATCTCTAACTAATATGGATAGTACTAGTCTCAAGATCAAACCACGCTCGCTTATCTTAGGCTTTTGGAACGACAATGGCCTACGAGTCGAAAAGGAAGAGTTAGTCGAGTTCATTAGGGAACACGCGGTCGATATTCTATTGGTCCAAGAGACCTTTTACAAACCGTTACACAGAATTTTCCGAATCCCGGGCTACGAAATGGTTAGTAACGATAGGGTAGATAGGCCCGCGGAAGGAACTGCGATTTTCTTCCGCCGTAGCTTTGGACCATGATCGGGTCACCACCCGGTAACGATCGCGTCAGTATATTTGCCCCCAGCTAACACAGTCTTACACAGATGGTTGCAGGAGGCGATCGCAAGGTGGGCACCGGCGTTTTTACCCGTACCGGGGACCGACTCCTTTTCCTGTCCCCGTCAGCGTCGCTGCACGCAGAGCGTGGACAAGACTTACGGGGACCCGAACGGCAGCGAGAGCGGGCCTCAGTAGAGGCCGGGGTGGCTGAGACGGACGCGGCCGCCTTTACGGGGACTGGCGGCTTCTTAAATGAATCCGCGGCCGGAGGGGCGGGGTGGGCGGGGGTTACCTTAGTGGCGTGTTTGCTTCGGGCCTTTCGGGCTTTCGCCTTGCTGGCCTGCAGCTCGAGTCCCGTCAACGGTGCGGGGGGTGCCTTAAGGGCCTTTGGTGCCCTGCTAGCGGCAGCCTGGGGGCCCGAGGGGCCGGGGGAGCCTGAGCGGCCGGGGAGGCCTGACAGGTGGACTGTAACGTCAAGGAATACGAAATAATTCATTTTTATTGCTTAAAATCGTCTATGAAAATAAGTTTTTTATATCGCCATAACTTTTTTCACACAGTGATTTGAAATGAGCTCCCATAGTAACTATTGTAGTATATTGAATCACCTTTCTAATGATATATGTCACGTCGCTATTGGTTCTTAGGACCGTTTTGTCCGGTCCTCCTTTGCTTGTAGTGCATTCGTACACGGCGCGCGCACATTTTGTAGGAAGAAAAATTAGAAAGAAAGAAATAATTTATTTAGTGCAAAAACATTATACAATAAAAACAACATCAACATTTGAGCCTTGAGCAGGTTCGCGATAAAAATTACTGCTATACGGCCACAGGGCCGGGTTGTGTTTGAGGTGCGGGGGGAGGTCAACGGTATTTGCTGATTGAGTTGATGTTTCCATATCATAATTCCACTACTTGACAGCAGGGTGACGAAAAATCCTCTTCTAAAATTCCTCATAAACTTACTCTTTAGATCTAGATGCTGAAAGCGTAATCGAGAACTAAAACCTAAATTGCACAAAGTCCAAGGTAATCCAAGGATACAAATGTAAATTGACATTTTGTCTTCAGACCTTAAAAGGACTTCAAGCTTCGACACGCCATCTACCTTATTTAAAAAACCGCTATGTCGCATTTAAAGCCATACAAGTTAGGCTGTTTCGTCACTAACGCATCAAACGAAGAATGGTCGCAAAATTCCATTTTCTTATCAGATTTTGATCCTAAAATCTTTCCAGGAACGTGCAGCTTTCATGGCCTTACTGTCTAAGGAATAGAGTTGATATTTGCGTGCTTACATGTATTTGTAAGATGGTTCGTCCGATAGTTGGTAAGCAAATCGTATATACCTTCAGTTGTTTATGTATTACTCAAAACCGACCCTACAACGCGGTGTTAAAGTATGTTTTTGTTTGTAGAATTGGGGTTTTTTTGCGAAAAATTTAATTCAATTTGCGGACCCGACTTATAAATTTGTAAATGGACGGACATTCGGGATCCCTCCACATAGTGTTGAGATTCTTGCCGTGGCGTTTTTCCTTTATTTTCGGGATCAAACCACTGTCACCCCGAGCGCCTTACAAGCAGGGGTCGTACTTTTGATGCCGATGTCGTCAAGCTACATACGTCATGATTCATTTTAGGTTTTAGATTTATAATTAAGATAATAGCTTTTACGATACCGGTAATTTACGGGTAATATACCTTAACTAAATCAGCCTGTATGTAGGTTGACGTCATTTGCCTGTCATCGGCAAGTACGACCCCTGCTTACAAGTTACAATGTTAAAGGACAGATTAGCAAATCACTGTTTCAAATACGAATAAGTATCCGTCAAAATGTTAATTTTGTGAAATGCTTTTATTGCTGACTGTAGTTTTCTTAGTATAATTAATTGCAGACTTCTAAATTAAATCAAATTTTTACGCTAAGTTTGCAGAGGTCGATAAAAGGTTTTATTAAAATATATATATATAGCAACATGCGGAAACCACAGCAAGAGGATTATTTAATCTTGGTCCTTGTTAAATAATTCTTCCGTTTATTACAAAATGTGTCTACTGAACGTGTGTGTACCTACCTACGTGTGTGTACCTACTGAAATAAATATATGGGTAAACTTTGCACACATCGATCTAGTTTCAACCAAACTAAGCGATTTGTTCCAGAGTATTAGATAATTTCAATGTATTTGAATATTATATTTATATATGTACATGTATACAAGCATTGCTTAGTTTGGTTGGAACTAGATCAATTTGTGCAGACTGTCCCGAAAAATTATTTCAGTAGGTATGTAGACACATTATATACTTATTAAACGGAAAGATATTTGCCAAGTATCAAGACTAATTAATCATCTTGCTTGTTATGTTGCCATGTGTGTTTCTTGCAATAAAACCTTTTTTCGACCTCTGCAGACTTAGCATAGTCTGACTCTAGCTCTATACATTTTGTGAAAATTTCAAGTCTCCACCTGTTACGGTTCAAAAGATACAGCCCTGTGACAGACGGACAGACAGCGAAGTCTCAGTAATAGGATTCCCTTAGCACGCTTTTGGTACGGAACGGAATTTTAATACTATTTTCTACTCCTGTACTTTTATCTGTATTTTACTTGGTCACAAACACTAATATAAGAACATACATAATATGAGTTCAGAGAAGTAAAAATCGCTAAAAATACTGCTTAGCAGCCACAGACTTCTAAATCTAGGTTAAACTTAGGTCAAGGATTACGCGTTCAATACTAACTTTACAATAAAAATACACAACTGCCAACATAACAGACGAATTAATTCCTGCGGTTTTTAAGAATTAAACAAAACTAAATTCATTGATGCCAACAAAAAAAAAAATTTTAGTATCGTCACTGCGTGTCACTGGCGAGTATACGTCAAATTAAAAAAAGTTTACCTTAGACACATACTGTCAGTCATATGTCATATTTGCCTTGTTTGCGCGCTATTTTTAATTTTGTATTTTATATTTAAAACCTACTCGTAGAAAAAGTATTGTATGCAACGTTGTATAATTCAGTCAAAAAAACGCTCATGGCGTTTCTATTTGCGACAACGCGCGCAACGACGCAACTCACACCATTCGCATTTTTTGAGCCTACTTATACAACTGTTGTATAATAGTATTGCGGGCCGCAAACATCTTCGATCTCGGCGTTTCTTTGTTTTATCACCCTAGTTGTGTAATGTACTATTTCGGTGGTACAATCTCACTCCTGCTACGATTTTATTATATGTATAGAATATAGACAAGGGTAACCCACCGTCGGCGTCGACTGTACATATGCATCCATGGCACGTCTTTCAACTCACATTAAACATATTAAAAAAGCATCATAAAAACCACCGCAATCTAAATATAAACAACGCTCTCCCGCACATGTGCCCACCCCTTTACGACCAACTTACATTTGCCGTCTAAAATGGCGTCACTGACAAAACGATCCATAAAATACGTACCTAAAAATTTCAGTTCCACTTCCCAACGGCATTGTTAACTTTGTGATTTGATTTATGATCGCTTTAGGTCGATGTTTGAGAGAAAAAAAATGTTTGCGAAGATATTATCGGCATATGGCTCTGCATATACAGGATGATCCGTGAACTAAATTTACCAAAATTATACCAAAGGGCCGGTACGGAGGAAACTGAGTATTTTACGTCACACCTGCCCATAAAGTGGCAATTACCGCCGACTACGCGTGCGGAAAATCCCACTCCATGGCCTGGGGGAGACGTAATAAATATTTCAGTGATAAAAGTTAAAAAAGTAAGTTGGCGTTTCCTTTGAACATGACAAATAAGAGTAAAACAGAATCAGCATCTTAAATAAATATAAAACCATTACGCCCGTAATAGGTCATTTACGTCCCGCAGAACCTACGTGTAATGACACCATTTTCGAGCAAGTGTGATGAAAGAATCTTTATTCTACAGTCTTGCTACGATTATATTGTATATGTATAAAATAGACGAGAGTGACGGTGGAGTTGTTAAACCCCCCCGTAGTGGCTGTTCACTCGATCGCTCTCGTGCCCCGACGACTTAATCCGCTTGCCGCTCGCGAACCCATTGAATAAACTACGTGGAAACCTATTTATACTCCGATATTGGAAAACAGGATCCTTGCAACATTGAGAGGATTCCCCGCACACTGTTATAAAACTATAAAAGCCGCTTTCCGCTGCGGGATCGTGATTCCAAGAAAACTTGACTTAAAACCTCATCGATTTACACTATTTTTAAGAGACTTCAAACAAAAGAGAGCGTTTTTCAGTTCGTTTGTTTTTTAACTGAGTTGAAAGAAAGGGGATCCAATTCGACCGGTATGTATGTAAAATTGTCAGAATTGCGCAGTTTTATATTAGTTAGTTTAGTATATATCAGCTGCTAAACATGTGTGCCAAATTTCATAAGTGTATGTATGTATGTATGTTTGTCAGCGCATATTTCAAAAGCTTTAAGTTGGATTGCAAATATTATTTTATTTCGACTAGGCATAGTCCAACATAGGGAACTGCGCAAGTTTCATCAAAATTGGTTTGGTAGTTTTTGAGATAGAGAGTTAAGTTTAAGCGTGTATCAGTCGGTAGAACATCGTGTCGCCGGCTGAACAGCGTAATTCAGCGTAGTAATTGAAATAAAACGTACATCCACACTTTTTAGATGCTTGGCATCCCAAGAACAAGCGGGCATCACGCTCTTTTTTGCCAAGAACTGGCAGGATGTTGAATGAACTCCCACATGAGGTGTTCCCAGCGCGCTATGACATGGGGTACTTTAAGAAACGAGTAAACAGGGCTCTCAAAGATCGGCAACGTATAGGTAACACCTCTGGTGTTGCAGATATTCATGGACGACGTTGACTGCTTTCCATCAGGCAGCTCGCCTGCTCGTTTGCCACTTATAACAAAACATATTATCTATTTTTTGAGGTCAGTGCCAGCCCCGTCAACGAAATTAAAATAAGATTAATGATTATTATTCATTGGGACTATATTAACCAGTTATCTAGAAATGAAGTAATCACGTAAACTTGTTCTTGATAATCTTTTCTCCAAAATCTTCGTATTGCCTTTTTGTTATCCAGAATTTGGAGTCCGACATACCTGCAAAGTAGGAGAAAGTATAATAACATCGCAGAAATTTTATGTTTGCGCATCACGCAAAAACTACTCAACCAATTTCCTTGTAATTTGGTATACAGGTATTTTTCGACTTATTTCGCTCATGCCCAATATACCGCATTCGCGATTTTTTTAAATACCAGATTCTCGATTAATCAGATTCCTGTCTTACCACATTCCCGTTACACTAGACTATAACATCGTAAGTTATTCAAGGATCTAAATGATTTTGTTGGATGTATTACTTTGGGAATCTGGTATACGGAGAATCTGATATATCGAGAATCTGGTATTTTAGGGATGCGGCATTTTGGGAACGAGCGCTTATTTGACCACAGTGAACGAGGTTGCGGGTGGGTTCACTCGTGTCTAATAATTCAATTCAATAATGAGAAGAGAGGAATAGCATTTATCCGCCGCTGCTCGTGTTATTAACGTTATATTATCCCAAGGGATCTCTTCCATGGGATATACAGTATCCTGTTTCAATCCAGAACTTGTATGTATGTATGTAAACACTTTATTGCACATAAAATCACACACAAGCAGTACAAAAATCAATGGTTATGTACAAAGGCGAGCTTATCCCTGGAAGGGGGTATAATAAAATAAATAAATAAATAAATATTAGGGGACAATCTTACACAAATCGAACTAGCCCCATAGTAAGCTCAATAAGGCTTAAGGGTATGTATGTATGTAAACACGTTGTATGGTTGTGCCCCTGTGCATTTTAATATGCCATATGCACTGGTCCCACCGCCGGCAAGTAAGCGAGTAAAGTCCATTGCGGGCTAACGAGGTACCGTGTGATTGATCGACCTTTCTAGATCAGCAATGTAATGCTACTCGCCGAGTTTTACTCGCTTGCCGTCGGCGGTGGGTACCTTAACCATCTTGACTCGCTGATGACTAGCCTCTTGTCTAGTTGCTTTGACGTCGACTTGAATCAACTCGAATCAATGGGTGACTCAAACTATTCGAGTTGAAAAAACAGGACCAAACAAAACAGACCAAAAAGTTTAGCATACCTGCTAGCGTGGCGCCCCCTAGCCATGGCACGGCGTAGCCCTCGTCTGACGTGAGCACGTTCACCGTTCCGCAAGTGAGCACCTCCAGGTCTTGTTTCAACCTGCAATATTGAGACCATGGGTACTAAATCCGTAGAAGAACCAAGCACATGACATGTGTTAGTTCCAGAGTTAGCAAGTTAGTGGACAATAGGGAACGTGCACGACGAAGGTGCTGCCAACTGGTGCCGCCAATCTAAATCAAGTACCCTCTCATGCTGGGGTAACATTGACGGAAGCGCCGTAATTTATTGCGATGAAGGCCGATTAACGTCAGTGTAGCTACGACTTACTATATTTGACATTGACTCTTACATATTGTCATTGATATTGACAGCTTGATTTGACAGGGGTGATAGTTTCCTTTATTGTTCACCCGTGTCTCTTTTGTCGTTTAGTGCTGCCACCTATAGTTCGTGCACGTTCCCTATTGGGCATATAGCTCGAAAACTCGATGGCCGACAGGACAGGACGTAACTCAGATTATTTGCAATGGTTTAATGCAATTTCTTGCTTTTTTGCCTCTTCTAGTTGTCCTAGAGTGCAACTGCTGGCTGCTGAAGGGTTTAAGGAGTACTATAGGCAGCATGGTCGATCTAATTTTCTTAAGAAAACTAGTAAAAGATGAGGTTTCCCGTCAGTGCCGACTTACCTAGGACCTAGTCCAGGAGTCATGGCCATGCCCCCGCACGGGACCACGCCATCGAACAGCTCAGGCCGCAAGTCCGGGTCGCACATCTGCGCAGCCATGTTCACCGCTGCCGGGATTGACAGCACGTCCCAACCTGGCGCTGCTAGCTCTGGCTGGAAGAGCACCTCACCTGTAATAATACTTTACACAACTAGGGTGGTAAAATAAAGAAAGGCCGAGATCGCAGATGTTTACGGTCCGAGCTGGGCTTTCTTTATTACCTCCCGTGCCGTGTACATCACTTTATGTCGACACTTGGCCAAAAAGCGGCTTTTTCCGTACGTATGGCACTGTATTTTTTGGATGTTCTAGGCATATTCCCAGTTTACTCGAAGACAGCAGAACTGATTTGGATTTTTTTGTGTGTGGAAGCGTATGTTGTGTAGCTCCTAAAGGCAACATTGTCATTTGGTACGGATTGATTATGTGATCTTGTTGAAATTGATGGACTTTTCAAATATTGTCGTTGAGCCGCCAACAAAAGTTTCGTCGAATGTATAATTTCAACCATTTCGAAAGTACTTTTCTTTGAAACCCTTTTCTTTCTTGGGATTGATTTGTACACCTTACCTAACGCAACCTATATGATGATGATTTTAAAAATCATGAAAATTTTACAGCTTACACAGTAAAAACTTGTCAACGAAATAAAATTCGACTAACCGAAAAATACCAGGAAATGTTTGTCAATAAAACGGCGGGCTATCTAACCTGCCATGAAGGCTTCGTTGCTGATGTCTATAACTTCACCATCAGGCAGTGTGAAGCTTTTCTTGCCAGTCTTCCTGTTATATGCAGAGTTTATCGTAACGTACGACTTCTTTTTGATATCACGGAGTATTAGGGGCGAATCGATGATTATATTTCTTTCTGGAAATAAAAATGATAGGTTACTTTGGTTACCAAAAGCAAACATGCTCTGGTGTTGCAGATGTCCACGGGGTATACATATCCCGCTGGTCCGTACTAGGGAATACAATACCCGGTCAAATATGAAACCCGGGTATTACTCGACTCTAAATAAAGTCACTCACCCGGGTTTTCGGATTTTCGGATACCCGGTTTCAATTGCCTACAATGAACTTGCCCACAAGCTAACTGCTTTGCCCTAAGGTAAACTGCACGCACGCAAAATGTACACTACGCAAAATGTACTCTACGTGAAATGTACTTTCCGCTTGGTTTACAACATACGTTGTGTACATTTTGCGTAGTGTACATGTACATCACCGTGTACAAAGTTGCGGGCGTCCTCTACTTAGTTGTTAAGAAAACTTGCCTTCGAGCAGTTTCTGTATATACTCCTGCAGCATGAGGCTGGGGACTTTGGTGGTGGTTTGGGCGTAGGCGATGAGACCCCCTTCATATACCGGGTTAATGTCCACTTTGTCGTATCTGAGTACAAATAAGATTTTATAATCCAATACAATAATTTATAGCCCACCCTGAGGCTGCGTGTCTACCAGAGTTGTGCGAGGTAGCAGAGCGGTATGCGAGGAAAAACTCAACTAATGCCGGGCTCCGCTGAGCGACGCTGAGTACGTTGATTGGTGGATTTTTTCCTCGCACACCTAAGCCTAATCAAGGGAATACGCCGAATAATATATTTCCGAAAAGTCCAAGGCTGCGTTTCCACCAAAGCTATGTGATATAGCGCAGCGGTGTGCGAGAAAAAATCTACCCATCCCAGACCGCCTTGAGCGAGGCTTAATGTCATTGATTGGTGGATTTTACCCGAATGCATAATTTTTCCGAATTCTATTATCTAGAAATCGGTGTTGCGCTGGATGTTTTTTTCGCAATATAACACAGACCATCTTATTTATACTTTCTATTACACTGTCTACGGCAAAATCACCATTTCGTAGAAAATAGCGTTCGGAATAATAATACTTTCGTAATGGGGTCATTTTCATTTATGTGCACGTAGTCACTACCGTGAGCGTTATTACTTTTTGTAATTGATAAAAAAATTAATACTATCATGAATTACTCATCTATGATAAAAATAATACATGATAATATTATGACGGTTAGGTCGAACGTTTAGAAAGAGCAATTAAATCCACGGTAGTGACATCCGTCGCGACGGTAGTGACTATGTGCACAAAAATGAGAATGACCCAATTATGACTTTTCGCGAATGTTAAGTGTTTCCCACAAAGATAGATTTTGTTTTTTGACCATGAAGAACTAATTTTATTCAATGTGTTTATAGACTTTGGTGGAAACACCAAAATCTCTGTTATGATGATTATATTTAGATACAAAGACCAAATACGTAGAAAAATAAGGCGAAACCTACTGTAGCCAAAGCCGGATTTATCTTGGTAATCCGCATATAACATGGAGTCCGCATGACTCTAATAAAGAAATTTAATCTAGTATGTGACAATAATCGCTTACGGGTCAATTAACTTTTTTACCCGCACGACGCTGTCCGCAACTTTTAATTTTCGTTGTAAAATAACGTCATTATTTACAAATAATGGTTTGTCAATGTTTAAATTTATCGTGTATGTTAGAACATTGAATGCCCCGTCTCATAAACCTAATAAATAGAAAAATATACTAATAGTAGTTCGATGTCTTGGTAACTCCAGATACATTTTCGGTAACGCCAGAGACGGCAGTGTGGGTCTAAAAGTTGAGTAACTCACACTTTTTTGAAGCTGACTTTTGCAAAAATCGTACCAGCCGGGGCCGTGGCGTTCCCTGGGATCGAACCAGGTCGCTTGGCCCGGACCACATTGAGAGGGTCGGACTAGGCGGGGGCCAAAGCGCCTGGGATCGACCAAGTGTGGGTCTAAAACCGCCATTCTCACGAAGTATGTCTGCGGTCACCTAATTACCGCGACGCTGTTTTCATACTAAATGTATGGAGACGCGGTAATTAGACGCAGTCATACTTCGTGAGAATGGCCGAAAAGTTGATTTACCCTTACCCCAAATCGACGCTGATGCCGGTGGTCGTCCCGCTGCCATACATCGCCAACACGCCATGGCTCTGGATGCAGAGCGCCATGGTGTTTAGAGTCTCGAAGATCATCTCGCAGCACTTAAACCTGGAAGTTGAAAAAATCGAACGACATCTTAATGCGAAAAGCTTTGATGGCCTAGTGGCTTATGTAGCTTGGGGATTGAGCGGTTTCGTAAATAGCAATTTAGTATATACTCAAATTACTCAATATATAGGTAACAATTAAAACATATTTTTTATTTTTAATAACTAATAATAACCAACTTTATTTATTTTGCAAATAAGTCTCAAGGGCTCATAGCTAAATCAGCAATCATTAAGGTATCTGCCCACTACACCGGTATCATACCATGACCGTACTATGAACGTATCAGGACGGTATGACAAATGCCATATACGGTATGACATAGTCTCATACTTTTTAATACAAAGAATATTTACTTTGCCTGAAACGTTCATAGTACGGTCTTGGTATGATACGCTGTAGTGGGCAGAGACCTTTAAGAGTCACTACAAAAAATAAGTGCGCGTCGGACTCGCGCACCGAGGGTTCCGTTCAAACTCGTCAGTAGATACGTGAATAATTCAAGATAAACTGTACGCTGGGACAAACTTAACATTGCTGTTGAAAAACTATTGTATGCATACATCGACATAATATCGCGGTTAGTTTAGTAGGAGCAAATAAGTGCGTCTTAAGATCTTTGTGAATTTCTAAAAAACGCGGCAAGTTAGGAAATCCGTTTTATTTTTCCTGTAATATTTAGGATGCTATTAATAATCGGTAATTATTACAGATTTTTCTGTGCAGTTACTTCGGAGATTATAGGGGGAAATGGTATTTTTTTAACATTTTTGTTTTAAATCTAAAACTACATGTCTAAGAAAAAAAATAAAAACTGTTTAAGAATCTACACATTAAGCCCATTTATTTGATATCACACTTGATATAATAGCTTTAATTTTTATTTTCGTCATCCCATTTAGGTCCCCTTTAAAAAAAAAGTAAAAAACGTATAAGATTTTTTTCTGTCCAATAGGTTCAGGTTAGCGCTTTTTAACACTATTCCAAATTTCAAGTCGATAACATCAGTAGATCCTGAGATATCTTGCTGTGACAGACGGACAGATAGACAGAGTCGCAACATAAGAGTTCCTTTTTTAACATTATGGTACGGAACCCTAAAAACGAAATCGCTATAAGTGTGATATGTGAAGAGAGAATACCTACCCTCGATTTCTTCAAGTTTCCATCATGAGATCCTAATTTGTCAACTATCTGGGACTGGGAGGTATATCTTTACAAAAAACGGGAATTTTCGTAATCAGGGAACATATTTACATAAAAAAAAACTGATTGCGAAGAGCAGAGAGCTTCCATTTTTAATATCGGTGAAAAACAGTGAAGAGCTTTAACATTGTCATGAAACCCCTCAAAGAGAAAACTCATTGTTAACTGTAACAGCGGACAATGCAATCTGCGTGATTGCCTGTCATTCTATCCAATTACGTTTTTAAATCCCCCACAACGACCAGGACACGGCAGCACGGACATAACCAGAGAAATGTCTCGAGATAGAAGTCGATTTGTATGGCAAGCAAGCGTTTAACGTTTTTCGCTTGGCGTTTGACGCCAAAAGTGTAATTTAGTGATGGAAATCATAAATTTTCCAAATCATCTGGTGGTATTTGAAAAATTAGTTATACCATTATTATCAGATTTTCAAATCTGAAGTTAACGGCGTGCAAAATAGGTCACCGCGACTTCTTTTTAGCACGCGAGGTATATACACTTTTTTCTTGTACATCTTCTGATGTATCTGATGGCGACATGACGACTGCAATTGAGAAAAACTTTCCTTAACCACCGTATAACACTTTCGGAATGCAGAGTTGTGCGGTGTAGCAGATAGGGAATGCAACCCGGGTACCCGGGTAACCGACTTGATTTAGAGTCAGGTAAAACCCGGGTATTTTGACTCAGAACCCATGCATGTAATATCGTTTTATTTTAATTTATTTATATGTGTGATAGACAAGCATTTGACCCCGATCGCACCTGATGTTAAGTGACGATGATGCCTAAGATGTAGCATGCTTGTCTAGAAGATGCCTATGCACTCTCAACTTGAAGAGATCCAAGCCATTAAATTATTTCAAAGATAATAAATATAATTTATCGTCGGCTGCCTTAAAGCAAACGCGAAAAAACACCACGTGCTTGCTGTAGCGGAGCGGTGTTCGAGAAAAAAAACCACCAATCAACGTGCGTAGCCTAGCTCAGCGCGACCTGGCATTATACTCTGTAATTTTAGGTATTGAAAAAAAAAGGTAAACAAAAAAACCACGTGACACGGGTCGTTCAGCCAGTGGTATTGTGCCACAGATACAAAACGTTACTTTAATTGGCTGAACGACCGACCCAAGTCACATGGTTTTTTTGTTTACCTTTTTAAATACCTAAAAGTACAGAGCATAGTGGATTTTTTCCTCGCACACCGCTCACCTACCTCGCACCGCTTTGGTGGAAACACAGCCTTAGGCTTTCGAAATTCTGAAATGCCTCAATTCGAACTATGACCAAAGTATCAATAATTGAAGTCAACTGATGGAACTCGATGTAGACCGCCCCTCCGTTTGATAGAGCTTTGATAAAGCGAGATGCGATTTTACTCCACTTTACTCGTACTTCGTCAGACGATCTCGCGTCCGTGTCGTCTGACGTCGTGCCATTAGCGATTGGGTGCAGAGAACACAGGATCGTTAGGCATGGATAAAAATAGAAAAGGCCTATATTCATGACTGGAAAACAAAAGAATATGGTTTCAGATAAAATCGGCAGTTGGAAAATGAAACATTTGGGGAAAAATAATTCGGCGAAAAGGCAAAGAGTTTGCTGCCTTTGATAAAAATTTGTGTATAGTTATATCAAAGGCAACAAATCACTGTTGACCAGTGCTATTTGATTTTATTGCATGTAAAGTAATACAGTTGGAATAAGCCTGTTTGTAGGTAAAATGTTGACAATTTGGAGCCATGCTCCACTCAATATTCCACGCTATCGCCCCAATGAAAGCGTGTCATTATAGTTTTGATCATACGAAACTACGTGCAAACTCAACCTGTTTACAAATGAGGTGCGTATTTTCAAAAGGACTTATCGCTTATGCAAACCATAGAAAAATAAGCCCTTTTGAAAAGACACTCCTCTTAATATCGACTCGAGCGGACAATGAAGAAAATATATTGAGGATCTACTCGTAAGGGCGCATACAGCCTTTTGTTTGGAGCTGATGATTTGGTCGCGAGTGATATCAAGATTGCCGATCGACGATACCCCGTACTGTTTTAATGGAACCGCTTTCCTTCCGAAAGGGAGTAAAAGCCTTGATTTTTATGTGAAAATAAACCCTTAGACACTTGGTTCTCATAAATTAGGGTTGCCAACCGTACTATTATACCGGGTGCCCCAAAACTATGCGACATGAAGGGAAAGTACCTCAAATATTGGAGATAGGATATTTTGCTGAAATAAGATTTCATTTTATTTTTAAAAGTAAAAATATATTGTTTTGTATGGGAAATAATTTTCTTAACATTTCATTCAAATATTTTAATTCAGATATTTGAGGTACTTTTCCATCATGTGGCATACCTAGTCTTTGGGACAGCCGGTATTATAATACTGCACTTTATTTCGAAACTATTGAAGAAACATAATAGTAAGCAAAAATATTATATTTCGGTCAGTCCGTAGGGTTTTGGGTTGTCTTTATGTTAAATACTGACATCTCTAGGCGTTCGGTCAGAAATACGCTTTTTCAGCTCAGTACGTCTAGCATAACTGGCCGCGACTTCGTATCTCGCGCGGCAGAGCATCACCTGTCACTGTCACACTATATTGTGTGGAAAGAGATAGGTAGCATTTGTCGCGCGACAAAGAGTCGCGTGTCACAGTTGTGCTAGGGGTACAGATAGCTGCCCCCATTCAAATAAAATCGTAGGTGTAATGTTAGGAAGATATATTTATTGTGTTATTATATTGAACGAATCATTTTACAATATTTTAAAGTCTAGTTTTGATACCTTGGGCTGGAAAAATAATATATTTGTTTACAAAATAGTTGGCAACCCTAATCATAATCGGGCGCACCCTAACAGTAACTTTTCAAACTTTTACAACCACTTGTAAAAGGAGGTTCAGCTCTGTGGTAATGGCATTGAGAGTTGATTTCACGATAACATCTAGATGAGACTTTGTCACGGTTACAGTTAAGTACGAAAAAATAACAATGATAATGTTTATGGTTTATAATTTTATATATTTTTTTCTGTTAAGAACGTCGGGTTTGCGCGACCGTTCAATTATACACTTTATGGCATAAGTTTATAAGTTCAAAATCGAATAACCCTAAAGAGATTTGAGTCGTTTCCGATTCCGAAATGAATGAAATTACTAGCAAACTTCAGCGGTAAATACACACTGTACCTTTATAACGAAAGAACGTAATCAGCATTCATGCCCATTCCGTTTTCGACTTTATTATTAAGAGGATAAGTTTTAAAATCAATATTACGTTTTGCGCTTAAGTTGTTTCATGTTTGAAGGGTAGATTTCTAGGTTCAGGCAATAAAGGGGGATGTCGGGCCAGATCGGGGTGGTAATTAAGTGTGAGTGGTCGGTTAGGTGGATCACGGGAGGAGAGGAGATCGGGCATTTCGACACCACGATTAGCTATGTATTATTGTTCATTTCGGCATTAGGCATTCCCATACGGCCGAAACATGGCGGCAATTGTTAGCTAATAATTACAATCGAAACGCCAAATTGACGTGAATTGACGCAAAATAGGATGGAATTGATTCCTCTTTCTACAGTTGAAATAATAATGTTTGTCAGGAAGAATTTACACAATTCCCCAACGAATACTGAAAAGGAAAAGTTATCAGAAACACAGGCAAGCTCATAGCGACGTTTCATAGGCTTGCAAAATTTGGAAATTGCATGCAATCTACAAAAACTTCACAAAATTGTTACAGACATATATAGATATAAGAAATCAAAGTACATAGAAAAATTAAATGGCACTCACCTGTGTCCAGACCGGGAATCGAACCTGGTAACTCTGGATTTCCGGCCCAGCGACTCAACCATTTGTCCACCGGAGCACGCAGCAAGCGCCCTCAATTTTGCCATCTACTTTGACTTCCGTATCATTCTGGTTTAATAGGATTTTTAACCTAAACGCCATCTATGAGAACTTGTATTACACAGGTATCTCACCCCAATGCGCACCTTTACAGCTACGACGAACGAGCGAGAGATGGCGTTAATATTAATACTTTATATGAAAGAAACATTTTGTCTCTTCATTGGTTTTTTAATGTGGGTAAATTACAGCACATTTTTATGTTACATAGTGTCATTTAATTTTTCTATGTACTTTGATTTATAACGTTTAAATTGTTATAGAGTTTACAGACACAGAATTAAATCTGTTGTGAAACAAAATTCGTTTCCCGGGTATACTATAAAGTTAACGATTATATTTTATATTAACAAGTGTCATCATAACATCACCTGAAATATCTACGGTTATGGTCAAAGGGCACCTCAACAGAATCTGGAAAAGGACAACTTAGGATCACTCCACCAGGCGCTGACGGTGACTCTTCTGCTCTTATTGCGAGGTAAAGCTTTTTCAGACCAGTTTACACCGATTCCGCGTCGATAAATGTACTGAGATTCTTAATTGCAGTGTTTTGGGTAGCGTTGAAAAAACCCGGAAAAAAATCCGTATTTTTCCTAAACAAACACCTCGTTTTTTCGGAAAAAAAAAACGATGAAGATTTTTGTTGGCATTTTAATAAAAAATATTGTTTTTAACATTCATGCCACTATCATACCATCTTTATAAACCATCTGGAAGCGCACAAACATTCATAATATGATCCAGTTAACTTTGAACTACAGGGGTCTAAAGAGGGCCGAAATATTAGTGTAACATTACCCCCGGTGGGTGACACATTGCCCTATGTCCATATGAAGCGTTAATAAATTGTCATTTCACGATTTTATTCTTCCGAAAAAATCAGAAAGAAACGGTAAAAACGAATATTTCAAATAAACCCGGAAAAACTTTTCCGGGTTTATTTCAATTATGAATTTCAACGCTAGTTTTGGGACACAGGGGTACTTACTTCTCGCTCATCGGCGTAGAGGCAGCAAGGGCCAGCATGATGGCCTGGTCCTCCGGAGCCACCCGCAGCTCCCTATACATGACGTGGTGGAAGATCCTCTCCATGTTGTCCCAGTGCACGATCCTGCCCTGCACCACGGGCCGGCAGACTTCCGTGTCTTCAGCTGCTATCGCCTCGTCACCTGTGACACAGAGTAATCATTTTTAATTATTGATGTTTTAATAGTTATTCTGTTATTCCACAAAATCAAATATGATGAAAATTGGTCCTCCCGTACACGAGTTATGAATGGTGTAACTACCCCGGTTTTGTTTTATGTACAGATTGGTCATAAACATAAATGACTCTGGACTCAAACATAGTAAACATTAAATTGGTTTTCAACACCACTCTAGCGCACATTTCAAAGTCAGTTTTGTTAGGCGTCATCGTTCTATACATTGTATTTCGATGACGAATACCTACTTAGAAAATCCCGTCTCGTTACAATAGCACTTTTGGTAACTGTGTAGAACCTACCAAGTCGAACAGAGTAACGCCAATCTAATAGGGAGGAATTTTCTGCGTATTTCCTTCCTATACTTTCTCAACCACGTATCTACTCTACTAGTTTCATAGGAAAATCGCACTTTTCTACTCGTAACACAGGTGCTTTTTCTATCAAACTATTCGATATACGTTGTTGAGAAAGTAAAGGAACGATTTGTGACCATGTGGCTGATAATCTCACCAACGAACACGTCATAGGGTTCCTTCCCGTAAGTGCCGTGTAGGTAGTCCGGCCGGCCGACGGCAGTCCGCAGGATCGCCACGGGATGGTTGTCGCAGGCGAACCCGGCCTTGATGGTGTAGCCTCCGACGTCAATCACCACCTGTTGCGAACAACCACTGGGTAGTCAATGACTACCCATCGCTATTTCTCGGCCAGTGAGGGTGGGTGGTTGAGTAACCTAGGTGTTGCCGATTGCTCCCGATGTCTTGTGTAATGGGTACCCCTCTCGTCTAGACTAGACATGTGTAGCTCGCGAGTGAGTCATTCAAAAGAGCTATATCAGTCGGTCTAGCTCACCGGCTCACTAGCTCGGTTCCGATTCAAACAACTCAGTATATCTTTCAACTCACTCGTTCACTCGCTCTCAAGTAGCTCTTGTGATTGAACCGTGAGCTGCCAGAAAAGAAACGATCAACACGAATTTTTCCTCCCTTTCTTGTCACCGTATTACTGCTCTCTCTATCGTTCGGAAATATTCGGATTTGGAGCTACTGAGCTATAAGAGTTAGTGAGCCGTTGACACACCACATAGCTGCTGAGCTTATAAGAGCTAGTGAGCTGATGACACACCACGGAGCTACTGACCTACAAGAGTGATACATATCTTTGAGAGTTAAAGATTCATAATATCACTCTTTTCACTTCAGTGGCACAATTTTGCGCATGTCTAGTGGTCATAGCCGTAACCATAGCGTTTATTGCAAACCATAGTCGTACAGATCTCAATAAAATAGTACATGCAGTCCTATATATGGGTACTGGCAGGACATTGCAAATAGTTTGTTTTGTGTTGGTTAGAGGTGATTTGAGACCTTTTTTTTAGACGTATGTTTAGAAATCACTTACGTTGTACAAAACACGAGACATCCACACGACATGTTTCTGGAGCATTCGGCAATCCCTATTTGAGTAGTCGCCGGGCGGCGTTCGCGAATACTACTCATGATTAAGAGAGTGCCAAATGCTCATGAGTGATCCGTTTTCAATTCAATATGTTTGAGTCTCACTGTAGTTTGCTAGGTTTGTTTATACAAAAAGATTGAGAGTTAATAGCTTTAAAGATATCAAATTTGGTTGTTTGTTTCAATATAAATACTCCAGTATTAGAAACCTTAGGGGCAAAGAATATTAGAACAGGTAACGTATAAAATAAAGTCTTTAACATACGTATAGCAGGTATACTTTTAGCGATAGCGGTTCAACACTTACCGGTGGTCTCTCAAAAGACATATCTTTATAGTCGCGTAAGTGGTGTTAACTGACGATATCCTGAAAAAAAATATAACAAATTCAGAGCTTATTATTAAGGTTGAGTACTTAAACAACGAGGAAATACATTCACTTCATCCTAGACCGCAGCAAAGTATAAAGACGGACAGGTAGTCAAACTTCGGCTGCTTAGGAGCGCTCTATAGCGATTGCGATCTATAGTGGAGCATTCTTAAAACTTTGCTTGTAGTGCCATCGTTCATGGTGTGAACACACACCGTCGTTCACACCGTCAAGCTGGCGTACCCGGGAATTTCTTATAGAAAGAGCACACTATATCTCGGCTTCTACGATAGCTAGAGAAATAAAATTTTAGGGCCCTAGGGTACTATTTGGGTACTATTTTTTGAGATATAAAGCGTTTCCAAAAACAAAGCCGTTCCAGAGATACAAACGGTGTACGCCAGTTTGACGCCCGGTAGCGTACACCGTGAACAGGCCTTATATTTCGGAAAGTTTAAGGGTACTATTTTTTTCACCTAGGTATTCCGTCGGTACTATTTGGGTACTATTTATTGGCTGCATCAGATTCTGAATATCTTTACGGTGTACGCTATCTTGACGGACACCAAAGGAAGACGTAAAAAAATAAATTCTACACCTACACTAGTTGTCCCCGGCTGCCGCTTTTCTACTTACCTTAACACTTACTACTTACCTATCGAAAAGAGATAATTAATTAAGTACTATAAGTACTCGATAAAGTGTTCTTAACAACAAATTGATGGCAAAATAACGATTTTATTCAATACAGATATCCGTCAACGTCGCCATTAAGTATTAAATCATATTTGATTGACAGGTTTCGTGATGTGTCATTTATTATTGATGCGCACGTTTCGTTTTGGAATTTAAAAAAGGTTCGTTTTAAATTCGTGAAATTTATGACAAAGCCCGCTCGACTTTATAAGTGAGGATTTCAGTGAATGCGCGCGTTTCTGAATTTATGGGCATTTTTATTTTAAAATGTACGGTTAGGCGAAACTTAAGCTATGTTCAAATACCGTCTAACCTGTCAGTCCATAACGAAATGTATGGAGTTTGACACTAATCGTCAGTTCTGTAACGACCTGTTAACAATGTTAACTGTCAGTTAAGAACGCACTTTAAATAAAAAAGCCCTTATGAATGATTTCATCAATGGTTAATTACAAGTATTTTTGTCGATTTCAATTTTCTCGCAACTATAACCCTAAGCAGACCCGCAGATTGGGCCACTGCTGGCTGCCACAAGCTGCAAGCGAGTATTCTCATACATTTTGTATGGCTTGGGCGCACACTGAGCGTTCGATCGACCACAAGCCGCGGGAGTCGCGCTCGCTACTTGTGGAAGCGTTTAGTGGCCGTCACTGTAGCTTGGCAACTTCGTTGGTGACACTCACCTGTGTGCTTTTTGTTATGTGCAGCCGTAACTACTTACACAAGTTACCGCCAACACGAATGGCGACCGACGGAGGACCCCCGTTCGTGTTGGCGTCTTTCTAGCCAAGTGTAGACATAAAATGATGTACACAACACGGGAGGTAATAAAGAAAGCCCTCGATCACTTATTTACTTAAACTTCTGCGATCTCGGCCTTCTTTGTATTACCACCCTAGTTGTGTAATGTACTAAAGCAACATGGTATAGTTTAATTTTTTTCGAGAGTTTATAATCTGACGAGATAGATTATAAACTAACGATGTTCGCAATTTTACGGTGACATTTATTATTAAGAATGGATTCAGCCCGATCGAGCGTTTCGGTTTGGTCGAGTATCACTTTAGGTGATGGAATGTTACGTTAAGATTTATTGTGGGTACCCAATTGTATACAGGGTGTATCATTGAACGTAATACAAATTAAGCAATTCCGGCTCAGTTAACGACAGAGAACAAAATGCACGAATTGGTTTATTAAAATTCGTCGTAATTAACTTTCGCTAGTTTGCTAACAAAATTAAGAAATTAAAATCTAGGGGTGTTGTCACCCCTCATGACGTCACGCTTACGTGACCTGTTTGTTTGTTATGACAAATAATCGGCCATTGAAAATTATCGGCCTAGATAAGCAAAAAGGTAAGTGTTCACTACAAAATTAGATTCAAACATTTTTCTCTCAACTCCAAGGAGGGTAACCACGACGAGACCAAAAAAAGTTGAATAATTAAAACAATGATATTAATTAATTCATCTTAATTAACAACATGAGACCTAGCAGAGAGGTTTAACACCAGGGAGAGGAGTTTAAAAAACCTGAGTTGTATTACGTTCAATGAAACACCTTGTATATTGGGATATTTGTAATACAGCAAAGAGGGTTTTCGACCACTATTTAATAATTAATGAACACAATACCGACCGCAACCAATTGGCATAGTGTTTTCAACGCTTTGCCGGAATGCCTGACTCTGGTTTACATTTGTGGCTTTTATCGTAAATAATTTAGTCATAAGTGTAGTTATTTCGTATCCAGTAATTATTTCGACGGTATAGGTACTTATTGTCTCGCTCCGTGCGGCCCGGCATTGGTGAATCTTTTCTTCGCACACCGCTCCCAAATATAGATTTAAATATATACAAACTAGGTGCATTTACTGGGAACTACATAAAAAAATAACTACTAATGTGTCAATCTATATACTTATTATACTCTTTGGTGTCAATGATGACTGTGTCATGTGTCAATTGATATCAATCAACTAAGAAAGAAGTCCATAGTTATTTATTTATATTAATTGTATTCGGCTCGATTGTATTTGTTTTATGAACTCCCTCCATAGGATCCCGGAGCGCTAACATGTGGTAGGTACTTCAAAAAGCGAGTAAACAAGGTACTCAAAGATCGGCAACGTTTATAGCAACTCCTCTCCAATCGGGTGCTGCAGATATCTATGGGAGACGCAAGAACCTCAAAATAAATAGAACACGCGGTATCCTTCTTTTTTAAGGGTTCCGTACCGTACCCAAAGGGTTCCAGCGGAACCTCATTACTAAGCCTCCGCTGTCAGTCTGTCCGTCGGTCACAGGGCTCTATCGTTTGAACCGCAATAGGTAGACCCTTAAAGTTTTCACAGAATGTGTATTTCTATTACTGCTATAACAACACTTCATAAAAACAAAATAAAATTAAAAATAAAAGGGGCCCCCTTTTATTTTTAATTTTATTGCAAGAAATATGTGTTTCGGGTTTTTTTCCTAATTTAATAATGGTACATAATATAGATACTCGATATGTTCACGGAATGTGTATTTCTATTGCAGTTATGACACTAAAAACATGATAAAGTTCAAAACAAAAAGGGGTCCCCGTACAAGAAACGTGTTTTTGGCGTATTTTTCTCGACGATGGTGCCCTTCTATTGCGAATCCAACTCTCACTCTAGAAACGAACAGTTTTTTTGCTACATCGTCTACGCCATTTACAACGAATACGTAAACCGAGGGCCCCACTCCCATCATTATCGAGATTTATATCGATTACAAGATCCGATAAAGCTCTCAAGATTGTACACAGTCAATCGACGACCCCGGAATTAGGTACGATCGAACACACTGTTGACTGTATATTTGTAAACGAATTTCAACTTTCTTGCAACGCGTTTAAGTCTATGGGCGGTCAGTTACAGTCGAGTTTATCTGAGCAAAGAACGGATCAAAAATATCTGATCTAGTTCTTATGCTTCTGACAATAGGGTCTTGTTCAGATGTTTTTGGTCCAATCTTTGCTCAGATAATGATGAACTCGACTGTACCGGTGGCTTCGTTTATACAAGTGGCGATACAGTCGTGCCCAATCTTGATCTACCGGGGAAATGGTGCTTTTTGTATGAGAAAGGCAATAAATTGTACTGTAGACGGCGTAATGTTACATTTAAAAAAGGGAATCGCCGAGTGAATCTTTCGCATATCTAAAAATCCACAACTGTGCGTTTTGCTAGAAGCTTCCTGCCTCGCACGACTGAACTGTGGAATAAATTGTCGCCTGCAGTGTTTCCGGACCGATTCGACCTTCAAACCTTCAAGAAAAGAGCGTACTCCCACCTGAAAGGCCGGCAACGCACTTGTGACTCTTTTGGTGTTGCAGGTGTCTATTGGCGACGGTGATTACTTGCCATCAGGCGACCCGTCTGCTCGTTTGCCCCCTATATAAAAAAGATATATTCTACACCGTGTATAACTGACCTGTGATTGACTTTAGCAGCGCCTGATGGTGCAACTACGAGGCTGAAGACAAAATTGTCTCAAATACAGGGTGGTTCGGGTGACGCCAGCAGGACCAACCCGACGGATTCAGCAAATGTTAATAGGTGGTTCACCATCGTATACACGATGGGAAATAAGTAACCCAACAAACTTAAACCACGTATTCCTGATGTCATAACAAGTAAAACATCTTATTTCATCATAGGTCCAATTCTGTCATTTTACATTACTCACTAGTTTTCTGGAACTCATTGTAAAAAATGTCTTTACTGGAGGAAAAGATATCAGAAGGGGGAAAAATTGGTCTCAATGACTCTTTGTCCCTGTAAAACGTCAGTGCCCCCAACGTGGGGTCATGAAGGTTGTTTTCAGAAGTCCGTGCTTCCACTATGGGGTCACTTCCCCATACTGATTGCACGGTTGAGACTTGTGACATTGTCCGATAGTTTTGTTTGAGGACAGTAAACGTGTTAAACCTTCGTCCACTTTCCGCAAATTCTTTAGCCGTTTCGAATTAAAAATAAATACAAGGTAGCCAACCTCTTTGCACACCATGCCATCCATTGTTCCTTTGAGATTTAAAAAATAATTACTCTGCGCCGCAACGAACGAAAACTGGAAAGTTCTTTATGAATTTACATTTCGGAATTAAAAACGGTCTTTAGTATTGTTAGGGATTTATGCTGCTTCCACTTGGCTTAGGGGAAATGCATTTGTGTTTTATATTCAAATAACGGCCGGGAAGTTTTAATGCAATAGTTATCCCCGGGCTTACGGGAATGCAATACCCGGTCCAATATGAAACCCGGGTATTATCCGACGCTAAATAAAGTCAGTTACCCAGGTCGGGTACCCGGGCTGCATTCCCTATATATTAGGTAGGCGTCCCACCGCCGAGAATCGACCAGCTATTATTTTCCCGCACAAGAATCGTACAAAAAGTGTCAAATGTTTAAATACAATATTAATTGCCTCCTAACCTCTCATAACCTCTCGAATTCGATTTCGGCTTTAGTTTCGGCTGGATGGCAGCCGAAACCGAAACTAAGCCGAAACCCGTTTTTTTTTCGAAACTAGGCAGGTTAAACTAGAAACGGTTGGACTCTAGTTGGCTGTCATTATAATAGTATTTTATGCAACAGTTGTATAAATGGGTTCAAAAAATGCGAATTACGTGAGTTGCGATACGAGCCGCGAATGCGGCGAGTATCGCAAATAGAGACGCAATGAGCGTTTTTTGACTTAATTATACAACGTTGCATACAATACTTTTTCTACGACTACATTTAATATATAAAATACAAAATTAAAAACTGACAGTATGTGTCTATGGTAAACTTTTTTTTTAATTACTGACTGACGTGAAGTGACTATATTAAAAATACTTTTTTTTATGTTGGCATCAATGAATTTAGTTCGGAAAGTTTTGTTTTTCTTAAAAACCGTAGGAATTTAATTGTTTGTTAAGTTGGTAGTTGTGCATTTTTACCGCAAAGTTAAAATTGAGCGCTCAATCCTTGACCTAAGTTTTTAGTGTTCGTGACCAAGTAAAAGACAGATAACAGTGCAGGAGTAGAAAAATACTTTTATCATCGTCTCCTTTTCTAAAATCCCGAATGCTCTACTGGGCCCATGTCATTGTAATCTCTTACAAGAATTATAAATTCACCGTATTGTTCACAGTTCTGGTCAGCCTTCGTGCCGTGCGCCACGCAGAACAAAGATGCAGTCCAGCTGACCCTGGAACAGATCGACGTCATCCGGCGCCTGGTCGACAAGTACCCGCAGCACTTCCAGCTCGCCACCTCCGTGACTGGTGAGTCCATGTTGCGCTCGACTGTCCTGCGCATACTATATTAGGGGACAATCTTACACAAATCGAACAAGCCCCATAGTATGCTCAATAAGGCTTGTGTTATGGATACTAGACGACGATATATTTAATAGATACAAATACTTAAATACACAGAAAACATCCATGACTCAGGAACAAGTATTCGTGCTCATCACACAAATAAATGCCTTTACCGGGATTCGAAGCCAGGACCCCCTGCTTCGCAGGCAGGGTCACTACCAACTAAGCTAAAGCGGTCGTCAACGTACTGACAAGGAAGCCAGCTGACCTGGAATGGAACAGATCGACTTTACTGCTCAGTCCATAATTTCCCATCCTTAACCTCTTGGATGCCGAGAACAACTAAAGGTCTCGTATGCTATCGTGCCTACCACGCCAACAATACCTAGACAAGATGTGTCACAGAGCAAAAGGGTGTTTAATTTTTTGCTCCATTGCATAAAATCTCTAAAATAGTTTATCGGTCTAAAAAAGAAAAGTTCCTTCTGTGTAATTTGCCTAGCACGGGCCAAATGAGTCAATAGCTGACTCACAAAAAGCGCAGCCATCCGCGGTGTCCACTAACTGGCCAATAACAAAACGCCATCCGATACAAAGGGCAGGTGGTTGGGGTTCCGTACACGAAAGGTGCCAACGGAATTATGTTACCACGGTCTATGCTCAAACAACTTGTTTGACAAAAGTTGGCGGAGATAAACGTATTTTTAGTTAAATACAAGAGTCAAACATCTTTAAAATGACAATCCTGATATACAGGACGATTCGGGAGACGTGAGCAGGATCAACCCTATGGATTCAGTAAACGTTAATGGATCGTTCACCATCGTATTTAAGTGAAACACCCACGTATTTTTCCTTTTCTTTTTACTTTTTGTTAAGTACTTAGAAATAGAAAGTATCTCACGATATTTTAATTTCTAAGACTAAATGTTATTCGCTCATTAATTTTATTTTGGCAATTCTCATACAAAAGTCAAGCTAATTTTAGAAAATATTTGAATGCAGTTTTGTTTCTTTTAAAAATAAAAGAATGCTTCCTTTAAATAAAATTAGCTAACTTGAGGATTTAAGGCAGTTTCCCTCCAGAGCCCATATTTTTTTTCCACTCTGTATATGGCACTTTGGCTGACTGTACGGAACACACTGACTGTACGGAACCCTTTATGTGCGAGCCGGCTCGCTTGGCCGGGTGTAACAACACTTCACGGCACGCTTCACCTGCAACCGTTCGTTTTTACAAGCTTTTATTTACCTTTGTTTGTGACATGTTCCGTGCAATTTTGTAGCAATTTTGTGTAAAAAAAATCGACAGAGATACCATTTCCTGGCGGTTCGGTTTCTAGCGTGATTTTTTGCAGATGTCAATAATTCTGGGTATATGAATACTTATTTATAGTATTACAACATACGGCCTCCTAAATCACTCATTATTTTTCATAACGAAATTGATACTGTATTAAGTAAGAGGTAAAAATAAACACAATGCGCCAGATCCCGCCGCCTCATTCTGAGAAAGATGGCAAAAAATCATTTTGCTCAAATATTAAACAGTTATCTCCTCGATTAGATGACGGATGACCACTTTAACTTACGAGCTAGAATAGCTTAGAAAATTATTTATTTGGTTAACATATCACTAAAGTTACATATGAGGTAATACATAAAAAAATGTAGAGATGTGCAACCGAAACTTAGTGAAATGGCGAATAACTCAATATTGCAATTGGCTTGATATAGCTCTCCAAACGGCGCTGGTTTTCCAACCAAAACAGAGCGGTTGTGCGGGACAGCATACTCAAACGTCAGTCAAGGTGCTTACTATAGACTAGCTCTAAGAGGTTTTATTAATATTCTGGCTTTTTTTTCTGTCCGCAGACATTCTGCAAGCGCACAGCGCGCGCCCGCGTAAGATCGCATCTCTCATCGGCATCGAGGGCGGCCACTCCATCGGCAACTCGCTCGGAGTCCTCCGCAGCTACTACCAACTCGGCGTGCGCTACATGACCCTCACGCACACTTGCAACACGCCCTGGTAAGCCATGCCCGGGCGACAGTGCTATGTTCAGTACCACGCAGTTATCCACGATCCACGATAGACGCTAAAATGCATCAAGTCAATGTAGCAAGTTCAGCGATGTGAAAACTATTGCCTTGATCACACGTACCGAGTACAGTGGCCAGACAGTGCCCTCGGCCGAGTACGGGAAGAAACTAGGGCTTGCTCATGCTCCCGGGAAATACCGGAACCGAAAGTACCGGGATTTCCCGGTATTTTGGGATTTGGCAAAGAACCGGGACGTGAAAATAAAAGACCCGGTACTTTCGGGGTTTTCGGGAAACACATTAAAAGGAACAAGCGCGTAGTTAAATTTTAACCCAACACGGGTGGCGACCGTCTACCCCACTGATCCATAAAATTCTGATTATTAATTAAATTATATTAATAAATGTGATTTTAATGAAATGTGTTGTTTTTATTATAAAACTAACTGAGTCTCATCTGACTGAAGTATCGACGATCTTTGAAAACCCGTCCCGAAAGTACCTTGACGTCCCGGTTCTATTATTGGCCATTACCGAAAATCCTGGTTGTCCAGAACGGTACCGGTACACGTACCCTAGAAGAAACGTACTGGACCGAGCACTGTACTCGCTACGTGTAACAAGGCAGTTCGCTCATCGTTCGAACTCTCCGTGTCACTCTGGACCTGGCCTAAAGTACAGTAGACACGGCCAAGTCTAGTAATGCTGACGCAAAATGGCCGCGTGGGTCTAACAGCCAATCGTCCTCGCACGTGCATTACGCTGCGTTATAGATTCGCGTTCCGATTGGCTGTTACATGTGTGTCGCACGCGAGATTGCCATCTTGTGCCAACTGTGCTAATCTCACCCCAATTCTTACTAACTGTCGATTATGCGTTCGGCATTCGGTATTTGAGTTTTTATGAACAGATGATAGAAAAGTACGAGTATGCCTAGTAAGCGTTTAGAGAGGAATGGATATACACTTCAGATAAATGGAGGGAAGAAAATCTAAACGTGACTGAAAACCTAACAAGAAGAAGGTAAAACTTTCACATTTCTTCGGTTTCCTAGGATATAAGAGAGTAATATTGTGCTAAGTTCACTTATTTCTGTACCTTTATGATTATGACGCGTTAAAGAAAGCCCGACAAATATTTTGGTTTTAAGGTGGTTTACCTTAACATCGCATTATGGACAACGCATGATTTTTGTAATCTATATTGAACTGACCCCGTTCCTCGAAATATTCCTTTACTCTTAACGCAATAAAATCGCTTATTAACCAGCAAAAACCTGCTTGACTTTTAAGGTAAAAAAAAGGAATTGTACCTTATGTGGGTTAAAGATCGTGAGTGTAAAAGTTAATTGAGTGATGGAGTATACGTGAGGTACGGACGTAGCTAGCTCGACTGCATGATCGAGTGCATTTTGTGACCGAATGTTGCTTTTCATTGTTAGAAAGTCAAAGAAATTTGTATTGTATCAATAGGGACTCTCGACCCGTTTTCTGCATCCCTATTTATAAACTACAATAAGTAGAATCCATTTCCAAAGTGTAGGCCCCCCAGAGGCTGTGCGAGGAAGCAAAGCGACGAAAAAGTCAAAGTATAATAATAGCAGTAATTTTTCTTCTTACAACGGCTACATCGCGCGCTTGTATGTGTGCGCGCCATGAACGAACGCACCACAAGCAAAGTTATAAGAATACGTAAAAAGCTCACACAATCAATCGCAATACGAATATCCGAAGTTGGACTACTTGTTTGTCGTTATACTTTGACAGCGGCGCGCGACGAAAAAATCCTGTATGCCGATAAAGAAAGATGGACAAATCCTCCATTATTTATTGTAACTTCTATTTTTAAATCTTTTGACAGTGTCACTTTTATCCTAATTTGGTATTTTCGTTTTTGACGATCACGGCGTCGGCACATATAATATCTGTCTGTACAAAGGAGATTGCCGACGCGTCTATGGGGCCTCGTACCAAATCAAAAGTCATTGTGTCAACACGAAACCGACTGTATCTTAGGGAACAAGAAACTGCCTTTCCGAATCACTAAATCCCATTAAAATTGTATTCGGAGATCAATAGGAAATTGAGATTGATTTCCTGATTTCGAAGTTAGTTTTTGCGTAGCAAACCGTCTAAATATTTGTCAACCGGCCAAATACAAAATCACCTAATAACTTTAATTCCTGACGTTGTCGAGACTTCACTTAACTTAGTCGTATGACATGTCATTTCAGATACCTGTGTTAGGTTTTTTATTGTGCCTATTCAGATTGTTAAAATGTTATTATAAAAAAAGTTCTTTGAAACTATTTTGATACATCGTGAGATAAAAAATATTGTAACATTACATTTACGCGCAATGTCTCGTATAGTGAAGTATCAGCGAGATATCACGAGTTATTTGTACCAAATAAAGAATTTAAAATGATTTACGTCCTTCGACAAAAAATTGTGAAAAGACGTGTCTTATAAAGTGCCTAATATTTAAACTTAGAATAAGACAGAATGTCAAGCTGTCAACTTTCTTGCTAAGATCATGCAGTTCGTATTAGAAAGAACCGCGGAGTTTTATGGAATTAATATTTTTGTATACATTCGCGTAGACGGTGGTGCCACTGTCATAGGCCTTTTAGATTTTGACCGATTTTGTCTGTCAAATACAGTTCTAAGGAATTCATACATCTTTCATGGTGGCGGCGGAAATCGTACAGCAAAATTCTTTTTTAATTGATCTCAGATTTCCCATTTTAAATTCAGTAATAAAAAAATCCCTCTGGTTTAAAAAATAAAACTAAGTTTTTGGTATCGTTTTCGTTGTGACACAATTAATAACGATATTGGTACCAAAAGTCGGCAATCTCCTTTATACTGTTATTTTGTCATGAATGATCTATCTATCTAGCCTATGGCACTTGTCCAGCCGCCGGCGAGTAAGCGAGTAAAGTTGGGCGAGCAGCATTACATTGAGGATATGGAAAGGTCAATCAATCACACTGTACCTCGTCAGCCTGCAACACAGGCCACCTCCACTAGACGGAGCATGTTATACGACGCGCGCTCACCCCGCATAATGGTCGATTGCATAGCATTACGACATTACACGACCGGCCGCTCGTTCAGTTGCGACCATGTTTCTAACCTGTGTGTGCACCAAACGTGAAATAAATATTTCTGTTCAATCCGACGAAAATCTCGAAATAAAATGATAAAAATGATGGGAAACACGCGTTGTACTAGTAATATCTACCGATATTTAATCGACCATATGCGTGGTGAGCGCGCGTCGTATAACATACCGTCTAGTGGAGGTTGTCTGTGGCCTGCAATAAACTTTTACTCGCTTAATTTTACTCGCTTACCCGCCTGCGGTAGGACAAGTGCATATGAGCCACTGCTTGCTTCGCGATTTCGCTGCGTGGCCTTGAAGCCTCCGCAAGGGCCTTAGCCAGCGACCTGAAAAAGCACGCGTTATACGATAGAGAGAGATGGGCGGATCCGGCGCGTTCCGTTCGGTTGTCGGACCCGAACGTCAGTTTTGTTAGAGAGAGAGACGTACGTCGTACTATTAATTTTTCCCCAAATATGGCAAGCGACACGTCACCGGATAAGTTTTTTATTTTTGTTTCGATATTTGGTTATTTCCCAAGGGTATTTAAAGAATAAAACGTTGAAAACCATAGTATGTAACTCAGTGATCAATTAAACGCAGTTAAATAAAAAAAACGGACTAGAGCGATATTTGGTTATTTCCCAAGGGTATTTATACAATAAAACGTTCAAAACCATAGTATGTAACTCAGTAATCATTTAAACGCAGTTAAATAAAAATAACTGGCCAAGAGCATCTCGGACCATGCTCAGTGTAGGGTTCCATAGCCGTAACTATAAGGTAAAAAATACGATGTAAAAAAAGTACAACAACAAAAGAGCGTATCTTCATAGCAATTACGTCCTTTTGTTGAGAAGCGCAGTTTATCGGCAATAACTCAAAAACGGTTAATCCGATCTTGTTGAAAATAATTTTCGTTGAAAGTATTAATTGAGCGTTATCTTTGTAATTTTTTTTATATTTTTCGGACACACGGTTTAGAAGATAGAGGGGGGGGGACACAATTTTCACAACTTTCGGAGCGATTATTTCCAAAGGTATTCACTTAATCAAAAACATTACATAAGAACCTTAAAAGGTTTTCAAAAGAGCTGTCGAACTATGTACCACACGTTGACATTTTGTAATAAATTTTTTTTTAGTTTCTGTTACTTGTATGGAGTACCCCCCCTAGATTTTTTTATTTTTATTATTTAACTACTAAACTTAGTTGCGGCATCTACAAGACATCTATATTCCAAATTTCATCAGTATAGGTCTTGTAGTTTTTGAGTAAAATGCCTGTGACATACGGACGGACGGACGGACGGACATGACGAAACTATAAGGGTTCCTTTTTAGCCATTTTGGCTACGGAACCCTAAAAACGGACTAGAGTGAATCGGCCTCGCCCACCGAGTGTTCCGTACAAATACTTTAAATAAAGACTATATTTTTTACGATTAATTTACAAATGTATCGCTTTCAGATTTTTCCCTATACCGGTAAGTATTACTTGCCAATTTTCATAGCTCTAGGTCAACGGAAAGTACCCTTTGAATTTTTATTTTTTTGAGAGTATCGAAATATACGTTTTTTGCAACATAAACCGCCATTATCTTTTTTACGTTTACTTGGAAGTTTGATTTTTTCACAGCTTAAAGAGACCGTAGAGTATAATATGGTTTGTAGATTTTCAACTCGATTCGATACCTCCACACGTTCCCGAGATAAAGCGTATAGCCAGACAGACGGACAACAAAGTGATCTTACAAGGGTTCCGTTTTTCCTTTAAAAACAATCTTGTTGATGAAATATCTTGCTATAATTTTTTTCTCGGCGATTTGAGATTTTCCGCCACGCAAACATAAAATCCTTTCCAACGATGTATTGTTATTTTTTCTACCCATCCTTTGAAGTATAAAACCTCCAGTTACTTTGTGACGTTTTCTGTTTCTGTGGGCATTGCCTGGAGCATGTTTGTATAGGCACGAGCAAACAAAAATGGGTTTAATACAAGACGCATATTAGCTTAAAGGTCTTTGGTCGAATTTTGCCGTGAACTAGCATTTACTTGCGGCTTCGGCCCGGGATAAAAAATATCCTATGTTCCAATTTAGGACTTGGTCTACTTACATGCCTAATTTCAGCTCAATCCATCCTGTTGCTATCCCGTTATTTAGTAACAAACATCCAAATATCCAAACATCTAAACATTTATAATAATACTGTGATGTGATTGAAACCTCTAGCATAGCTGCGCCGTGAGTCTTCGTTGCCTCTTCTTTCCGATGTACCGTAAAGTGGTCCTACTTTGCTCCAAAATTAGAAAATTCGAAATAAATGTGACAATTTATAATACATACTGGTTTTAATATATAACTAGAAATAGTACATTACTGCAGAGGCCGGGAAGTAAGGAATTGCCGGCCGAGTACATATAGCTGGCCGAGCGAAGCGAGGCCAGATAGTTACGAGGCCGGCAACCCCATTTCCCGCCGAGGTATGTATAGTGCTTTTCTCAAACATGCAATGAAATAAATAAACTTACTATAATAAAATAGCCTTACTTAATATTTTATAACACAAACTGGCTGTCAGAAAGTGACATTAGTGACATTATATCCATAGACAATGCAAATTCGGCCAAAAGCTGTTTCTGTTTGAAACAGCTTTTGGTTGTATATGGTTTCCGAACGTGACATGACATTTGCATTGTCTATGGATATAATATGTCACTAACGTCATTTTCTGATAGAAAGTTTCTGTTATAAAATAATATTTAGGGTAAGTAAGGATATTAGTAAGTTTATTTATTTCATTGCATATTTGAGAAAAGCACTATACATACCTCGGCGGGAAATGGGGTTGCCGGCCTCGTAACTATCTGGCCTCGCTTCGCTCGGCCGGCTATATGTACTCGGCCGGCAACTCCTTACTTCCCGGCCTGTGCAGTAATGTACTATTCCTAACGCTTTATAAATAAAAAAATACGCTACTATCCACAGAAATATGTTCAGATAGAACGAAATAGTTCGTCGATTTGTATACCGTAAAAAGGTCCTACGTTGCTCCAAATTTTTTTCCAAAATTAGAAAATTCAAAATAAATTTGTCAATTTTTTTAATTTAAGACATACTTGTTTTATACATAACACGAAAAATGTATTTCCTAACGCGTTAACCCGTCGGAGCAAAGTTACCCATTGACGCGGCAAAACTTTACTCCTAAATACTGCTAAATACTAAATGTTTCTTGGAGCAAAGTTAGACCAAATTTGCTCATAAAATGGGAACCGTAATAGACACAAATAACAGAGCTAAAAATATGTTTTCTGCCCTCCGGCCGGCAAGCGTCACCTTGCCGATTTCAAGATGCCGCTTTCTGGCTCCGTCGAACAGAAAAATAGTATACAAACCTTGGCCAGTAAATAAGAAAGCCTCAGATCACATGTTTGTCGACAATTCCATGAGATCTGAGGCATTTCTTACTCTACTGGCCTCGGTATATAATGTACTATTTCGGGTTTGGAGCATAGTTTATCCCTGTAGGAGCAAAGTAGGACCGTTTTACGGTAACGTTTTTCGCTAGGCGTTTGACGCCAAAAGTGTTAATTTAGTCATGGAAAACATAATTTTTACATTTCATTTGGTGGTATTTGAAGAATTAATTATACCATTATTATCAGATTTTCAAATAAGATAATAATATTGACGAAAACTGAAGTTGACGGCGTGCAAAGTAGGTCGTTTCCACTTCTTTTTAGCACGCGAGGTACGTATGTACTCGCACTTTTTCCTTCTACCTCTATATATTTCTATGTCACTATCTATTTCGTCAAATATAAATTTTTAACAAAGCTACCCATTGACGCGGCAAAATTTTGCTCCTAAATACTAAATGTTTCTGGAGCAAACGTAGACCAAATGTACTCATGAAATGGGAAGCGCAATAGAAACTAATAACAGAACTAAAAAAAAAATGGTGTGATTGGCTATCGTTGTTTTAATTTCGGTAGCGTTATTAATTTTATAGGTGCCTACATTCATAGATGTCAAGAAACAACCCATTAAATACGTTTTCGGGATTGGAGCATAATCATCCCTGTAGGAGCAAAGGAGCACCAGTTTAAGGTACTACGGTTGTCGCATGGCAAATACTAACTATCCCTTCCCTATCAACATAGTACGAGAGTGATTGGCATACTTTGTCACGTGACAAACACTATCTATCCCTTCCCTTTCGATTTAGTGTGAGTGACATGTTTTGCCGCGTGACAATACTACCTATCCGTTTTCTTTCGATATAAGTAGTGAGAGAGTGACAGCATGATTGGTGGTGTGACAAATACTACTTATCCTTTCCCTTTAGATATAGTGCGAGAATGACAGGGCATCCTTTGTCACACGGCAAGAAAAGTCGCAGCCAGTTGGACAAGCCCGCTTTAAATTTAAATGTTTTTCGCACGCGGGATAACGGAGTATCCAAAAATGGTTTCGAATATTTTACCCCGTTTTAAACTGTGAAGCATAATACAGTTTCGCGGATGAAACTACAAGTAACTTTTAGCATACAAAATATTTGTTTTAGAAGCATGGAATATTAACCATATTTTCCACCGCCTTTTGTAAAGCGTAAACGCAGTATGCATCCATAATGCTTGGATTCTGCTTCAAATTCCAAATACCGCACATTGTACTAGCTAAGTTTAGAGTTTGAACATGTGAATATGAGGACATGGGTACACTAGACGTACATGCTTTGACTTTTCAAGCGTGGCGTTAAAGTCGATTCACCCTTAACTCAATCTCGAGACGTCCACTGATAACTAACCAACAATAGCTTGGCAAATTCGTTGGTGACCTCCCATGGTCCGCGTGGGGGCGGGGGACGATGACGCATTGAGCACCGCTACACAAGATGCGAATTACGTACGGATATGTCTGCTGATAACCCTCAAGGCCGAAGTAGTCTTTCGGTGCTTTTTGGCTGCAAGTGTAGTTTAAAGGCAGATTTGCAGTTAAAATAACTAAAAGTCAAGCTAAATAAAAGCGTTCCCGAAAAGAGACGTTTTTGCGTTTTCCACACGTAGGTACCGTATTTTTTGTGTGTTTTGCGACCGGCACTAGTGTGGCGGGGATTACACACGGATTGCAATAATGGACAAAGTGGGAACCGACATTTTGGGATTTTGGCTTATACACTCAAGGAATTTGAATGTTTAATCCGTTAACATACCTAGTTCTGAAATTAGTTGTGATACCTCTAGTATTACAAATAGGGATGTAACAATACATAATTTTTCCGATACGATACCGATACCGATATTAGTAGTAAATTATCGGCGATACCGATTCAGATATCATAGCTAACTAATGAACTATGAAGTAACTTCAGACTTATTATTTGTATGTCCTTATTATACCTAAAACTTGGCTATAATTAACGAAGAGTCAACCTTATTATTATTGCACAAGGTAATAGACCAATATATAAATTAAGTCAGTGATTGAAATTACTTCTTGCAGATTTTTTTCATACAACAAATTCTTTTCGCGCTCTTCAAAAATCGGTTATATACACCGTGGGCCCGTACAACCCGACCAACTTTAATCACGTATTCCTGATGGTATTACAAGTAAATAACGTTATATCAACATAGGTTGAATTTTGTCATTTTACATTAATAGTCTTATGGAACAAAACAAATCAATAAATTCAGTCCCTCGTTATAAACATGTCCTTACTGGAGGAAAAGTTATTAAAAAGGAAATAAGCTAAATGGAAGCGAAAAGTCAATATTTTGGCTTTGTAATTGCTTACCATCTAATACTGCGAAGGTAAATTGCTGTTTAGTTAAAGGATTTTAAAAATCAGTAAAAGTATCTTAGTCACATTTATTAGGGCTTGTTACACACTAGGGAGTTTTTATTTTAAAAATTATGAATATCTCGGAAAGTAAGCGTTAATCGACTATACGTCACATAACTTTTTTTACTTCTAATAGTTGTTGGAATCTATGGTTAAAGTTGGTCGGGTTATACGGGCCCACGGTGTGTAATCGGCGATACCGATATATCGGCCGATATATCGGTATCGTTACATCCCTAATTACAAATGTGAAAGTTAGTGAAGATGTTTGGATGTTTTTTACTAAATAACGGTATAACAACGGGCTGAATTGAGATGAAATTTGGCATACAAGTAGACCCAATCCTGGATTAAAATGCTGTGTAGATCCATTAGGCTGCGGCTCCACTGAGACGGAGACGAGCGGCGCGGAGAGGAGACGTGTAAGGATCGACCAATCGCATCAGTGTTCGCTGTTTCCATTGAAGCGGAGTGGAGACAAGATGTAAATTGCAGCTAACGTGATTGGTCGACCCTTCTCTCCGCTCCACTCTTCTCCGCCTTAGTGGAGCCCCAGCCTTACATTACATTACTAGTACATTACAATATGTAATTGTTACACAGGGGCTTTGGCACACTTATTTATTCTGAGGACACAATGTATCACAATACTTATTATAAAATCTTTATAGTAATGAGGTAATGACATTGATCTTTACGTCTGTCCAGTCGGGACTGGAGTGTCTTATGACGTTCCGTTCAAACGACCGACATATACATTGTTTCATTCAATTCAAATTTCAAACTATTCCTTTCCAGGCGGCCAGAGTTGATTGCAACAAAACCTCATTACAACACAATAAACTGAAATCACAAATCTCTAGGCTACAACAAATACCAAATTGGAAAATGTTAAAACATTTAAATAAACGTTTATTTTCAGCACTCTGTAATTAACGAAGCTATGTTTATTAGCTTAATTGCATAATGGACCAAAATGCAGATAATCTCACTCGGGGTTTGGCTCGGCAAATAATTACTAGGTACAGTCAGCGTCAAATAGTCGATAACACTCAAAGCGCCTTATACAGGCTGTCCCTAAAACCCACGTATATACGAAAAGGGCCGATAGATCAGCTCATAGGACACCAGATTAAGTACGTAATGGCGGAACTGGAATAAAAACTGAAATAACTTTTATATTATTGTTTTATTACGTGTTTACGGTTCTAGAGCTAACTTAAGACTAAACAGATCTTCTTAAACTAGCGCGAGACAGACTGAATTCTATTACATTCAAATAATGGACAGTCTCAAAAGCTGCCAGTCTGTCTCGCAGATGGCGAGGTTTGTATACCAGGATACGGGTACCGGGAAGGGTACGGACGTTACACTAAACAATACTGACCTCAGTAAAAATCTCTTAGTTTTCGTCATCATCTAAAAATAAGTTTCTGTCAAAAAAGCATTTTTTAGACAATTTTTTTTGCCAACTGTACTTTTTTATATAATCGCAAACGCAACGGACGATTTATTTTATGTAATTTAGATAATCTTACGGCTACCACCCGGCTCCATCATCAAATCAGCTCCATGTCATAATAATATTGCATTGACATCTGATTTACATATTCTTGTAAAATTTCAGCTCAATCGGAAACCGGGAAATGGGTCAAATTTAACTTGCAAGATTTGATTACAGACAGACAGCGGGACAGGCGAAACTAAATAAACGCTTGTAATGACAGACATTTTTATCTAAGGACTCCGTTGAAATATTTCTGTCCAGCATCGTAACTAAAAATCCGGGGCTTATTCTCAAATAGCTCGCCAAATCTCGCGCAACTTGAGCACTGTGGAATAAAGTCGAGCGGAATCTCGAGGGGGGTTATTCTTGAAACTTTTATAACTAGCCTTGTGCCAGAAGTTCTACATGTAAACTTTCGTCCACTTCTTACCCCTTTGAGGAATTTCTAAAATTCGCCTGGACAATATCTGTTGCCGCTACATTTAGTAACTTTACGAGTTGGAGCTGCGTTGTGTCCTATTCTTTGTTACTAGAAGTAGCTCCGTAAAGTGTGAACCACGTTATAATGAATATGACGGTGCGGCTAATGCAGTATTTATTCGCGATTGCCTATAAGTCAGTACGGTGCTTGCCGATCAAAACCCATACCATTTTCAAATTTTTACTGTCATGTGAGGCACGATGACGATGACACTCCGCAATCGCTAAGTATATTAATTACTTTGACTAGTTTTAAAAGCTAGAATTAGTTGCACTGCCCGCAAGTTATCTGCTTTATTTCTGTGGAAATATATCGAGGCGTGCTAAAAAGAAGTGGCGGCGACCTATCATGCACGCCGTTAACTTTAGTTGCCGTCAATATTATTATCACATTTGAAAATCTTTTAATAATGGTATAATTAATTGTTCAAATACCACTGAATGAAATGGAAAATGTATGTTTTCCATAATTAAATTGCACTTTTGGCGTCAAACGCCAAAAATGTAATTTGACGCGCTTGGTACAGTCGAGTTCAATTACGTCTACACATATAAGGCAGCAAAAATATCTGAACACGCTTTTATGCTCCTGAGGGTTGTGTTCAGATATTTTTGCTCCCGTAAGTGTGTAGATGTAATTAAACTCGGCTGTACCCATACAAATCGATGAAAGATTTTCTTCTATCTCTATATATTTCTGTGGCTTACCCTCAGGTTAACTAGCAGAGACGAGCCTTATGGCATTATGTTCGCCTTTTGTACGATAAGTTTTCTTTCGCACAATAAAGTTTAAATAAATAAATGCGTCCAGAATAGCTCCCACGCTAAAGTTAGTGAATGTGCACAGTGTACAATGGTGCACGCGTATTGTGTCGCCGGGACTTGCGGACCGCCGCGAACTTGCACGGTAATTAGGTTACATGTTGTCCCCGTTTAGACCTCCGGGGCGGTGCGCGTTAGTACTGATGTGATTTATGTCATACTAGCATTTACCCGCGGCTTCCCCGTTATCATCCCAAGGGAGATTCCTACCGGGATATAAAGTATCCTTTGTTTCAATCCAGGATATGGTCCACTTGTAAGCCAAATTTCATCTCAATCCATTCACTTGTTTCCGCGTTATTTAGTAACAAACATCCAAACATCTTCACAAACTTTCACATTTCTAATATTAGTAGGATATCAATTAGTATATTACGCACCCGGGGCGGTAATATAAAGAATGTGCTCGTGGCTACCGTGAGGGCTATAATTATGCGATCTGGGGTTGTCAGCAATAAAAGAGTGTAATAGATATTAAAAGTACTTATTTTACGCCCCCACACAATTGGTGGAGGTGCGAGGTAGACACACCTATCTTCATTATTTATTTAATAGCGCTCTCAATTGTCGTGTCTGTCACAAGTTTACGTATTACGCACCCAGAGTGATAATTTCCCAGATCGCAGGTGTGTGGCCCAAACATTTGTACAAAACCCCTCTCCCCGTCTTTTAGCCTTCATTGCATACATATAAGGGAGCGTACTTTTCGTGCCGATGACAGGCAAATGACGTCAACCCACATACAGGCTGATTTAGTTAAGGTATTACATTGATTTATCGTTACCGTAAATTACCGGTATCGTTTAAGTTATGAATTAATCATATTTTTTACTTTCATTCATTAGTGTCAATGGAAGAAAACATTTTGTAAGTAAAAATGTATACGTCTGTTTTTTTTATTCATTCTAACGGAAAATTGGAAATATTAATCGGATATGCGATTTGACATATACTTATCCGAATGCGGTCCCTTCTATATCAAAATGCGTTTCTGTTATATGTATTTTCCAGTTTCCCGTTCCAATAAATAAGATAACACAGGCAGACACATCTTGATTTATAAAACGTCTTCTACCTTTGACACCAACTAATAAAAGTAGTGATAAAATTAATTCATAGCTTTTACGATACCGGTAATTTCCGGTAACGATAAATCTCTCTAAAACCTAAAAAAAATCGTGCTCTATGTAGCTTGACGTCATTTTTACGTAATTGGCACGAAAAGTACGCTCCCTGCATATAACTGACTAATTAATTTGGTGTAACACTGACATGCTATATCCCTATCAACGATGATTCATTTTAGATTAGATAATCACACGTTATCCGTCATGTAGTTTCAATGAACCATCGAAACCGAAGTCGTGCTATCTTTAAAACGTACGAACATATTGAAATAAGTGGACTTAGTACAATATTACCCTCTGATATCTAGGTAAACGAAGAAACGTGGCCAAATCGAACCGTTAAAGATCTCTGCCCACTACACCGGTATCATACCATGACCGTACTATGAACGTATCAGACACGGTATGACAAATGCCGGTCGGTGACGGAACGTGCTAGTGGGCATAGTCTCATACTTTTCAATACAAAGTATATTTATTTTGCCTGACACGTTCATAGTACGATCGTTGTATGACACGGTCGGTGTAGTGGGCAGAGAGATCTTTAAATGTTTATCTAAAATTAAATGAGGGATTTAGTGTAAAAACGCGCTTATATCAGTGGATGAGTTACCTAAGCTCTCCATATGGACACAGCCATCAATACTCATCGAAAAAATACTAAAGCATCCTCTTTACTAAGAATACCGAGTGTCCTGCCGCTCCTTTGTCTTTTTACAAGAAAATATATGTGAAAACACTTGTCCATTCCACCAACATATCTCTGCAGCTTCCTCGCCCTTAACACGACCACACAAGGCTCATTATTGAGAGTTACGCCTGTAAAGATATGTTGGTATATGTGAAAGCACAGCCAATGTCCATACAGCGCGAACAAAAGCGAATTTTCCCTTGTCATTTATTTGTTTGTTTTTCCTAGGGCCGATTCTTCCAACGAACCGCCGGCCGTAAACGGACTCACCGAATTCGGAGAGGTAAGAATGAACCTAATTACTACATTGCTAAGGCTTGTTTTCACTTGGCAGCGCTGGCGAATTCTCGGCGTCCGTATTTCGTGAGGGGCGAAGTTGAGTTTCGGATTTCGGCGGGTAATGTTTGTGATGAAGCGACCAGTTTGTTCGAGCGGTTTTGGTTGTTATGTGGTGGTGATAAGAGCATGTTTTGCGTGGGGTTTTTCGCGACAGGCGAGCGTTAAATCTTTGTTTTTCTTGATAATGTTCGGGTTGCACGAGCGTTGTAATTAAGGGTGGGTTTCGCTCGCGGCTTAAGTAAAAAAATAAGTTTCCATCTATGGACGGACTGAAACAATACTTGATAATGATTAATTTGTCAACATTAAAGTCATTATCTTATTTATGCCACACCTGGCCATAAAGTGGCCACGCTGCACGTACGGAAAAAGCCGTTTTCTAGCCAAGTGTAGACATAAAATGATGTACACAACACGGGAGGTAATAAAGAAAGCCCTCGATCGCATATTTACGTCCCTCGCTTGCAGCTCGGGCCGCAAACTTCTGCGATCTCGGCCTTTCTTTGTATTACCACCCTAGTTCAGCTTTTCTCCCTCTTTCATCTAAATCTGCACATTTAATAAAATCGTAGCACAGCTATATTTGTACATTAAGGTGATTCCGGTCGTTCGGTTTTCCATACAAACGAATAAAAGATCATAATTCGCTCCCACGGCATCAATTGGCTACTTTCCTGACAGATCAAATCAGTTACTTTTTATGAAGTGTCAAAACGCTCAGATAGTATGAAGTTTGTATGGAATAAAAGTGAAATGACGTCATTTTACTCAAACATCAAATCATCTTCTTATTTATAGGTTTTGATCTTTTAAAAATCGTTTAAAACGCTAAATACGTGATGTTTAGTTCATTTTTGCAAATTTTCGAAAGCTGATTTAATGGCTAGCGTGTAGTAATTTATATTTTTAATTTCTCATGTGATTTTGCGATGCATTTATTATTATTATTGTCAGGGTTTTAGGACTTTTATGTGCCGCTTCGACCATTGCTGATCTATTGTGGCAGCCTTTTTGTTAGATGTCACTGCAGGCCCGTTGAGTCTAGGAAATTGCAGATTCTTTGGGCAGCGAGTACTTAATTGTACCTATCTCTTACGGAAACAGAATGTGTCGCCCTAGACGGATACTTCGTTTGCGCAAATTGCGCATGAGTGGTCCGCATGAGCAAAGGATGTGCATGACAGTCTCCTCTGACTCTTGGCAGAACCTGCACGCTGGATCCTGTTTCATACCCATTTGAAACTGATGTTTGTTCAGTTTGCAGTGGCCAGTGAAGATTCTAGTCACCGAGCAAATATTAAATCTTTTGAGTGATAATAACTCTGTAGATTCGCGATGCATAATAATCAAGCAAATGAACACATTTCAACCATGACTGACGTCGTGGAAGCGAATGATGATCTTCTTTCAGTTTGTATGAAGACCCGGCCGACTCTAATCACCTTAAGTAGGTTTTCTTTGCATACTCGTATTATTATAGGTACTAAGGGCAAATATATGAGCGAGGGTTTTACGACGACGATGAAATATATACTCGTAAGAGCGCAAACATCGTTCTTATTTCAAGAAAATAGTCTACCGGCAGACGTATTTATTAGTTAATTACGGAGATTCGAATGCCGGCTCCCCATACAAACAAAAGAGGGTTAATGATATCAATTTCTTGACAATCACTGTAATGATATAAATTTGGGTCGAAATGCGTTCCGTTTTGTAGCTCGGTACATTTAATCTGCGTAAAACGTGACGGGAAGTCTCAAAAAGCAAGAAAATATATTTTGAGTACTTAATCAAAAGCTTAGTTTCAAATAATGCTTATCTACGGTGCCGACGATTTATAATGTATTTGGGCTTTTTTATTTAAAGTGCGTTCTTAACTGACAGTTAGCAGGTCGTCACAGAACTGACGATTAGTGTCAAACTCCATATATTTCGTCACGGACTGACAGGTTAGACGGTATTTAAACATAGCTTATGTTTCGCCTAACCGTAGATTTTAAAATAAAAATGCCCTTTTACTACTTTATGTGGTAAAAACTTTAACTAAACATTTAAAAACCCCCCGACTAAAACATCTCCGACCTTTTCATTTCAAATTAGAATATCTCATGAACGGATGAACCGATGTTGATGAAACATGTCGAAGAAAATAACGTTTGCTAGAAAACCTGCTTTTAAATTATATAAACCGCATCCAAATCGGTTAACCCGTTTAAGAGCTACGGTGCCGCAGACAGACACCCCGTACCTACATCTCTTTATTACGTTGGTTCATGTCAATAAAATAAATTGTTAACCCCTTTTCGCTTGTATAAAGAACGGTAACTCGATTCACCTTAAGTGCAAAGTTCAAAGTGAAGTTCAAGATAAACTCAAGTTTTAGCACAAAAACCCCAGCCCTTAGGGAAATCAAAAAACTTTCCACCTGATGAAGCCCTCGGGGATAGGTACAGTCGCCGGCAATTATAGAAACGACGCAAAACTCTGACTCTTTGAAACTGTCACGCTGCCACTCTTTGTCGAATTAAAATTTGTAATGTTTTCAATGTTAATAATTGACAAAAATATTGAACGTTTCTGCCAAATGATTTAAGTCCTACTAATATTACTATAAATGTGAAAGTTTGTGAAAATGTTTGGATGTTTTTAACTAAATAACGGAGTAACAACTGGACGGATCAAACTGAAATTTGGTATGCAAGTAGACCAAGTCCTGGATTGAAACATAGGATACTTTATATCCCGGTAGGAACTCTTTCCTTTAGGAGAATAACGGGAACAACGCGGGCGAAGCCGCGGGAAAATGCTATTAAATTATAGTTTTGTGCGAGTTTTAAAACATAGCGGGGTTATTTGCTTTTGTTGCTTATAGTGGAATATAAGAACAAAAGCACTATATCACCTTATCTTGAATTTTGACAATAGAGCTAAGTTCGTTCGCTTTGGGCTTAAAATCACTAAATTTCATTTTACCTCATTATCAATATTCCCAGATCTCAAAACTTCATGGCCTCAAAATACCTAAATTGCAGAATGCCTAAATTTTTTTCACAATCAACCGAAACCTTAATATCGCCGATGTTCAAAATACCTTAGTCTCATAATACCTAAACTTCAAAACAGCATTATGGCAAAACAACATATGCTTAAAACAACCAAACCTCAAAATACCTAAATTTATACTATCAAATAAACACTCGTAAAAAAAATTTGGTATTTTTGGAAAAATGCCTAAATTTAGGTATTTTGAGGTTGAGTTGTTTTGATATTTTGTCATTTCTGTCATTCGGTAATTGAATGATTGTGCATTTCAATCTTCAGGCATTTAGAGAATATGCCGTTTTAAGTCAAAGTCATAATGAATTTCGTTCATTTTAAGAATGTTACAATTTGACATTTAGGTTTTATGAGCTCATGGTAATTTGAAAATAGGGTGTATTGGCAAATAAGGTATTATGAGATTTAGTGATTTTAAGCCCAAAGCGTTCGTTCGTTCCCCTCTCCCGAGTAACCGTCACACAACCTGACCATGCGTCTTTAAATTTTACTTTACGGTCGGAAAATTGTCAGTGCTATGTTTCATTCATAATAAGAAAATTACAACAGGCGGGTTCATTTTCTACTATTGGATAAAACAGAGAGAGCTTTTGAAGTATTGATCGATTAGTCACTCACACACGTACAACATTTGCCCGTGTTTGCGTTAATGTGTGTGACTCGCACACAGTGATAGAATACCCAAGTTTTTCTTAGGTAAAATATGGTATTTAGCATGAAACTTTACTTTGTTTTATGCATTTGCCGAAAATAAAACACATTAGTTCCTTAATATACTCTGCCATCAGCCCGTGAATGTGCACCAACTTTGGGACTATTCTTCAGAAATATGTCTGCGGTCACCTCATATATCTGGCCCTTTTTCATACTAAATGTATGGAGACAGATGAATGAGTCGCAGACATATTTCTGAAGAATAGCCCTTTAGTACGGGAATGCAACAACCTTAAACAGTACCATAAAAATATCGAGCACGCCGCAGTATTGTGTTCAGTTTTGAAAAAAGAGGACATAAGTTTCCGAATGATGAAATTGACTCTAAGCACTGACATTCGTTGACCCGTAACTCATATTTGCCATAAATAATCTCAGATAATGCAAAATATTGATAACATTACTGTAATAACAAGTTTTGTTGAAGTTTTGGCACCGATAGTCCTGACCTCTGATCATTACTACACATGTTAGCTCACCGTGCAGGTTTGCCGACGTTTCCCCTCGCCGTTTTGCAACTAATGGTTCAATTTAAAAATCCAGGCCCACCCTTCAACCCCCCTTCAACCCCCTCGGGGATGCGGGATGGCACTAATTTTAATTGAAACCCGTAAAGAAACTCATCACCATATTAAGGGAGGCGTGAAGGCGAATGAATTGCTTTGTGGCCCGAGCCACGGGCGAATATCGGAATCTGCCCAGATTTTATTCGGAACTTATGTACGAGTTGTAGCTTGACGCTGAAGAAAAACATAGTGAAGAAACCTACATACATCCGCGGAGAAATTCAAAGGTGTATTGTATGTGAAGACGCACCTGAACTACAGCTCAATTCCCCCTTATGTATGAGAGTAGGTTTGTAGACGTATATACGCTGATGATTGAGCTGAAATTGTAAGGAAATCAAAAGACAATGTAATTTATGAAAACATATAAGATCATCAAAATGACATAACATATTTCCACCGTCTTTGGGCTAATTTGATTGGTTTTCAAAACAAGGTAGTTTGTAAAATTAAGATTGCAAGTGCCCATGGGCCTCAGAAGTCACTAACCATCAAGATCTGTGTGCTCGTTTGCCTTTCCTATGTCATAAAAAAAGTTGCGATTACAAAAGCGTGTCCCAATTTTTTCGTTTTATTCGCATCGCTTTTTTGGGTATAATTATTATGCCACAAAACTGAAGCGATATAGCTAGCCCGCTTGCGCCTCTGCCTTGGGCCGCATCCTTACATAAACCTGTAATTTAGACCATCGTTCAAAAGAGATGAGTTGCGACGGCGCGATTCTTTAACTGTTGCGACATGAGCGATGGCGGCGAACAGAGAGGGAGCAGTGTAACCACGTATAGTTGGCCAACGGAGAGATTAAGCTTGCGTTTCCACCTAAGCGAGTTAGCGGAGCGGTGTGCAAGGAAAAAATCCACCAACCAACGGTCCTAGTCTCGCTCAGCGCGGACCGGCATTGGTGGAATTTTCCTCTCACACCGCTTCGCTACTTCTGACAGGTTAGGTGGAACCGCAGCTTTAGGGTGTGAATTTGACTAGTCACACAGATTCCTTTGACGTGAAGTGAAGGTTTCGAGCGCTGTGATTGGTCCACTCACGGTTCGGTCCTCTCCGCTGGAAACACACCTTTAGACTTTAGAGTAACAGGAAAGGGAGTCGCCATAGCACATATTTCTGACACTGAACTGTCAACCATTTTTTTGCGGGGGGATCTGAGTTGCGTACGCTTACACAGGCAATCATAAAAAAATGCCTGCCACTGCGATACTAACACATAACGAACGAACAACACACTGAGACCACAAATATACATTTCAAGACCTGCTCCTGTTGTTAGATGGTTACTTGGCAGAGGGGACCGTAAGGCCTAAAGGTTTAGGCTGCGTTTCCACCAGAGCTGTGCCAGGTAGCGGAGCGGGTTTGCGAGGAAAAAATCACCAATTCCGGGCCGCGCTGAGCGAGGCTAGGCACGTTGACTGGTGGATTTTTTCCTCGCACACCCGCTCCGCTATCTCGCACAGCTCCGGCGGAAAAGCAGCCTTAGACAGAGCTATCCTGAAGGCAAGAGGCGAGACGTAGAGCGAACCCGGGTTGCAATCATCGCCGTGTTCGGTCACTCCGAAACTCAACTACTTATTAGGATTATCGTCCCGAAGTACTTTTTTCTGATTTATTGGATTTAAGGAAACTTATTCAGTGAGACTAAGTTTCCTTATTTCTCCCCTGCTATTACTTGTTTAACTATAATTGTTTTTTTAAATATGCAATTGGAATCTTGACGTCTTTTTAAAAGAAAATCTTCCTCTAAATTAGATCTAGAAACATTGAAATCAACATTCAAAGAAGTTATTTTAAAAAGAGTACCACTTAATTTAGAATTCGGGTCCAGTTATGCACCTCAGTCATTCTTAACGAGAGGGATCGATTTCTTCGGCCCTATCCTCCTCGTGTATCCATTGACAACCGAAGTATGCGATGCATAAGCTATCGTGGTGATAGGTACAGACGCCACACGGAAATGTTACGCCACTTGGCACTCTTCTTAATTTAGCCATGCAATCATAATTCGATAGCAGTTGTGTTTGTGTGCCCAAAGTGCAAAGTACGCCCGATTTGCATTACAGAGCTAAATTAAGAACAGCAGTGGCAAGTGGCAAGTGGTGCAGCTTCCCTGTGTTGTGACTGTACACTACCACCACGATACCTCATGTATCGCATACCTCCGTTGTCATTCGATAATCGGTATCGAAGAAATCGATCCCTCTTGCTAAGAAAGACTAAGGCCAGTGACCATTGTCCAGTTGTCCTCCCCGCACTTCACGCATACCTCTCATATCGCGAGGTGGTCATATCGGGAAGTGGTCAAAAGAAAATGGTCATCACCAACCGAAAGGGGCTCACAATTAAGTTGTACGCTAAGACGCTGCGCTCTGTGCGAATTTATCTTTATTATTCTAGAGACATTGTCAATAGCTACTAGTAATTTAAGAATCCGCGCCAGTTTCTTCCAAAACATTCGAACTGCAAAACTGCGTGTTATGTTACAAAGGAGCAAATTTTCTTGCTACTTTTGACATTGTTTGTGGCAATAAGTGCATGTATTTGTATTTACCTTCAAGCTTATTGTTAATATTCAAAGAGTTTCCAATGTTATCTCTATGTCACGTACATTAAAATACGGGCGTATTTATAATAAGCGTTTGGCAGAGAGCTACTTTATTGATAGGACTACCTGCTGTTTACCTCTATTAATATCTGCGTTATTCTCCTGAGACATGCAATATAGTAGGACTTTATGGTCACTCTCACTGTCCATTGTCAACAGAAAGTGGTCAGAGAGATGAACCGGCTGGGCATGCTGGTGGACCTGTCTCACGTCGGGGAGAACTCCACCCGCGCGGCCATCAAGCTGTCCAAGGCTCCCGTCATCTTCAGCCACTCCTCGGCCTACAGCCTCTGCGCCCACAAGAGGAACGTGCCCACCGACATCTTACACTCTCTGGTAAGTTTCTCTCTCTCTTGTCGTTCCCTGATCACTGAGGATCGTGGTTACCATCTGACGATTTATGTTTTGAGACATTTGTCTCCATCTTACGGGGCACAACTCTAGTCTTCCCAAAGTATTTATTTTGTGGAGTGTATTAATATTGCAATTCATATTTCCTTAGATTATGTAGTATGTAGGTATTTAGTATAAGAATTTTAAACGCAAATGTAATTGTTATTGAATAAATGAAATGAAAAGTGGCCAAATTTGACCAAACGGGACACAGACCACCCAAAAAAAAACTCCATCTTTCTTTGGGTATCGCCTCCCTCACTAACTACGTAGAGAGAACTTGAAGGATTTTCAATAACCCCATACAGGGAAATCATCCACCACTACAGTATTATTAACATCATCACATAAATTAGCACTGGCAAGTAGAGCCCGACCGATCTTTCGGTTTCGGCCTAGTTTCAGCTAAAAACGGGTTTCAGGTTAGTTTCGGTTACAGCTGCCTTCCAGCCGAAACTACGGCCGAAACCTAAATTGAATTTGAGGGGTTTCGTGCTGCAATCGGACAGTCAGTATTTCAAAATTGTTGTTGTTGGCTTTAAAGTGTATCTTTATAATAGAAAGCATAGTTCATTCATACCTAATTACCTAAGTTTGTTGTAGTTAAGGAAATTGTTCGGGTCTTGCAACCCGGTCCATTATTGCCGACTTCCAGCCATGCAGTCCTTCTTTTTTATGCAAAATGTAGCAACAATAATATGGTCAAACTTTTTGTTTGTTACTAGATTTAGTTTAAAAAAAACTTATCTATAGGGTAATATATAAAACGATATGTCTTAGTGGGAACTGTTGAGGAGTTAGATGCATGTTAATCTTAAAATCTATACCATAGTGTTTTGTATGTACGTCTATCTCTGTTTGTTCTCCAAATAAATAAAATAAAATAAAAAAATAAAAAGGCCTGATAATTTATTTGAAATAAGAAGTTATAATAATATGTTATATGAATGATTACTTTAAGAGACTAAAATGATTAACATGTTTTTTTTAATGAAGACTGACTGATTAGGATTGATATTTGTAGTCTTCCCACGACAACACAATATGGACGTTACAGGGTTGTTAGTTATATGGAAGTTTTGGTTTCGGCCGAAACTGAGATAAAAGCCGAAATTCGGCATTGGTTTCGATTTCGACCGTGAAAACTAGTTTCAGTCGGACACTACTATCACGACATTTCCTATTGAATTCTGACACATTCTGATACTTACTTTGGATTATCATCATTATTGACAATCATCATTAGGTATCTCCACCATAATTTCTCCAGTAAACGTCACCACTATCACCAACAATTCTATCATCATAGTAACTTTAATCATAATTATTATCACCGTCACTATTGGTATCATGATCGTCCTTACTATCGTTATCTATTTACCGTTATAAAAAATGTATTTGCTTTCTAAGAATTTCTATTTCAAGACAATCGAATAATAGTAGAAGGAAATAGGATTAAAAGATTCAATTACGAACAAACGAATAAAAATGAAGTCTAAATAAATATTCTCTGCAATCGTCTTGTCTGCTCTCGAGAGACTTAAGGACTTAACTTCTTTTTCCAATTAGCTCACATCGTTTTATATAACCAAACGTACTGCTACTATTCTAATCAATGTTTTCTTTGCAGAAAGAAAATGGCGGCATTATAATGGTGAACTTCTTCCCGGACTTTGTGAAGTGCGCTGCCAATGCGACCATATCCGACGTGGCTGGTGAGTTCACCCATTTTTTCATCAGCCTGCCTGCAAAGCACTGGTTCCACCGCCGGCGAGTAAGCGAGTGAAGTTGGGCGAGTAATCAATCGACCTTTCCAGATCCGCAGTGTATTGCTACTCGCCCAACTTTACTCGCTTACTCACCGGCGGTGGGCCAATGGCTAAGAGTACGCCAATGCTGGGAAAATGTCTTTCCATTAGATTTCCATAATGCCTATTTGCTGCAGCCACTAGCCAATCGGCTAGGATAGCATTTAAGTCGTCCTGCCATATCTGTCTCGGCCTGCCCTGCCTTCGTCTTCCATCCTGCGGCAACCCAATTGGTGTCTATATGGGCCCATCTGTCTGGATGCGGGTAATGTGCCCAGCCCAGTCCTGATTAAGCCTGACGTGCACCCATAATAGTGCCAAATGACGCACCGTGTATCGCCTCCCAGAAGATGGTTCCGACGAACAATAACTACTTTGTCACGCGATAAATAAATGATAAAGCATCCATCAATTTCTGCCAAGTACAAGTTTGAGAGTGACGGACGCTTTGTCATTTATTTATCGCGCGACTAAGTGTAGCATCATAAGCCTGTTGTCCAAGGTGCAACTTGGAGGCAAAGTTCCGTTTGTTGCGCAAGTCTTTGGAGGGCACCTATGTTCAGCAGTGGACGTCTAAAGCTTGAAACGATGAAACGTATATTATAAGCTGTCCCAAAACTGCTTTATTGGCTTGAGGTAAAGTTCGGGCAAGTTCAACAGTTTGCTCCGGCAACCGGCGGCGATAATGATCACACGGATACTCGGATTATAGCGTCACAACTTGTCTTAACACTTCAACTTTATACGCGAGCCAGCTTACGAACCAACGCTTAGCTCGGTCACACACACAATAAGGAAAGGTTGAACCGCTTCAACCTATCCCTCTTGTCCGTTCCGTATAGGGATGTTACGGAGGTGGTTTTAACGAAACCGAAATCGAAATCTGTGTTTTTATATCGCCGGTCCCAAGTAAAAAAGTCGGATCTGCAAAATGGCGACTTTACAGGAGGAGCAATCAAAGTTTGCCAAACACGTTTTTGTGTATAAATTTGTCAAATTATGGAGTATTGTTATGAAATTTGAAATGAGTGACTATTTTTGATTACTCTTTACAACTGCATAATCAAAAATATAAATAAGTTCTTAAAAGTGCCAAAAAACGAACATGTCACATTTTTAAGCGGAGTTGGATATAAGCCGACTGTCGGAAGTGTCACATACGACTTTATTTTCTGGACATGAGTTACTGTCGTTAGTCGGATGTGTCACTTAGGATATTTTTAATTGGACGTTATATTTTTATTTTTGTCTCAAGTGTCACTTAAGACATTAATATTTGGAATATAATGATGACGATGAGATAGTTATGACAATTGAATAGCTTTTATAAGAAAGTGAATTTAATGAAATACTAAGGCAATGTTCTACATGAAGTACTTTTTATTATCCTGTAATAAAAACAAATAGGTAACACAATTGGAATGGCTCAAACACACACTTTGTTGAACAGTAGTTACCATAAAATAACATTAAACTTAAAACATAATAATATTATATCCCCTTAAAATTACCGATAATTGCACTTAAAGCAAAGTAAGCTAGTGGTCCCGATGGCATTCCAGCAATTGTCTTGCGTAACTGTGAATTCGGCTGAATGTCTCCAGTTTTAACTCGTCTGTATCGCCTCTCTCTAGATACTGAAGCAGTTCCCTCGTGTTGGAAGCTTGCTAATGTGCAGTCTGTGCCTAAAAAGGGCAGCCGAGCAGACCCAGCCAACTACCGACCGATCTCTGTCACCTCCATACTCTGCAAGACTATGGAGCGTGTACTGAACATACGACTCCTAACATACCTAGAAGATAATGACTTGCTCAGCGATCACCAGTTTGGTTTCCGCCCGGGGCGATCGACTGGGGATCTTCTAGTGTATGTGTCTTTAGACATTCGAAAGCCTTTGACAGGGTCTGGCACGCAAGTCTAGTAGGTAAGCTTCCTACGTACGGCATACCGATTGGCCTTTGCAACTGGATCGCAGATTTCCTGAGGAACCGATGGATTCGTGTAGTTCTCTGGCTACTGATGCCGGTGTTCCTCAGAGATCTGTTCTGTCTGCAACTCTATTCTTGCTGCACATCAATGATATGCTAATGCCCGGAACCTTTGGTTATGCTGATGACAGCACAGTTGTAGATAGATACCTGTCCAGTGCAAGAGCCAAACGTGACGAAATCCAGTCTAGTAGGGAGGCGATGGTGGATCGCTTGAATTCGACTCTTAAGGCAGTATCCGATTGGGGTGAAGCCAACTTAGTCAAGTTCAACGCCACCAAGACACAGGCGTGTTTGTTCGCCACAAAACGGGGTCATTTTGACCTGACTCCGACTTTCCGTGATGTACCCATGCCGATATCAGATCGTCTGGAACTTCTTGGCATGAACTTGTGGTAGCACATCACTAGCGCAGCATTACCCCATCACTACACTGCCGCACTGCTGCACTGCCGTGCGCGGGCGCTGGACGACTGGGAGCCGGTTTTGCTAACGCGCCGCGCCTGCTCTGCGGTGTAGTGATGGGGTAAAGCTGCGCTAGTGATGTGCTACCACAAACTTATCGTCCAATCTGAACTTCGGGTTGTATATTGAATCTTTGGCCAAAACTGCAGCCAAGAAGCTTGGGATCCTCTCCAAGGTTAGGCGGTACTTCACACCAGGACAACTGCTCCAGTTATACCAAGCACAGGCCCGGTCGTGTATGGAGTACTGCTGCCACCTTTGGGATGGGTCCGCCACGTACCAGCTAGCCGCCTTGGATTCAGTCGATAAGCGTGCCAAGAAGCTCATAGGTGATCCTGACCTAGTGAAGCAAAAGCTGCAAAGCCTTGAACACCGCAGAAAGGTCGCCAGTTTATCGGTATTTTACAGGATACATTTCGGCAAGTGTGCGTTGGGATTGCATGAACTGATTCCGCCATCTCCATTTCGTCATTATGGGACTAGGCGTGGACTTGGGTTTCACCCTTACGTTGTCGATATACCAACGACTCGCACAAAGCGCTTTGCTTCCACTTTCCTTATTAGGACAGCTAAGGAGTGGAACTCTCTTCCAGCAGACCTCTTCCCGGAAAAATATAACTTGGATCTCTTCAAGTCGAGAGTGAATAGGCACTATCTAGGTAAGTATGCTCCATCATCGACTTCATCTACACTTACCAACAGGTGAGATCAAAGTCAAATGCTTACCTATCGTGAATAAAAAAAAACAATAAAGTAAATGTATATTATCCACACAAAACTGTCGGAAGTGTACCTTTCGACATACAAAAATCTATGTCAGTTCCGTAAAAAAATGTCGGATATATTAGTTACGACTTAAGCCGATATGTCATTCGCGTAAAAAAAAGTCGCATGTGCCAGTTACAACATAAGCCAAGATGTCATTTCCATATAAAAATGTCGAATGTGTTACTTACGACAATAGCACTTAAGTTGCTTCCACAAAAAAAAGTCGGATGTGGTACATCCAACTGAAAAGAATATTGTGAGGACAATTAAAACTGTCGTAACTACCACATTCGACATTATTGCACGGACCACCAAACTTGCTTATAAAAATAAACCCACACAATATACCATTTTAAATGTATCAAAATTAAAATCATAGAACTCATAAATGAAATGAAGCCGCCGTTCCTCCGTACAACATGGCGGTAACTGCCACATCCGACCGCGTCGCTTGCCCCCTCGCCCCGTAAACACTGTCGCAACGCAACATACGACGTTATTAATGGGTATCATTTAATCGATCAGCAAAATATTCATATTTTGGTCAGCAGAAATATGTATTTGGTCAGCCAAAATAGCTAGTTGGTAAGCAACTTATGGTAAGCAAACATTTATAAATCAGGCTGCAATTAATGATATACTGATCTGCTCTAAATTATTTTGGTCAGCAAATTAAATATTTGAGCTGCATTAAGCGATCTACGGTAAATCAAATTTTGGTAAGCAATCAGTAGGTAAGCAAAATATTTCATTTTGTTCATCAAAAAAAAGGGGGCAATAAAACCTAACTGGGCGCAACTATTCTGCCGCCAATCGTGTGCGCATTTTGTCATTCGGTAATTGTCAGCTGTCAAGTAGCAGGTGTCACTGTGATATATACAGGGTGTCACTGTGATATATACAGTGTGTCACTGTGTTATATACAGGGTGTAACTGTGATAGATACAGGATGTAACTGTGATATATACAGGGTGTTACTGTGATAGATACAGAGTGATACTGTGATATATACAGGGTGTCACTGTGATAGATACAGAGTGATACTGTGATATATACAGGGTGTCACTGTGATAGATACAGGACAGGATGTCACTGTGATATATACAGGGTGTCACTGTGATATATACATAGTGTCACTGTGTTATATACAGGGTGTCACTGTAATGTATACAGGGTGTCACTGTGATGGGCTCATATGAAATTGGTATTTCGATTTTTTATACATCTCATAATGTTTAGAAGTTATGTGGGACTGAGGATGTGGAAATAAAGTAGAACGTTTTCCAAAACACTTGTTTTATTTAAAATTAGAAAAGAGAGCAGTCAGTACGTTCACCATTGTCTCGCTACAACCGTCCGTTATCTCTACTTACACCTATATTCATACCTATACCTATGTTCACAATATATCTCTCTCGCTCACACTCATACATACTGTCTCGTTCTTACGTTTCATTTCAAGCATCCATCGCTCATGCATCCTACACTCGGCCAGCCTGCTCCTGTCTGCCCCAGACATCATGCGAAATCCCATCACCAAAAAATGCTAAATATGATGCTCTGATAAGCAGCAAGCGTGCCGATTGTTACAGCTATAATAAGTAACACGTTATACAAGGAAAAACTTAACCTATGGTTATAGCAACAATAACATGCTAAAGGGTACATCCATCAAACAGCAAAACATTAAAATAGCATAGCATGTTATGGTTATCAGCTAAAGAAAAACAAGACAGCGCATTTCTCTTATTTCTCTGCATAAGATAAGAAATATCAATATAAGCAATAAGAAATATCAAGATCTTTAAACATTATTCATTAAGTTATTGCAGAGATGCATTTTAAGCTAACATCATTTTAAAAATAAACATGACACATTTGTTGACCGTATGACACATGAAATAACATTTTAGTGCAATGAGTTCTTTTATGAACACACACACACATTCATCCCTTACATCACATCACATTTGCAATATGTAACTTACCACCAACTAGTCGGTGTCTTCAGTGGCATCTGGCCATCGTTTCATATGGTCTGCGGAGGTTGAAGTCTTGTTAGGCCCTTCGGCTAGAGGGTTTGCCTTCTCCACATCATATCGGTCGAGCCTCTTCACTTTAGTGATGCGATATGGACCCAAATACTTCGCTTTTAACTTCAGACCTGGACCGAACTGGGTGCGCTTTATAGCAACCATTTCACCGAGCTGGTATCTGTAACTATCCTTCCTATTTTTGTTATGTTCTTTTGTTTTCTTCTTGCACTTTAAGTATCTGTTGTTTAGCTCTTATTCTAAGCTCATCTCTGTCCTGCATATAGTGATCTCTTTCCTCCTGTTGTAGTAAGTTATATATTTCGATTTCTTCTTGTCTTCTCATCTTTTTTCCTATTAACATTTCAAATGGCGTAGTGCCTATGCTCCTCTGATAGGTACTATTAATTACCATCTGTACCTTACCTACGTATCTATACCACATTCCTGGTTTTTCAATACATAGCTTGGTAAGTATAGGTACAATTATCTTTTGTATCCGTTCTACTTGACCATTACTGCGTGGAACTCCTGTGGTAATGTGAACACATTCTATGTTTTCGTCTTCGCAATACTGATGAAATTCTTGACTGGTGAAGGCTGTGCCACGGTCGGTAATAATCCTGTCTGGATTTCCAAATATCTGCTGATGAGTCCTGAGCTTGTTCAGTACTTCAGCTGTAGACGTACTCTTACATGGAAAAAGCCACACAAATTTGGTAAATGCATCTATCATAGTTAAAATATGATTATACTGCTTACGTGTATCCGTCATTTGTCCAACGTGATCTAAATGTAGGGTGCTTAATGGAGAGTCACCTTTATCAATGGGGTTGAGATACCCTTCCTGCTTGCCTTCTTTCCTATTGGCCAGTAAGCATGGTATACACGTCGTTATGTACTCTTCCACTTTCTTGCCTATCTTATCAATGTAGTAGTCTTTGCTTATCAGTTCCAGAGTTTTCTTCTTTGCAAAATGGCCATGATCGTGAGCCCTTTTGATGATCTCAGTCTCCATCCTGGCTGGAATAACAAGCTGTTGTTCTGCGCCTTTGTATAGCAGTCCGTTGCGTAAAGTATAGTCTTTGTATGTTGTACCTTCGTTTAAAATTTTCATAATTGCGTTCAGGCCTTCGTCACCTTCCTGGGCACGTCGTATATCGCTATGAAAGTCAGATGTGATCAGTGTTACATATGGATTTCTGCTCAGTGCGTCAGCGTGTCTCATTCTCGTACCATCACGGTGTTCAATCGTGAACGTATAGTCTTGCAGTAGTAAAACCCATCGTGCTACTCGTGTAGAAAGAGCTAAATCTCTTTTGTTCAATGTTAACTGGAATGCCTTGCAATCAGTCACAATTTTGAAAAATCTTCCATATAAGTAGTGACGGAACTTCTTCACACCTTCTATTATCGCAAGAGCCTCTAATTCATAGCTGGTGTACCGGCTTTCAGCTGGTGTAGTCCGTCGACTCATATAATGAACTGGGTGAAACTCACCGTCATCCTGTTTCTGCATTAGAATCGCAGAATATGCTAAACTACTAGCATCTGTGTGCATTTGCGTTTCTGCTCCTGGATTGAAAATCTTGAGTACAGGTCCTGTAGCTAACTTCATCTTAAGCTCTTTGAAAACCCTCCGATGCTCTTCGGTGAACATAAACTTCGTGTCCTTCTTCATCAGATCGGTAAGCGGGTGTGCAATCTTAGCAAAGTTGGGGATAAACTTCCTGAAGTAAGAACAGAGTCCCACGAAGCTCTGTAGTTGCTTAACATTCTGTGGTTCGGGAAATTTTGTTACAGCGTCAGTCTTTCCCGTTGATGGCATTACTGTACCATTTTCTATCACATGGCCAAGGTATTCTACCTTCCTGACAAGCAACTGACACTTTCTCCAATTGATTTGCAAGCCATACTCTGATGCAATCTTCAAAACTTCGGCTAAACGCTCTGCCGCCTGTTGCTCGTTCTCTGCCGGAATTAAAACATCATCAATGAAGACAATAACAATTCCTCGTGTGATTAAATCCCTGAATATTATGGTGATAAACCTGGTAAATACCTTTGGACAGGTCGTGAGCCCGAAAGGCGCCCTAAGGAACTCGAACTGCGATGTCATAGTGACAAACGATGTGTATTTAATTGAATCCTCATGTACCCGCAGATGAAAGAATCCATTTTTGAGATCAAGAGCACTAAATATCTTAGCCGATGCCAATTTATCTATGTGATCCTCAATTAGGGGAAGTGGGTATTCATCTTTCACTATTTTACTGTTAATTTTCCTGTAATCAACACATACTCTAAGGCTGCCATCCTTTTTTCGTACCAACACTAAGGGACTGGAGTATTCTGAGAAACTCACCCGTATGATGCCATCGTTCAACCACTCTTGTATCTGCTTGTCAACCTCTTCTTGCTCCTTCAGTGATATACGACGTGGACGCTGAGCCACGGGTGCGTCGTCCTTTAAAACGAGCTTCAACTCAATCGGCGCTTCCTTCGTCTGGCACGGTGTATAGTCCTCAACCAACCTCGTTACCTGTTCTTTGACTGACGCGTCGCTCACGTGACCTAGACAATCAACAGAACAAGAAAAACATTTTACGTCATTCAGCCACTCACTACTCGGATTCATCCACACAGAACTTCCTTTCATAACTGTTACAACATTACACAAAAACTCATTGCCTAAAATGATTTCAAATGGCATACAGTCTTTAGGAACTAAGTAAAACACTGTATCATCGTAGGCAGTGCCGTCGATTTCAATACGCGTCGTAAGTTTGCCAAAAGATTTCACCTTAGCTTGTCCGAAACCAATCATCGTAATTCTCGAACTGTCGTCGTAAGCTGGTAATTGAAGTTCGCGATATCGTTCAATTGACAAAAGATTTACGTCACTCCCACTATCCACCAACGCTGATAACACTTTATCCGATATTCGTATGTTCTTTAAAGGTTTACTTCCAATTTCGGCGTGAAAGGTTGGTTTGTTTACGTTCTGCGTAATCATGACATCTCGATTTCGATGCGTAGACGCCATGTTGAAGTCCTCGTCGCTGCGGCCAATCGTAGCCGCACTAGTGATGTCGCCCGCGTTGTTTTGATTCGGTAAACTAGGGATGTTCCGTTCCGTTTCTTCGCCGCCATACAAAGTGCTGCTACCTGCCACCGCGTTGAAGTAAACTTTCTTCGAGTGAAGTTCGTCTCTTGCAGTGCTGCCATCATAACGCCTGTTTCCGTAATTTGCACGTCGTTGATGTTCCGTTGTGGGCTTCTGCTGATTTGAGTCCGCCATCTTGCGCATTTTGCACTCTGCCGATAAATGGCCGAAATTGTTGCAATTAAAGCACTTACGACCTTGCGCTTTATGAGGACACTCCGTAATGACATGATCTTTCTCCCCGCAGGCATAACATCGTGTTGCAGGTGTTTCAAATCTCGGTCTTGACGAATAAGCTCGAAATGTTAAGTCTTGAGTTCGTGTATGTTTTATGCTCGGTTTATATGACTTAGCATTTTGCTTCGTTTTCATCTCCTCGTAAACTAACAGTTTTTCTTTTAGGTCCGCATAGGTTTTGATGCCATAAAGAATCACTTTATTCTGCTCATCATCCTGGATTCCGACGACGATGTATTTAATCGCCACGTAGTCTGCAATCTTGCCTTGCCTGCCTAGCGCCTTCATTGTGAACATGTAGTCGATACAGGATTCGTTTCCTTGTTTACGTCTCGCACTCATCATTTCGTGTATGGTCTTACTGTCGATGGTGTCGGGAAATTCTCTTTTTATAGCCCCTTTTAAGTCGTCCCATTTAGCGAATACCTTCTCGGATCGTAGCCATAACGCAGCGGTGCCGGTCAGAGAACGCCGCGCTACCAGAAGTCGTTGTGTTGGAGTCCAGCCAAATACTTCCCCGTTGTCGTCGATGTCTCTCAGCCACGTAGAAACAGTATAAGCCTTGTCCTGCCCGCTGAACTTGGGTATCAAAGACTCGCTGAACTGCAGCATGCCGCGTACGGGTACCTCGTCGTCGTCGCTCATGTTGATGATGATGCCGTTTCGTGATGGTGTCGCCGGTGTGTAAATTCGTAATCTTCGTTAGAAATTCTGCGTAAAATCTTCGTTAGCCTCGTAGTTGAAATTCTTCGTCATCGTCGTACAGACCGGTACATAACCTCGTTTCACACGCGGTCGCGTAATCTCGTCATCCACTTATTTCCACGCTCAATCCCGGACGAGCCCCCATATGTGGGACTGAGGATGTGGAAATAAAGTAGAACGTTTTCCAAAACACTTGTTTTATTTAAAATTAGAAAAGAGAGCAGTCAGTACGTTCACCATTGTCTCGCTACAACCGTCCGTTATCTCTACTTACACCTATATTCATACCTATACCTATGTTCACAATATATCTCTCTCGCTCACACTCATACATACTGTCTCGTTCTTACGTTTCATTTCAAGCATCCATCGCTCATGCATCCTACAGTTATATTATTTATTCACAACGTGTATCGTTTCGTTTTTAGGGTCAGCAAAAAAAATAACCCTAACCTACCTATTTTTGAGAGCCGTTTCGTTTTTAGGGTCATCAAAAAGAAAATAACCCTAACCTACCTATTTTTGGGAGCCGCTTCGTTTTTAGGGTCATCAAAAAAATAACCCTAACCTACCTATTTTTGGGAGCCGTTTCGTTTTAGGGTCATCAAAAAAAAATAACCCTAACCTACCTATTTTTGGGAGCTGTTTCGTTTTTAGAGTGACACCCTGTATACATTACAGTGACACCCTGTATACATTACAGTGACACCCTGTATATAACACAGTGACACCCTGTATATATCACAGTGACATCCTGTATCTATCACAGTGACACCCTGTATATAACATAGTGACATCCTGTATATATCACAGTGACACCCAGTATATATCACAGTGACACCCTGTATATTTCAATTAAACTGCTTACAGACATGTTTTCTCTGCTGACAGTGACATCCTGTATCTATCACAGTGACACCCTGTATATAACACAATGGCACCCTGTATATATCACAATGACATTCTGTATATATCACAGTAACATCCTGTATACATTACAGTGACACCCTGTATACATATAACACAGTGACACCCTGTATATATCACAGTGACATCCTGTATCTATCACAGTGACACCCTGTATACATTACAGTGACACCCTGTATATAACACAGTGACACCCTGTATATATCACAGTGACATCCTGTATCTATCACAGCGACACCCTGTATATAACACAGTGACACCCTGTATATATCACAGTGACACCCAGTATATATCACAGTGACACCCTGTATATCTCAATTAAACTCTCTGCTGACCAATTGTAAAATCTTGCTACCCAAGTAATTATTTTGCAGCTCGACTGTTTATTAGGCAGCCAAATGATAAAAAAAGCAGATTAATATTGGTTAAAATGTTAACCGTTTTTAAACTGTTTGCTGAACAAGAGTTGCTGCCCAATTTTATTTATTGCCAGCCAAATCTTTGTATGCTGCCCAAATGATTTAACTGCTTATTTTTTTTTGCGGATCAATTTTAATAACGGCTGACCAAAAATTTACTTTCCGTTATTAATTGGACCTTGTACAAGATCCGACATTTTTAAATTGAATATCTCAGAAAATTACGTAAAAAGTATAAATTTTAATTGTAATTATAAAAATATAGTGTTTTTTATTGACTTTGACGCAATAAAACAAAAATGACGTTTTCGTAGATCCGACTATTTTAATTGGGACCGGCGATATGTAGTTTCATTTAACGGAATCAAATCCGAACCGAAACAAGAGGAAGTTGGAAGCAGGGAGGAGACAAACGAATGACTAATCGCTTAGAAAGCACGTGGGGTGATTCCCAGGAGACAGGTCGGAACGCGTTTGTACCAGCTCGCAGCTTCGAGCTCCGATATAATCTCCGATGAAATTATATCGGCACCGAAACCAGAGCCGGAGGTCTAAGTTCAATCGGAGCTTTCGGTTTATCGGAACCGGAGCCGAAGCTCCGTAACATCTCTAGTTCCGTACGCTCACTTTGAGCGGTCAGCGAAAGTTGCTGACAAGCCTGCTTACAAGCTGCTTGTACGAGTATTACTTATATAAGCCCTAGCATACCATATACATAACCAAGATATTAGATACTAGCATTTATCTATCTATCTCGGTTAGGAATGCTATAAAAGAGTTCGCATAGTTCATATGGCTAGTCAAAGTAAAAAAAAAATTAGAAGCGCATGGTAACCAACATTCGTAAGCAGCTTCTGTTTTCGCATCGCTAGAGCAGAATAGTGCTGCGCCTCATCGATTAAACGATACATTTGCGAGTTTGTTGGATTTTTTATGTTTCCGATTACTCGAAAACTTTGAACCAATAACTGTGAATTAATTTGTGTCATGCTTATGCGCCGGTATAGCGTACCTGGGAAAGTATACGACTAGTATATCCTTCCAAACAAAAAATAATTTCCCAAATTGTTTCTTTTTTTTTTGAAACTGACAAACTCGCAACCCATACCCGGGCGTAGCGATACCACCCTGAGTTGGCTAGCCAGACCACCCTGAGTTGGGAGAATCCCCTGCTTTTTTGAAGTCAGTAAAAACATGGAAGACGGTTTTATACCGACCGAGATGTGACGGTTCCGTCTACATTTGTAAACGAATGTCAACTTTATTGCAACGTGTTAAAGTCTACGGATAGTCAGTTAAAAGTGGCTTCGTTTGTACATAGAAAGCACTTTGCTGATTATAAGAAACTTTATAAGGCATGTGGACGCAGTAATCCCATACAAATACACCCGGACCGACCGAGCAAAAATGATAATTGCCGGAGATACGGCACTTTAGTGATGTACTGTGCCCGCTTTCGACGACTATACTACACTTACTACCTATACTTACTCGTCCTTAGTAGGTAATTTAGAAATTATGCATTTCCATTCCCCTTAAGACTATGTAAATTATGGATTGACGGACAGACCCGTAAATAGACAGACAGAGTTACTTTTGCATTTATTAAATAATATTAACTTGGATGTAGCCGCCGTAATCTCATACAAATATAGCCGGGTCGACCGTGCAAAAATGATAATTGTCTGAGATACGGCATTTTTAGGCAAAACTATACCGAGTACGGCCTGTAAATAATTAAAACGTAGATTCTTCTCCTGAAATAATAAAACTTTTGTTAAATAACTTTTAAAACTAATTTTGTCTTTAGATTTTCTCTTTTCCAAATTAAACAGTATTTTTAATGTACGGTATTATCGGTCTGATTGACGTCGCATGTCACACTACAAACATAAACATGTTCACAATACAATGGGGCTTTAAAAAAACTTTAAAGTATACCCGTAGTAAAAATCAAAACATAGTTATTTTTAAATATCTATGAACAAATGTTGTTCCGTTTAGAAGTACAACCTGCATTTAATTATTGGCTCCTAGTACTGGCGACAGCTTGTATATTCGTTCTTAGAAATTTATAAATTCCATTCGCATTATAACAGAACAAAATATAAACAGCGCGCTTTTCTCCGCCGCTTCGTATGCGAGGAATTAGACTTTGGGTATGCTTTATATTATATCCCTTCATTTTCTTCAAAAATTCCACCGCCCTGTTCATTGTAAAGGGATAATTTTCGGGATAAAACCTGTTGATATCTAAGAAAAAATGGTTTTCATTTTAATAATTTTTTTAAGTTCATGTTATTTAATTTATCTTGTTTTAACGCCTAGAGACCTTTTACATCTTTATAAAGTTTTTATTTAAGTTTATGTAAATTATTAATGAAATGCATGTTTTAACATCATATTGTTGTAATATTGAATATGTTTGAAAAGAAAAACTGGTGAGTTTCTTCCGGCCTTCTTTTCACCAGAAGCGCCAAAAGAAGAGAATAGAATACCTAGAATCAGACATGTAAAAGAGCCCTTGAGGACCTACTTGCAGAAATAAATTATTTTATTTTATTTTGTCGCATTTGATATGGAGCAAAGGATCAGCGAGCGTTGCCATTCAGCGTGGCAATGCTGCCCACCATCTGGGTACCATACCTACCCTACCGCCAGGGACAAACTTTACTACTTTTGTACTGTACTTTTGTGCTAGACGAAGTCGCGGGCAAAAGCTAGTTATTAATAAAACGGATACAACTACTTACATTACTAGCGATAACATTTTGTCAACTGGACTTAGATTTCCATTATGTTTCGGACTAGCCGAGTAAATCGCCAATAGATACTGCCGAAAGCCGAAGCGTGTCCCATCACTAGTTATTACTGACCCCACTGGGTCTAATCTTGCGTTTTATTCGCTTCTTACATCTCTATTATAGTAGCGCGACGTATATACAAGTCTCGTTTTCCGGCAACTAAATTACCTAGTGGTTCGAGAAGCCTTTGAACTCCTCTTATCGAGTTTCTGAAGCTACGAGTCAGGGGTGGCTCACTCCGCGATTTCGCCGCGCGTCATTGAGGGGGGCCTTAGCCAGCGACCAGAAGCGGTGCGTTCCATTCCGTGGTCGGACCCGAGCGACAGTTTTGTTTGAGAGTTCTGTACGTATGGAGATACGTACGCATTTTTTCCAAGCTGAAAAAGAAAGAATTTGGGCTCCGTCATTGATTTAATATAGGTACCCAATCAATGCGCTCAGTTAATAATCATCAACAACACCTATTAACAAACCGTTCAAATATAAATCGTTCCCTACGGCACTTTCATAATTCGCTTGCCCTTTTCCCATTCATTTGGGGTCGGCGCAGCATGTCCTCTTCTTCCATACATCTCTAGCACCCGTCATCTCAGCGTTTACATCCTTCCTAGCCATTACTACTTTATCAAGACGAAAATGCTCCCGAATTTACGACATCGGTTGATCACAGCAACAGTAATCAATAAGCCATCAGATTATTTTTGCTTACCAGGGCTCTCTATCGGGCCGTCAGCCGGGGCCTTGTTAATTTCCTGCCAGTAGACCTCAGGCAATATTGGACCAGGCTATTCGGGGCGACAATGCTTCCGATACCGATTGTGTCATCAAATAACTAATAGCATGTATGTATGTAAACACTTTATTGCACAAAATAAGACAAAGTTCAGGGTTTTTATTATAGTATTAAAGACTGCCAAAGAATTCTAAATATTTTATTGTAAGAGAAAAGTTGAAAAATTATATGCCTCGGGAGATCCCTGCGTCTCCTACGGCGAAGGACCATAGAGTGACAACTTTTGATTACATCATGTATAACCTCGATACCGTCTATCGTTTTTATAATAAAAAGTTAGGTAACTGTGATCACCACCGCTTGCTGATATTTGCCGGAACGCGAATGAAAAAAACCGCCACAGTCGGAACGCTCTGAAATCGACCCACCTACGCTTCAAAGGTCTTATCAAACGTCGCTTAAGTTGTCATAAGTTGACAAACGTCTCTCCCTGTAAAGACCCTTAATGGGAGGCTGAGGATGGCAGATGGAGCCCGGGTACCGGGTACTCGCTGGGAGAAGCTAGGCTAAGATACGACCTAACATCGGCCTACCCTCACCCTTTTCGTGATCGCGGCATTTAACTCGGTTAGGACCGTTTTGTGGCAGCGTACTTTGTTATGTTCTCCTTTTTCTTTTTACTGCTCTCCTTTTGTGTATTCACGAATAAAAGTATTTTCTCTCTTTCTTTCATCCTAACGGTATTAATTTTGTATACAATAAACACGACAATGCTTTATTTCATTAAAGATTATCAAGTTCATCTATTTAATGGTTAAAGTAGGTTTCTAGAAAAATAACACGCCCATCGATAGTAAAAGGCATAAATAAAACGACTAGATACGGTTGTTTTGTTTTTTCCTGGTGAGAATACCTACCACAAATCAAGTTTTAATAAAAAACCCTAATGCCTTGATCACGAGTACCGAGCAAACGGGCGAGGCCCACCATTGGCAGGATAAGGATAGGCACCCATTGCACATTATCACTATTTATACAAACTTTTATTTAGTTTTACCTATCCTCGTGTCTGTCTTTCTGTATGTAATAAATTCTTGTAAGTTACCTCACAATGCACACAAAATTAGTTTCATCAAGAAAAATGAGGAGGGGCGGTCCTTGTCGGGCGATCTCTTTTACTATAACCCGCATATTCGGGGCTCGGGTATTGTCTGTCCTAATGACTACACCGTTAATATTATACATCTCGAACAATGCTTAACAACGTAATGTCTAGACGTTACGTCTCCATGTGTCGTGAACGAAAATATTATCTACACAAACACGCGAAACGAAGCTTCGTCGCGTTTGAATTGGGACGGGAATACATTTGGTAGCTTTGTTGTACATATCTATTCTAAACACGTTGTAATGAAATTGTAGCAAGATTGTATTTGTGCATTGAAGATTTTCCTAAAACATAACTAGGGAGTTCTAAAAATAAGTAATAAAATTAGATAGTTTTTGGATTTTATCGGCTTGTTTGTTTGCGCTACAATCTGCTAGACCGATTTCTTTGAAATTTGATGTACTGGTAGATGATGATTTGTCTTCAGATTGATTTGACCCCAATTGAACAAAAGATACTTTTTACCCCACTATGTTCAAACAAAAAATAGATATCTAACTTATTTCATCTCCGCTCCGCCATCGAAATAGGGTATTTGTGAATATAAATTACTACACGCTAGCTTTTAAATCAGCCTTCGAAAATATGCTAAAATGAACTAAACATCGCCTATTTAGCGTTTTAAACGATTTTGTAAGGATCAAAAACTATAAATAAGAAGATGATTTAATGTTTGAATAAAATGACGTCATTTCACTTTATTCCACACAAATTTCATACTATCTGAGCGTTCTGACACAGCATAAAAAGTAACTGATTTGATCTGTCAGGAAAGTAGGTAGCGGGAAACCTCAAGTACCGGTCAATCTACCGGTGTTTATCATATAACTTCAATAGACAGTGCTAACATAACACGATTATCTATTGTGTGTCTGCTTCCTAATCTCAATGGGCCATAGACAATCCGGGAGTGAGTTCTCTGGACTGGCTGTTATCTCCTGATGTACAGATGCGTTAGCAGAGCGTAAGCTGTTTTGCTGCGGTTGCAAGACAAAGGCGCCTGTTGTCTCAGGCGGCAACTGTAAACATCAATCCGCGCGGAGCTGTGCACAAGCCGAATGGTGACACCGTTAATTTATGCGAAGGGGCCGGATATTTGCCCTTACTCCTTACAGATAACCGTGGCTAGATAACTAGTGAACTGTGAAGATTTTTTTTCCTAGGAGATAACTAGTTATCTCCGAGGATTTTATATTCTTCGCTGATAACTTATTTTTTTGGCAGTTTTCTGTGAGGAAAATCCAATCCTTGTAGATAACTGGTTACCTCCAAGGATTTTATATTCTTCGCAGATAAATATTATTTTTTTAAGTTTAGCTAGCTAGTTAGCTCCGATGAATACAATTTCATCTCAGAAAACTTAAAAAAATAATATTTATCTGCGAAGAATATAAAATCCTTGGAGGTAACCAGTTATCTACAAGGATTGGATTTTCCTCACAGAAAACTGCCAAAAAAATAAGTTATCTGCGAAGAATATAAAATCCTCGGAGATAACTAGTTATCTCCTAGGAAAAAAAATCTTCACAGTTCACTAGTTATCTAGCCACGGTTATCTGTAAGGAGTAAGGGAATATTTGTTTTTACAGCGGTTTATTTCTACAATCTTCATATGTTATTTTTAAAATAGGTCGTTTTTTTAAAGAGGACTTTCCCTGACCGTTTGCGTTTTTTTAATATTTGGAAAAAATCTTGTTTTTAATGAAATATTTCCATGATTTAACTTTAATTTGATGATTTAACTGAAATACTTCCAGATTGGTCCCATTTTAACAAAATCCAGTTCCAGTCCAATTCAGTGTTCAGATTTTCGTCATGTTGCCGTCTCAGTAAATATTGTCAAAGAAGACGATGCCTAAAGTTAACTTTTTATGAAACCGCGACACAATTCTGAGGATGAGTTTAGTTTGATTAAAGTTGTCGCCATTAATCCCTTTGTTGATTGATACGGTTCATATTCATGTGTGATTTGCTTAAAAGTCAAACTGGCCAGTGTTTGTGGTGTTTCTTCTGACCTGAAGTCATTTTCTGCTTCAGAAAATGACTTCCGGTCAGAAGAAACTGGTAGACTCGGACATTTGACAGAGCCATTTGCAAAATTAATTTAAAATAAAACCCATAATAATAAAGGTTAATAAAGGTCGAAAGATGTTTTTCACCAGGGCGACGATACTAAAAAAGGGATTGTTCATAAATATTTTTCTGTCTGTCCGGCTATCGGCTATTCTCTTCTACCGGTCGTATTTCTGAAACGATTCTCGTGAAATTTTGTGAGTTGTCGTTAATTGCTTTTGTTTTTTTTTTAATGATAGAGCCACGGGGGTTGTCTCACTCGTTAGGTATGCAGCTCACTGAGCCACTAGTTTATTGTTAACTGTTGTTTGTCTTATTACGTTAACATGTAACGCACATAAACCAGCCGCTCGTTTGCTCCGAGCGAATATTTGTGTGTCTATCTAGTAATGTAAGCTAACTGAATGCTTGCTAGGGCTGTGTCGACACATAAATATATCGAAATATTAGAAAATAGTTCGCCGATTTGTATGGCAACCAAGCGTGTAACATTTTTCGCTCGGCCAAAAGTGTAACTTAGTGATGAAAAACATAAATATTTGTACATACACTTTTTCCTTCTACCTCGATATATTTCTGTGGTTGTCGTTTTTCATATTCATATTCATATTTTTATGTCAAACCTTCCTCTTTATAGATATCCATATTAATATTCAGCATCAGCCTATACGTCCCACTGCTGGGCACAGGCCTACTCTCATAGATGAGAGTAGCGTAGGGTCTAGAGCCCCCCCCGCTGGCCCAGTGCGTGATGGGGACTTCGCTTACAGGTTTGAATTTCTTCGCGGTCCCTTCACCGAAAAGCTATTAAATAAAATAAAATAAAAATAAAATAAAATAAAAATAAAAAGCCATTTATTTCCCATTATAAATAAATTACACTTACATTTTTAATAAATTACATTAACATTTTAAATATTTTTTAATTTTATTGCATTTGTATAGGTATTTCTTTTAGTTTTTTTTTTTTTTTTTTTTAATGGGGCACCCATTTACGGGTATAGGCCTCCTCCATCCGTCGCCATAGCACTCGGTCTCCCGCTGCCCTTGTCCACGTTTTGCCGGCCACTTCCTCGATATCTTCTCTCCACCTCCGGCGCGGTCTCCCGCGTGGGCGGTGCTCTCCGCGCAGGTACCAGTGGAGCACCTTTTCTGTCCATCTGCCGTCAGTGCACCGCGCCACATGACCTGCCCACCGCCATTTTAGTTCACAGGCTAATTTTGCTGCGTCTATAATTTTAGTTTTTTGGCGTATGTTTGAATTTCTTTGTTTGTCGCGTAATTTTAATTTAAGAATACTGCGCTCCATGGCTCGCTGGGTCACTTGCAGTTTGTGTATAATTTTTTTGCTTAGCACCCAACTCTGGCATCCATAAAGTAGAGTTGGTAGTACACAAGTATCCATGGCCTTCTTTTTGAGATACATTGGTAAGCTACTTTTGAATATATGCTTTAACGACCAGTATTTGTTCCAAGCTTTCTTGGTTCGTTTGTCAACCTCGGTTAGTGTTTGGTTTTCGAATGAGATGTGTTGTCCTAGGTAGGTATACTCGGTGACGTATTGGATATTCGTACTATGAATTGCCAACGGTAGCTGTGGGCCGTTTGTCCTTATACAGGTTTTGTTTGGGTTCATTTCCAGGCCACATTCACGACTTTTTGTATCGAGGGCTTCCAGTATGTACGCCAGGTCTTCATAGTTTTCGGTGATGATCACTATGTCATCCGCGAATCGTAAGTGGTTTAAATATTCTCCGTTTACGTTAATTCCTTTCCCGTCCAAGTCTAATCTTCTAAATATGCTTTCCAATAGAGCCGTAAATAAATTCGGTGAAATTGGGTCGCCCTGTCTGACCACTCTCTTTATTCTAAAATAATTTCCAGCTTTTTCTAGTCTTACTCTACCTTTACTTTTACTATAGATTTCTTGTAGTAATTGGACGTAATCAGGTGGTACGCCTTGTTCATTTAGTGATGCCCATAATGCGTGGTGATGTATACAGTCGAAAGCCTTTTTGTAGTCGATAAAGGCGATATACAGTGTTTTTCTGTGCTCTATATATCTCTCCATTACTTGAGTGAGAGTGAAAATGTGATCCATGGTAGAGTAACCTGGTCTGAATCCTGCCTGTTCTCTAGACTGTTGACTCTCTAAAATTGGTCTTAGTCTTTGAAGTATAACGCTTGTGAAAATTTTGTAAATGGTTTGCAAAAGGCTAATTGGTCTATAGTTTTCAATATTCAGAGCGTTTCCTTTCTTGTAGAGCAGTGTGATAACACATGATTCCCATTCTTCAGGTATTGTCTTCAGTTTCAGAATATAATTAAACAGTTTAGTTAGTATTGGAGTGAGTGGATCAGTTAGAGCTTTGATAGAGTCATTCGTGATACCGTCTTCGCCAGGTGATTTAGCGGGTTTTAATTTCTTTATTATGTTAGATATTTCGGTCTCTATGAATATTGGCGTATCTTCTAAACTGCTGAAGGTTACTCGTAAACTAGTATTATTATTTATCTCAAAATTGTATAGATTTTCGTAAAATGTTGTTGCGATACCTAGAAGGCTGCTCCGAGCTGTCTTAGTTCGGCCATTGACGTCTTGTAGAGAAACAACCCATTCTTCCATCTGCTTCAACTTTTTTTCTGCTCTCTTTATAGAGCCCGTATTTTTCAACTCTTCTTCTACTACTTTTAGGTTATTTTTGCATTTTTCTTTGTTTATTTTCTTTTTTATTTTCCGGTATAATTTCGACAGCTGTTTCTTCTCAGTTTTAGTTTTATTTTCTCTACTTTTCAGATCGTTCCTTTCCTCTATTAGTTTCGCTATGTCTTCCGTTATATAATTTGAGTCCAATTTTTTTTCTTTCTTACTTGGTAGTAACTGGATGCTTTCTTTTATGGTTTTAGTTAGATATACGTAGCTATTTTGTATGTTTTCCGGATTCGGCGGATAACTGTACAAGTCTATAAACGCATTTTTCAAAGACTCTTTTTCAACGGGTTCTAAGTTGGAAATTGCTCTCCCATAATTTTTTCTTGAATTTTTCACTTTTACGTGAATATTGTAATTCGCTCGAAGAAATCTATGATCAGAAGGGTATGAAGTATTTATAATTTGAATATTATTTATGTGCGCCATATTTTTTACAAGAATAAAATCAATTTCGTTTCGTATGTTGCGATCAGGGGAGTGCCAGGTCCATTTCATTTTTGGTTTTTTTTTAAAGAAAGTATTACTGATCTTCAGTTCATTCTCCAAACAGAACCGGACCAACTTTTCTCCTCTAGAATTTCGGTTTCCATACCCCCAGGGGCCCATAGTTCTGTTTTCTTCCGGTTTGCGTATGCCAATTTTTGCATTAAAGTCCCCAATGACTAAAGTATGTATATTTGTATTTTTTAGGGCCCGCGATATATCATTATAAAATACTTCAATTTCTTCTTCACTTCCGTTGGTTGTCGGGGCATATACTTGTAAGATACTTAAGTATATGTCTTCAAATTTTAAATCCAATCTTGCTACTCTGTCGGATAGCGGCCAAAAGTTCTGGATATTGTCTTTGAATTCTTTTTTGATTAGAAAGCCGACTCCGTTAGAACCGCTCTTCGTCCCAATGTACATAAAAATATGAGTTTTGTACTGCATAATCTTGTGTCCTTCTTTTTTTATTTCTGAGAGACCGATGATGTCCCATTTTATTTCTTTGAGAGCATAGTCTAGTTGAACTTTTCGACTTTCTTCTACTAGTGACCTTATATTATAGGTGCCGATTAGGAGATCTCTACCGTTGCGTTTCTTATTCGATGTGTATGGAGGGTTGCAGTCTACTGCCCCCGCGGTGACCGGCCGTACTGGGGGAGATATTTTTGGAGGGGCCGATGTTAGTTGCTATGATTCTGATGTAGTTCCCGTTTTTGTACTGTCTTCATTATTGTAGGTTTTGTTCAGATAGGATACAATAGAATTTTGTGAGGAGGACGGAGTGGCATGCTTTCCTGTTTCATAGTCTAATGTTGCGTTTCCTATTTTACTTTTCTTCAGCTTGCGATTTGTACTCTGCCTTTGGCTACTCTCAGCATGCTCACGCTCGGGTGAAAGAGACAGGTTACGCTTGTTTCCGTTCCTATTGTTTTGTTCCTTGTTGTCTTTGATTATAACCAAACGGTCATACTTGAGTATAGCTTTGTTTCCTTTATCTAATTCCTCTTTCAACTGATCCTGTAACTGCTTCCGTTTTTCTATTACTTCGGGAGGAAAATCCTCTTTAATGTAGTATGGTGTGGTTTCAAAGCGTTTTTTGTTTTTCAATAGTTCTATTTTTTTTCCCAGAGTTACAAAGGTAATGAGAATTGGTCTAACTTTTCCTGTTTCCTTTCCCACTCTCCTCACTGATTCTAAGTCATTTTTTTCGAATCTAGGTCCTGTATGTGTTAGTATTTTCAAGACCAAGTTTTCTAAATCATGATATCCTTTTTTCATACTCTCCTCAACTCCAAATAGCAATAAATTTTTTCTCCGATTATATCTGCTTAAGTAGTCAATTTCTTTTTGTTGCTTTTCTACTTTATCTTCTATGCCTTGAAGTCTGACTCCCATATAGCAGAATTTTTCATTTATGTTTTCGTTTACTGTAGTTGTTACGCTGCTTATGCTTTCTTTGATAGTTTGAAGCTCATTTTTCTGCTCATCCATGTGTTTTTGGATGTTCTTTAGGATGGTGGTAAATTCTTCCATCTTTTCCTATCTCTATCTATAACGACCTACGACGACGACACTACTAGACACTAGATGGCGTTGTTCCCCTGACCTCTAGCGGTCAGTAGCAGAACCCTTGCATTCGGTTATCAGCCGCTATTCCTCAATAGATGGCGTTGGTAATAATATAGAAATGTAGGTAGGTATATTTGTTCTTGTTATTTGGAGTTTTAGGTTATATCAATTATATTAGATAAACTACATGCAGCACACTATCATTATTCCAGACTGTCGTTCATCGATTATTGGATGTCAGCAAACAATTACACTGGCAATTTTTTCCCAAGTTCATTCACTTTGTTTTTATTTATAGTTCAAATCAACAGATTGTTTGTGAGGTTATACTTATGATTTATACTCCAAACCTTGGCTTAGTTGCAAATTTGCCGAAATATAATTGTCTTTTAGATTATTTCAGTTTTATTTATTGCACGGCACTCTTATAAGTCCACTTTTAGGTAAAGTTCAAAAGCACAAAAACTCAACGTTCGTTGTCGTGAAATACATTTTCAAAATTTTGTCCTTAAAAACACTGATCACCAAAGAAATTTTTATTTACACTTCACAGTCTTTCGGTTGTCGTCCATTTTCATATGTTTCCAGTGGTTTAATTGAGTAATTATAATTTTAAATTGCAAATGTTTACGGAATCGATGTTGACAGTTGCACACTAGCGCCACCCGAAAAGCTATTAGCTAATATCAAATCATATTTCGACATAAGTTTCAAAAAACTCATGGTGCAGTCGCCATCAGATATACCTATACCCTTCAGGCTGATCATAAATATCTGAACATGCACTCTAACGCCTTGACTGACAATAGAGTCATTATTATAACAAAACGGGACTTAATCGCGTAAAAACATGCTATTACCTCGACGTTTCGGACGTGCCGTGACGTCCATGGTCCGAAACGTCGAGGTAATAGCATGTTTTTACGCGATTAAGTCCCGTTTTGTAATAATAATGAGTGAAAATCGTGAAAGTTTAAATCAATATTTTGACAATAGAGTCGTCTTTAAATGTTTGTGAGTGGCTTGTTTGCTCCGTAGAATTGATTCACAACTAAATACGATACGATAAATCTATATAAAATATAGACTAAATCATGCTAATAGTTTGGCGTCATTTGTCTTAAGAGTTCGCTCCCTGTCCAGAACATACAAAAATAAATAAATATCGGGACACAATCTTACACAAATTGAGCTAGTCCCAAACTAAGTAGCGCTTGTACCACAGTGACGATATATATCGTAGACGATAGAAAACATCCATGATGCAAATACTCGTGCTCATTTTAAAACCCCCAGGTAAAATAAATGAAAAAAAAAATACTCGTGCTCATCACACAAATATTTGCCCTTACCAGGATTTGAAACCGGGACCTCTAGCTTCGTAGGTGGTGTCACTCCCACTAAGCCCGTGTCGTCAAAACTATGATTTAGTTCAATCATTTGGCTGACATTATCACTACTTTTGTCAATCATTAACATTGAAAACTTTTACAAGTTTAAATCGACAAAGAGTGACAGTGTGTCAGTTTCAAAGAGGAGTCAGAATTTTGCCTCATTTCTATATCAATAATGAATTATTCTTTCTTTTTCTTAATTTGGCGCCGGTGCTAACCCTGCGGTACGTCGGAGCAGAATGACTGTCGCGCCAGCCCGTATAGCATTCGTGCATACTCGTACGTACCGCTTGTGCACGTCAAACAATCCCGCGTTTACATACGTAATGCCTGCACAATCACGCAAAGAATACCAGCTAGACGGCTCAATACGGAGACTAATAAATATGCAAGTTTGTAGTCGTATCTACATTCTACAATCTACATAAGTACGTTTTTTAAATGGGTGAATTAAACAACTTAATATCATAAAGAATACCGTTCCCTAGCCGCTTGTATGTATTTTAATGTGTCGAAAAAAATCGTAATTGAAATGTTTATATACTCGTACTTACAGATTGGTCCATTTTTACAAGCTTTTTAGGGTTGCGTACCCAAAGGGTGCCAACGGAACCCTATTACTAAGCCTCAAAGTACCCCGGCCTTTACACAGGACGTTGCGGAAAACGTTTAGTACATTTTGAAATTCAACTCGTAAACAGATTATATGTATTCATGATGATTTTTTTACGGAAATTTCATCAGCGCACCGCAAATATTTCAATAAATATGCAAACTTTGCTTTTACATAAATTTAAAACTACGATGAAGGCGAAATCGCGTAAAACTTCCCGGAATACCGTATAATGGTATGTTTTTCTCGTTTAATTTTATATTAGAAAAACCACGCCTCATGCAATTTTTAGGGTTCCATAATTCAAAAGAAAAAACGGAACCCTTACCTATATAAAGTCACTTTGTTGTCCATCTGTCAAGACCCTTTAAGTCGGAAACGCGCGGAGGTATCGAGTTGAAATTACGAGTAAAACCTTATACTTGGGTCTACGGTCCCTTGAAGCTGTGAAAAATCCCATTTTGTATTTTGACGTTCGGAGATCCTTTACAGCTCCAAAACAAAATATTTTGACAACGGAGACTCTTTTCATCTCCATAAATTGTACTATACGAGTATGTCTATTTATTTCCTATTATTTTACTTGTCTTGTTTTGACGCCTAGGGATTTTTTACATCTCTAAATATGTAGTTTTAAATTTTATGTAATGTATTAATATAATCTCATGTAATTATGTCATTGTTGTCAATGCTTAATATTATTGTAATGAGAAACTGGTGAGTTTCTTCCAGCGTTTTTTTCCCACCAGAAGGTCATCACCCGAAGCGCCAAGCGAAAAGAATAGAATCAGACATTTAAATAGCCCTCGAGGGCCTACTTGCAAAAGTAAAACTTCTGCGACTCACATAATAACTTAAAAAATAAATTAAAATTATAACCATTTTTTCCTAGAAATGTATATGGTTACTTACCTAAGGTTTAAGCAAGATTTTGAGGCTTTTAAGGCCATTAACGTTGGTTATGTCTACAAGAAAGACACTAACTCCTACCAAAATGACGCAAATATTTAGAAACTTATTCACTTGAACAGTTTTACGACAAGTGCCCGTGCGAGTAGCTGGCGCCAGTAGCTCGTAACTGTGTTTGGGGCGCCGAAATCACAGCGCGTCGGCATAATTCTGTTAATTCTGGAAGTTTTAACGAAGTGTCGCTTTAGCCCCGCGAGGGCTGCGGCCGTCCGTACGCGAGCGGGTTCATTATTCCTTAGCAATTTTGAAATGTTCTCAATCGAGCAATTCCAAGCTGTATACGGGCTAGTTCACCGCAATTCAATGTCTGATAAGCCTATTTTGAGTGATGAATTAAGGCTGCGTTTCCACCAAAGCTGAGCGAGGTAGCGATGCGGGGTCCAAACATCCACCAATCAATTTGCCTAGCCTCGCTCAGTGAAATTTCATTAATAAAATGCAACAAATAAATATCATATATACATTACAATAAAATCTAAATTTTTTAGAGATGTAAACGGTCTCTAGGCGTCCAAACAAGATAAAGAAAAAAATAGAAAATAAATAGACATACGAGTATACTAAAATTATTGGAGATGTAAAGAGTGTCCGTTGTCCAAACATGTTTTAGAGGTATAAAAGAAAACTTTCAAAGAAACCAATTAACTTTTCAAAAAGGTTCAGCAGTTTTCTAGTAATCAAGGAACATGAAAAGGCAGGCATTAGACAAAACATAAAGATACATAATATGTATTATGATACGAACGTATAATTTTTGGCAATGTTTGTGAATGTTTAATTGTCAATCTAATCCCATACATCATTCTAAATTCAGGAATACCCTGTGTTCAACACAAATATTTTGTACTTACCTTTTGAACTCCGGACCTCTAGCTTCATATGCAGACTCACTCCCACTAGGTTACACGTGTCGAAAGAGATACAGATATCGCAGCGATAGTACCAATGCTAAATAATTCCGTGTTGGACCTTAAATTCAAATATTTTAATCTACTCGCTGCAAGGTGTGCCCTTACCTTAAATAAAGCACGTAGCTCATATTAGCGACGGCGCGACGGCCTTAAGCGAACGACGTTTTAAAAAATTATACAGTGAAAATGCATTTCGGGCGCCTAATGAAGCTAATGGCACATACTCGCGCCTGCTCGGATTTATCCTATTACTTTAAACGAGCTATGTCACCGTGGCCCTAGCGCTTTTCCAGTGGCTTTGGGGATACTGCAAGAACACAATACTGCCGTCCTAATTCAAAAGGACGCATCTCAGTTTTAGGTTTTGAGAAACAAGCTATTTTAAATGTGGATACGGCATGATTTTTGAGGTGTGTTAAATTTTCTTAATGACTTTTAGGAAAATTGCATAAACTAAGATTTTTGGAAATGTCATATGATGCATTGATATACATATTTTCTATACAAGAATACAAAAAAACGATTTTTTTTTTTTTTTGAGATGCGTTATTTTTAATTAGAACGGCAGAATGCGGCTGCGATGTATCTTGCACGCGACACCATTGGATAAAACACACCGGACAAATATGACCCGGATTTCAATATAAACTAGCTGTTCCGGCAACCAACGTTCCACCTACCTTAAAACATTACTTATTCTGTTATTCGGGCCAGAGACAAATCCAAAAAATTAAAAATTTTAATAATCCGTCCACAGGTTCTCGAGAAATGCCCGGGCTACTCGAGGCTAGTTTTTCAAGCTAGGATAGCAAGCTAGTAAGCTAGTTTACGAGCCAGGACGGCGTCTAGTAGAACAAGCGAAATCTAGTAAGTTACGAGGACAAAACTGTGGAAATTTTTGCCTACCAATATGTGTGATAATCAGGGGTCGAACTTTTAATGGCAGTGACGTCAACTACATACGGCGTGATTCAGTTTAGGTTTTACATTGATTTACCGTTACCGTACATTTACCGGTATCATAACATTTTATAATTAATTATGTCACTACTTCCATTGGTTGGTGTTAGGGGAAGAACACACATACTGGAATGAATTATAGTACATTACACAACTAGGGTGGTAATACAAAGAAAGGCCAAGATCGCAGAAGTTTGCGGCCCGAGCTGCAAGCGAGGGACGTAAATATGCGATCGAGGGCTTTATTTATTCCCTCCCGTGTTGTGTACATCATTTTATGTCTACACTTGGCCAGAAAGCGGCTTTTTCCGTACGCGCAGCGTGCGGAAAAAGTCACTTTATGGCCAGGTGTGGCATAAATAACTATTACAATACCAGTTAATTTCGGTAAAGATAAATCAATTCAAAACCTGAATGATGCGGTATGCATCCTTATCGGCACCAAAAGTTCGAGCCCTGGCGATAATACGCTTCTCCCCTCAATTTATCACGCAGTACAAGCGACTATCATAGGCCGCATCGCCCAGTTTTATCGCTAAGCAACCTTCCAGGCAACTTAAGCCTTCTTTAATATTCTAGACAATTTAAAATATCCGTCGAACAAAGGGCTCTTTATCCCTGAAGAAAGTATCATATCGTAAAATGGATACCGCCACGAAACCTTTTCATCCAGTATTAAAACGTCTCTAATCTGTAGCCTTATGTTTAGGAGTTTAGAGTTGATTTTCCTGTGGCTATTGTGTGTGGCTATAAAGATAAGTTGGTAGATCTCGGTTTGATAAATATTAGAAGATGGCTGGTGCCGTGACCGAGCTTTGGGTTTCATGCTCTTAAGAGGGCTTAGAAACTTTTAAATGATTTCAATTGAGATTGTAATAAAGGTATTGATAATTTCAATTGCCTGGTGTATATGACAAGTCTACGTGGGACTTCTTTTGTAGTTCTGCTCAGATAAAATGTATTAAGCTATAAAATTAAACAAATCTAAACCACATATGATCTCATTAAAATAGATTACTTATTAATCCAATTTCCACTTGTGCAGTCAACATCATAAAACTCTTACGGCCCTTGACGTAATAGGGAATATGCATAATATTTTTTGTTTACTTTAATAAAAGCTCATTAATATAAGAAACAGAAGAAAACAATATTTTTCGAATAACTGTAAAAATAACCAAGATATGAGCCATTAAAGATTTATCTCTATCACTTTCTAGCAAAACAAAATATAGTATTTAGTTTGTCGTATGGGATCTCTCCGTCTAATTGCTGTCTAATTAGTGCTTTAAAATGTTCATATCTTCCGTATTTCTCGGTCGATTTTAATTTTGTTTTCACTTTATGTCATATTTTTTTACGGTATTTTTATATTTTGTTAAAAAATGCGGAAAAAAAATATCATGCATATTCCCTATTGTCATTTTAGAAAATGTTGTCACTTCAAGCGTATAAATATTTAAATGATGTTGACTGTACGTAGAGCTGATTCGAATCACATTAAATTACCTGTAGACAAAACAGCCTAAATCTTTAACGTCAAAGGCCCTCGAAATCTAATAAAACGAACAATATATCGAGGTTAAATAGAGCTCGGACTCCGTAGAGAGTGGCCTTAGGTAGTATTTCCCCTCTGCCAAGCAATTTGCGCCAGTGATCATATTCGCTCTATAAAACTAGTTGCAATTGGATTAGTCGTCAGACTAAATCTAGTAACTACCCTGAAGAGATCTCCGTGAACATGCTAAATCGTTCCGTAATTCGCTGCAAAAGGAGATCTAACACGTCAAACCTACAAAGAGATGGTGTTTCCTTTCACACCTAAAGTATTTAGAACCACATTATCGTTATTTATTTTCTTTAGAACATAAAAAATACGAAAATCTGATTTGACATTATTTGAAGTTTGTTTACTAGTTGACCAACAAGTACTATTACATATTCTGTGCCGATATCGAGACGTAAGGAGTCGCTAAGTCCAAAGTCTGCAACATGTACTGTACGCCCTCCACAACTTGTAGCTTGTAACTAATAACTTGTAGCGCAAGTTTAGATATTAATTACGTTACCAACAACGCTAATGATTGTTGCGGCGGACTCTTGGCACGTTAATGCTATATAACGAAGTGAGTGTAGGGGCTGCCCTTTCGGGTTTTAATGGGTTTCTGTATCCAATGCAATAGACAAGGTTACAGTTACCCAGTTAACCTATATTACTGCATACAAAATTTGATTCATTAAGATAAACTGGTCAAGTGCGAGTCGGACTCGCGCACCGAGGGTTCCGTACAAACTCGTCTGTAGATACGTGAATAATTATTTATATTAATGTTATTATTCGTATGGTGAGACAAACTTGACTTTGCTCTTGAAAAACGGTTGTCCCCCATACATCGACATACATAATATGTCGCGGTTAGTTCAGTAGGAGCAAATAAGTTTATCTTGCGATTTTTGCAAATTTCTAAAAAACGCTGTAAGTTAGGAAAACCGTTTTATTTTTCCTTTAATATATAGGATGATATTAATAATCGGTAATTGTTACAATTTTTTCTGTTCAGTAACTTAGGAGTCAATAGGGGGGGAGGAATGGTATTTTTTTAACGTCTTATGTCTTTAATTAAAAACTACATGTTTAAGAAAAAAATATAAAAATGGTTTTAAAATCTACACACTAAGCCCTTTCATTTGATCTCCCACTCAATATAATAGCTCTACTTTTGATTTTCGTCGTCCCATTTCGGTCCTCTTAAAAAAAAGGTATGACTTTTTTTTTGGCTCGGGTTAGCGGTTTTTAACACTGTTTCAAATTTCAAGTCGATAGCATCAGTAGATTCTGAGATATCTTGTTGTGACAGATGGACAGACAGACATTTTATTTCTCCTTTAATATATAGTATAATATTAATTATCGGTAATTATTACAATTTTTTCTGTTCAGTATCTTAGGAGATAATAGAGGGAGGAGGAATGGTATTTTTTTAACGTTTTGTCTTTAATCAAAAACTACATGTTTAAGAAAAAAAATAAAAAAATAGTTTTGGAATCTACACTCTAAGCCCTTGCATTTGATGTCCCACTCAATATTTAATTTTTCACTTCATCACTCAATTTTAATTCAATGGGTATTGTTATTTTTAAGTCTTAATTTATTGTAACATGTACATGTAAGCGTTTTGGTGTACGTAACACTGTAAGCTTGTATGTTTTACTGAATAAATAAATGAAATGAAATGAAATGAAATATAATAGCTCTACCTTTGATTTTCGTCGTCCCATTTCGGTCCTCTTTAAAAAAAAGGAATGAGATTTTTTTTCTGACACGGGTTAGCGGTTTTTAGCACTGTTTCAAATTTCAAGTCGATAGCATCACTAGATTCTGAGATATCTTGCTGTGACAGATGCACAGCCAGACAGAGTCGTACCATAAGGGCTCCTTTTACCCATTTTGGTACGGAACCCTAAAAAGGATGAGAGAATGATGTCGTTAGGTGTTCCTCTACTTTGAAGATATACATCTGATAGCACTGAGTCGCCAAACAGGGTTCTTTTTTATTGCTTTAGACTGGCAAACAGGCAGGCGGCCCACCTGATGGAAAGTGGTCACCGCCTTTAGACATTTGCAACACTAGATACATTGCCAATGCCACAGTATAAGCAGTAATTTATCTGCCTACAAAAGTTACATAGCGCGCCTGAATGTGTGCGCGCCGTGTACGAACTCACTACAAGTAAAGATTTAAAAATGCGTAAGAATGCTACAGTATGGATCGCACTCACAGAGACGCGCGATCGTGCGTCTGTGTGAATACGTGTCGCGCGCTCCTAATCGGCCGAAGTTGGACTACTTGTTTGTATTTATACTTTGCCACTGCGTTGCCGGTCTCGAAGAAATTTGATGACAACCTTTTTACAAAATCCCATATTGTAGCGCAGTGTTACACCACTTGTCACTGTTATTAATTTAGCCGTGTAATGTGGCTTACTTCATACGACTGTTAACGAATTACGATTGCATAATTAACTTATGTGAGACGACCTAATCAATGATGTAGCTCAGAGTTAGGGGTCTAACTCAATTTGTTACGCGATTATACTCGAAGACGGCTGAACCAATGGGGTTTTTTTTTATAAGGGTTAGGTATATTTTACCCATATTTTTTCACGTATAACGTCCGAAAGTACTAACGATTCTGAGCCATAAAAACCTCACAGCCCATTTTCGGAGAAACTTCAAACCTCGGGATTTTTGTTTGAAAAACGCCAATTTCCCTTAAGTAAACTCGTAGATAAGAATGTAAGTTTCGCTTCAAAGGGCCTATCTTGAGCTGAAAATACGGATCCTAATGCCCAGGCTACCAGTGGCGTGGCGTAAAAGATATCCTTGGGCAAGCCGGTGCAGATTTGGCGTACATTTTCCTTAAGAGCTGTAGAATAAGGTGGTCAAATGCCTGATATCAGGCAAGCCGGTAGGAATCGAGTTCTTCAAACGCCACGCTACTGCAGGCTACACGAGGCTACTTTTTCAAGCTAGTTACAAGGCAGGACAGTTTTTAATAGGACGGAATTCTATTTTTAGACTAATATCGGCCCCCACCACTGATTTTACTATCCTAGCTTGAAAAACTAGCCTCGTGTAGGCTAGTTTTTCAAGCTAGGATAGGCTAGGACCCGGGCATAAGTTAATCATCGCATACATGCACTCGGGTTGATAGCGGAGTTATCCAATTTGAAGTTTCCCCGGTCCAACTCACTGTATATTGAGATCGTTCCTGAATTTTACGGTTTCTTGCGTGACGCGAATCTTGTACAGTTTTACCTCGGATACATCCACGCAGACTCGTTAATCACCGTAAGGGATGCTTGCTATTAGCCGTAAATACTTCCACGCACCATTTCACTCTATGGGAATGGGAACAAAGCGTGTTATTCCTGGAACTCAAACTATCTACTTACCAAATTTCATTTCATTGGTTCAGCATTTTAAACATAAAAAGGTAACAGACAGAAGCCACCCCGCAACTGCATCTGCGTAAGCTTCCAATTTTCATACAAACTTTCTTCCCCCGTGTCTTTACTTTAGGGATTGAATTTAGAAAAATCGTTTTAGTACACCTGTGCCCCTCCTAAGAAACAAGTGTTTCCAATTGCATCCCGCTCAAATATCAAATACCTACACATAGGCATCGCTACTTGTTTCAATTCAAACTAAAGTCTCACAAATACTTCCCTCATTTGGCCTAAATTATTCATGCCTTCGTCATAATGCGGATTGGAAATATTCAAAACTTCTAAGACCTTCATATACCGCTTATCAATGTTTGACGGTATACTTGTCCCAACAATGTTGGCATTAGCCAGTTCAAGCACACTCTCCCCACGACCAGAAGGGCTCAAGTATAAACGGATACCTTTTACTTGGCGTCCGTTTGTGGAAGCAGGGAATTAAGGAGTCCACTCCTTCAAGCCTAAAGTTGCGGAGAATCTGGGCGAAATTCTCGGCCGAAGGTCCCGGAATTCGTACAAACAGACCACCCTTTCGGGACTCCCAGCCCCACGATTCTGCACCTAAAGTATTCTACCATAAAGTAGGTTTTTGGATGATTCTGTAGTTTCTTGAGCGAACCAAATCTGGGAGCGTATGAAATAGTTCGAGTTTGGAAGCCACAGAATTAAATATTAGTTTAGATTCAATTGTTGAAGTTAAGTGAAGTTAAACTTGAGCTCGGTTACATCTGGGTATGTAAACTAAGTCACTGGTTATACTGGAGGAGCAATTACTTTGTCAATATTACCCAAATGCCGGGAGCCAAATGGTTAGAAACGGAAAAAATCTAAAGTTATCTCTTAAGTTAAGTATTGAATGAATGAATGAATGAATTTACATTTATTTATTCTAAATTTTCTTTGTTATTGTAATAAAGAACTATAAGTTTTTCTATATTTTCAATGTTCAACGCATTTCTTCTTTTTAGGATTCCGTACCAAAATGGCAAATAACCACATTTTTACTAAAAAAAAACCCCACCGCGGTGCACTTTGAAACTGCCGCCATTTTGTTTATTTTAACGAACTTCATACCCAGTGACACTCGCACCATCAAGACGAATCTAATGATGTATCATTTATCAAAATCGGATGTGCCGTTGAGTAGTTACGAGCGGACACAGGAACGGACATACATACATACAGGTCAAACACATAACCCTCCTTTGGGCTTCGCCGCAGTCGGGTAAAAAGGAACCCTTATGGTGTTATTACTTTGAGCTTACTAGCAACTTGCTAGATTTTTTTTTCTGTAGAAGTGGGAGGGTTAAGTCCACAGAAATATATCGAGATACAAGGAAATAGTTAGTCGATTTGTATGCCAACTAAGCGTGTAACGTTTTTTGCTTGGCGTTTGACGCCAAAAGTGCAATTTAGTGATGGAAAACATAAATTTTCCATTTCATTTGGTGATATTTGAACAATTAATGTTCATTATTAAGCCAGCCGCGTGGATCGGCGCTCTCGATGACGAGGAGGAAGAACAGTCCACCACATAAATCACCAGGTTTTGAGCTTATTTAACAACATATGGCAATAGGTGGGTCACTGATAGCAATTTCCAGTTGAACAGTGTCCTCGCGAAGATATTTAAACGGAGAAAAGGGTTTTTAACGCGCGCGCGGCGGTGGTTAGTTTTCGACTCGTTTGTGCTCATGCCGAGCAGTAGGTGGCGCCATTGGCGCATGAACGGGTGCGTTCCGATATCCACAATAACGATACCATCCCAATAAGAAAGAATGTAGAAACAGAACGCTAATTAATCTAATTTGTGTTGCCTTGTATAAGTTACGTAAATACCTATTCAAAATAAGAAAATAATTAAATCTAAAATATCTGTTCCAGTACGGAACAATTAATTATACCAATTGTTGCGTTCAGCACTGGGGATTTTGGAAATAAATAAAATAACAATAATACACTTTGTATCCGAGTACACGCAGCGGTTGACGTAATCACGACTGTCCCGCGTGGCGGGTAGATTTACAGTAACTCTCGGTCGCTCATGCACCAACCACCCGTATACATTTATTTATACTCGTATATATTATCAATCTGCAAATACACATATTATGTGGACGCCACACCAATTATCTTCAAATCTGCTAATAATATTGACGGAAATTGAAGTTAACGGCATTGAAAGTAGGTCACCGCCACTTCTTTTAGCACGCGAGGTATGTACATACACTTTTTCCTTGTACCTCGATAAATGTAGATGTAGTTTAGTCACTTTTCAGTACTTTGAAGGACAATTTCTCCTAAAAAGTTGAACTTGGGTAGCTAAAAAAAATACGTGTCTGCTATCTTAGACTACTCTATAACATTATATCAAAATGAATCAAATCGGAGTCGGACAGTTGGGTACCCTTCCTTGTTAGTACAAATACGAGTAGAAGTGCTCCTTCGGAGTTCTGACAAATAAATATTTCCCTCATTTGGCCTAATGCTCGGCTCGGATTCATTTCGAAATTTCTTCGAGACCGGTAACGCATCTAGTGTTGCAAGTGTATACATATAAGCGGCGTTGACCACTTTCCATTATTGGACATCTGCCTGTTTGCCTGTGTGAGGTGCTAAAAAAAATAATGATGCATTCGGTATTATAACTCTAAGGAATCTTTGAGTTATCCTGTATTTAATCGACATTTTGTTTGTTTGTCCACAGAGCACTTCCACTACATCAAGCGGGTGATCGGTGCCGACTACGTGGGCATCGGCGGGGACTTCGACGGTGTCAACAGGTTCGTACAACCTTTTAGAGCAACGCGGATTTCATAGAGGCCTTACTTACAGTCAGTATTTACCCTCTGCCAAGCAATTTGCGCCAGTAATCATATTCGTTCTATAAAACTAGTTGCAATTGGATTAGTCGCCAGACTAAATCTTGTAACTCACCTGAAGAGATCTCCGTTAATATCCCGAATTGTTCCGTAATTCGCTGCAAAAGGAGATCTAACACGTCAAACGTACAAAGAGATATGTTTCGTGTCACGTCTAAAGTATCTAAAGGGTGTTTTTTTAGAGGTATAGAACTTTGAAATGGAATAAAACAAAGATGATCTTTTTAAATTGACATGAAATTAACTTTATTCTATAGACAATTTTCTGGCATTATAATTTAAATATGACTTCTGGCATATGACCCCCACGGCTGGCTTGCACGTAGTCTAATCTGGAAGTCCAATTTTCGATTACTTTTTCCAACATTTGTGGCCGTATATCGGCAAGAACGCGGCGAATGTTGTTCTCCAAGTGGTCAATGGTTTCGGGCTTATCGGCGTACACTAGCGATTTCACATAGCCCCACAGAAAATAGTCAAGTGGTGTTAAATCGCACGATCTTGGAGGCCAATTCACGGGACCGAAACGTGAAATTATGCGATCACCAAACGTTTCCTTCAATAAATGTATTGTGGCACGAGCTGTGTGCACAATTTGGAAGCGTTGTTCAGGCGTCAGCTTATTCATGTTGAAATGCCAAACCAAACTAAACATAAATCACTTGACAGCTGACAAAATGGCCGCCAGTTAAAAAAGTGTTGCCAACTTAAAGTTCTATACCTCTAAAAAAAACACCCTTTAGAATCACATTATCTACTTCCTTTAAAACATATAAAATCTGATTTGACATTATTTGAAGTTTGTTTACGGGTATCATTTAATCGATCAGCAAAATATTCATATTTTGGTCAGCAGAAATATGTATTTGGTCAGCCAAAATAGCTAGTTGGTAAGCAACTTATGGTAAGCAAACATTTATAAATCAGGCTGCAATTAATGATATACTGATCTGCTCTAAATTATTTTGGTCAGCAAATTAAATATTTGAGCTGCATTAAGCGATCTACGGTAAATCAAATTTTGGTAAGCAATCAGTAGGTAAGCAAAATATTTCATTTTGTTCATCAAAAAAAAGGGGGCAATAAAATCTAACTGGGCGCAACTATTCTGCCGCCAATCGTGTGCGCATTTTGTCATTCGGTAATTGTCAGCTGTCAAGTAGCAGGTGTCAACTGTGATATATACAGGGTGTCACTGTGATATATACAGGGTGTCACTGTGTTATATACAGGGTGTAACTGTGATAGATACAGGATGTAACTGTGATATATACAGGGTGTCACTGTGATAGGTACAGAGTGATACTGTGATATATACAGGGTGTCACTGTGATAGATACAGGACAGGATGTCACTGTGATATATACAGGGTGTCACTGTGATATATACATAGTGTCACTGTGTTATATACAGGGTGTCACTGTAATGTATACAGGGTGTCACTGTGATGGGCTCATATAAAATTGGTATTTCGATTTTTTATACATCTCATAATGTTTAGGAGTTATATTATTTATTCACAACGTGTATCGTTTCGTTTTTAGGGTCAGCAAAAAAAATAACCCTAACCTACCTGTTTTTGAGAGCCGTTTCGTTTTTAGGGTCATCAAAAAGAAAATAACCCTAACCTACCTATTTTTGGGAGCCATTTCGTTTTTAGGGTCATCAAAAAAAATAACCCTAACCTACCTATTTTTGGGAGCCGTTTCGTTTTAGGGTCATCAAAAAAAAAATAACCCTAACCTACCTGTTTTTGGGAGCTGTTTCGTTTTTAGAGTGACACCCTGTATACATTACAGTGACACCCTGTATATAACACAGTGACACCCTGTATATATCACAGTGACATCCTGTATCTATCACAGTGACACCCTGTATATAACACAGTGACACCCTGTATATATCACAGTGACACCCTGTATATTTCAATTAAACTGCTTACAGACATGTTTTCTCTGCTGACAGTGACATCCTGTATCTATCACAGTGACACCCTGTATATAACACAATGGCACCCTGTATATATCACAATGACATTCTGTATATATCACAGTAACATCCTGTATACATTACAGTGACACCCTGTATACATATAACACAGTGACACCCTGTATATATCACAGTGACATCCTGTATCTATCACAGTGACACCCTGTATACATTACAGTGACACCCTGTATATAACACAGTGACACCCTGTATATATCACAGTGACATCCTGTATCTATCACAGTGACACCCTGTATATAACACAGTGACACCCTGTATATATCACAGTGACACCCAGTATATATCACAGTGACACCCTGTATATCTCAATTAAACTCTCTGCTGACCAATTGTAAAATCTTGCTACCCAAGTAATTATTTTGCAGCTCGACTGTTTATTAGGCAGCCAAATGATAAAAAAAGCAGATTAATATTGGTTAAAATGTTAACCGTTTTTAAACTGTTTGCTGAACAAGAGTTGCTGCCCAATTTTATTTATTGCCAGCCAAATCTTTGTATGCTGCCCAAATGATTTAACTGCTTATTTTTTTTTGCGGATCAATTTTAATAACGGCTGACCAAAAATTTACTTTCCTTTGTTTACTAGTTGGCAAATAAACAACCTCGCTTTGCCATGGTGTTCTCCTAAACTTATCAATGTTGTGCGTCACGTCATTACACTATTTCAATGCAAAATGTATCTTTGTGAACTCACTTAAATATGTATTACATATTAGGGGCGCAGCGTAAAAGATATCCTTGGGTAAGCCGGTGCAGATTTAACGAACATTTTCCTTAAAAGCTGTAGAATAAGGTGCTCAAATACCTGATATTAGGCAAGCCGGTAGGAATCGAGTTCTTGGGACGCCACACTACTGTTACATATTCTTGGTAACATATTTCGGCGACCGGTTTATCCTAGTGGTTAGTGACTCTGCCTACGAAGCTGACGGTCCAGGGTTCGAACCCCGGTAAGAGCAAACATATTTGTGTGGATGATATTTGTTTCTGAGTCTTGGATGTTTTCTATATCCATAACAGAAGCCTGTGTAAGATTGTCCCCTAATATGTATTTATTACTTATGTTATTATCTCTGTTAAACTAATTCGCCTAACTCTGGCGTCCTCTGTATGCATCAGCGGCGTGGCGTCCAAAGAACTCGATTCCTACCGGCTTGCCTAACATCAGGCACCTTATTCTACAGCTCTTAAGGGAAATCCTCGGCAAATCTGCACCGGCTTGCCCAAGGATATCTTTTACGCCACGCCACTGGTATGCATATTATATTATTGCCAGGATTTGAACCGGGTCCTCTAGCTTCGTAGGCGGTGTCGCTTCCACTAAACTAACCGAGTGATTGATCCACGCCAATCCGATCAAAGGCTCTCTTGACGTCAGGGACTGTGACGGTTCGCTTTGAGTCCGACTGTGGAGCACCCTTGGGCACGTGCCGACAACCGCGCTTAACTATATCCAACACAAGTTACCGCCAACACGAACGGTGACCGACGGGGGCTGCCTCCGGAGGCAGCCGTTGGTGTTGGCGGTAACTTGTGTAAGTAGTTTCGGCTGCACATAACAAAAAGCGCACATGTGAGTGTCACGAACGAAGTTGCCAAGCTATAGCGCCGACGTTGCCGACAACCAGTGCTGCCAGTACGACTCTTACGATTATTCTGCCAAGTCAGTCGAAATACAAAACAAAACCGGACAAGTGCGAGTCGGAATTGCCTACCGACGGTTCAAATTTGTAGGTACATACTTGGTGAAATTTATAACGTGAATCATGATAATAAAATCTCAATCTATCCATGATTTAGAACAACTTTTACTGTGGGGTCAACTTCGTAAATGCAAAAAAACAGCTGTTTCATAAAAAAGTCATGAGTTGGAAGGAGATGGCGTCGCTGCTACGAACTGTATCGTTCCATAGTTTCATTTATTGTTATTTTTATGTAATTTTGTTTAATTTTTTGCATTTTGACATACTGAATACATACCTGTTATATATACTGTACCTAGTTGTAATGAATGACTGTCAGCTTAATAGTCTATTTCTCGACGTGAAACATACGTTTCCCAGTTTGTATTTCGACGTTTAGAGGTCCTTTACACCTCCAAAACATAATGTTTTGACAACGGAGACTCCTTACATCTCCATTAATTTTAGTCTATGTTTGCCTATTTTCTATATTTTTTATCGTGTTTTGACGCCTAAAGACCCTTTTCACTTCTCATGCTCTTAAAATGTTCATTTAGTCTCTGTATATCGGGACTAAAGTTCCTTATTAATCTCTAGGGATTAATAGTAGATTGTGTCACAAGGGAGCAAAATGATATATTTACGGCGAGGGCGTACATTGAATCCTGAACGAAGCGAAGGATTCTACAATTGAATCCCGAGCGTAGCGAGGGATTCTAAAGTAGAATCCGGAGCGTAGTGAGGGATTCAAGTGTTAACGCCCGTGGTGAAAATAATTTTGCTACCTTGTGACACATACTGCTTTTCACACCGACTATGAGGAAGATTTAAATACAAACGCTACCTACCAAAATAACGAAATATATAGTTAGTCAAAGAGCATCACACATTTTTAATGAAATGAAATTTTAAATTGTTAAATTTACAGTCTCTTATTATTTTATAAAACGTTTATTATTTTTTACGGACGGGACGAACTTACCACTTCCATATTATATTTATGGCCCTCGCCTGCGGCTCGGACCGCAAACACCTGTGATCTGGGCCAATCCTTATTATACCGCCCTCTGTGTGCATTAAACTAACAAAGCTGTCTATGGTATGGCATATTCTTAGTGGGTTAAAAATACCATGTTGTCCTTGAACAGAAAAGTACCACTTTGATCCCTCTTATGAGGGAGCAAAATACTCTTTTCTGAATAGGAGGTGTGAAAAGTAATTTTTTTTTAATTGACTTTGAAAACCCCTAAACAGCGAAAAGGGGTGTTTGTGGTTGAAATATTAAGAAAGGCCGATATCGCAGAGGTTTACGCTACGCGTACGGAAAAAGCCGTTTTCTGGCCAAGTCGTCGACCGTAGGCTGAATTAGCGTAAAGGACATTGTTTTGCCTGTCCCTTACCGTAATTCAGTCTACGGTCGACGAAGTGTAGACATAAAATGATGTACACAACACGGGAGGTACCTAATAAAGAAAGCCCTCGATCGCGTATTTGCGTCCCTCGCCTGCAGCTCGGGCCGAAAACCTCTGCGATCTCGGCCTTTCTTTGTTTTACCACCCTAGTTGTATAATATACTATTATTACAGTTTATTCCTGCAAATAATGAATCTCAAGCAGTTTTATCTCTTACGACGCCGAAGTTCTTGGAGGCTGTAAGTCGTCGTAGGTACTAAATGTATGGGAGGGTTTGAAGTAAATATTTGGGATATTTCTGATTTTATTTCAAAAAGTTATTAATGTAATTTTACTCATTGGGTAACGCACTTTCGATATCAATTTGAAGTTTTCTGATATCTGCTATATTTACGGAATTATCGCCTGGCTTAACGAATACACCCTGTATACGTCTCTCGGTAAAAGGTAAAAAAACTGTGCCCAGTTATCTGCTTGTTGCATTTTATAAATGTCATTTTATGTAATAATGTCACAATTGTTGTAATGTTGTTTTTAAAAGAGAAACTGGTGAGTTTCTTCAGGCGCTTCTTCTCACCAGAAGGTCATCTACCGAAGCGCCAAAAGAAAAGAATCAGACATGTAAAAGAGCCCTTGAGGCCTACTTACAGAAATAAATGAGTTTGAGTTTGAAGACCAAAATGTAACAGAGAGTTGTTTTTTTTGCATTTACATACAAGGCTGATCCCAATCTAAAAGTTGTTCAAAGTCATAGATAGATTGAGGTTTTATTGTCATGATCCACGTTATAAATTTCACCCAGTATAATAAAGTACCCTATAAATTTTGATTCCCTTAGTAAAGTTTATTTTTTGAGCGGATTATTTAAAGGGCATTTTTATTTTAAAATGTACGGTTAGGTCAAACTTAAGCTATGCTTAAATTTCGTCTAGCCTGTCAGTCGGTGACAAGACATATGGAGTTTGACACTAATCGTCAGTTTTGTGTTAACTGTCAGTTAAGAGAACACTTTAAATAAAAAAAAGCCCATAACCTCTGATTACGAACTTGTATTAATAGTTCACGGTTCACATTATATTATTGACTATGTCGACAGCGAATTTGTGAACTACCCCGCAGCTGCAGTTATTGGAAAAGGCTTTGCGACTATTTTTAGGGATCCGGTAAACTTTTCGTCCGCAGTTTTTTAATAAAAAACGGTTTAGTTACACGTTGGATTTCAGAATTTTGTACGTAGCAGAGATTGGACATTATTACGTCCGTGGAGGAACATTAAATACTTCTCAAATAAAGAATCCTCCCTCCACGTGTAAATAATAGGCAAGTAGGTGGAAATCGAGTTCTGTGGACACCCCTCCGGTACTGACTTGGTTTAACATTACATCTCAAAACTTTTTTGTTGGAAAAGATCTGGGTTGCGAGACTTGCATCTTTTTACATGTAATGTTTTTGATGGGATTTCCTTGTAGTAGTATAAGACGGCATTACTGGCCAAATTTCATAGTTCTAGGTTAACGAAAGTACTTTCTGAGTTTTAGATTTCTTGAGAGGGTCGAAATTTACGTTTTTTGCGGCATAAACGGGTTTTTTCATGTTAATTTAGAAGCTTGATATTTTCACAGCTTAGACCTTAGTATATATCGTTTTAATTTCAACTCCATACCTCCACGAGTTCCCGAGATAAAGGGTCTTGACAGACGGACAACAAAGTGATCTTATAAGTGTTCCATTGTTTCCTTTTGAGGTAAAGTTGTGAAGTACCCAACTGAATACAGACTGACACCAAATTTAATCCACTCCACCAAATGTTGCTCTTCGAAACGGAATGCTCATACAGAACCCGCCGAACTTTTAAAAGGTTTTCGTACTTTTAATGCAGCACCATCACCAAGCCGAGCTTGGGCGAGCAAAGCTGCTTTAAATATCAACTAACCGTTTTATTTACGCTGTAAACATGTTTCGTTGACTGTATTCGTTTTCGCCATTTTGCTCGCTCGCGAAGTTGGACTGAAAAGTCGAACTTTCCGTACCGAAAAATGAATGCCATAAATGTCACAATTTAAACTGTATTCATTTTCCGTTTTAAAGCTCAAATGTCACATATACACTCTTTGTAATATCGTCGTAATTCAAACACGTGCTTGTGACACGTAATCGCATTTTTATTGCTAAAATCGAGTTTTGTGTCCCGGTTCCTATTATTTATTTGTTTTCATTTTATTCCATTCAATTGTTACTGCGTTATTTTATGTAGTCTCTAACATCCAAACATCTTGACAAAATTTGACATTTTATTAGTAGAATAAGTTTGTTTTATTATACTCTGTATATATTTTGTCTGCAACAGATGTTTTGTTTTATGCACTAGAATTTAAAAAATGCATTTACAACTTGAATACCTATTGATCACTTGGCGTATTGTTTCACATAAATGATTGAATAGTCAATAAAATACATGTTGCATACCTAAAGTCGAATATCAAATTCGAAATCAAAAATGTAAACACACAACTGTCAATTTCAAAGTGACCTTCCAGGGGTATAAAATATTTTTTATTCTAATGCATTTTATTACATATGAATTTTATTTACACATACACATTTTCAGTAATAGATATTGGATGGAAGACTAGGACATTTATAGTTAGTCTAGAAAGAACATGTCTTAAAAATACACCTTAAACCACAATTACTCATTTTTTTCACGTGCTTTTTCTTCGGCCGTTTTACAACTAGCCGGTATATTGTAAAGTAAAAGAGGTTTATGTCTACAATACGATTATACTTATTAAACAACACGCACAAATATAAAACTTAACAAGAAACAAAAACTTAACAGCAAAATGCAACAAAATACATACAATACAAATAAATATTTTAAATTAATTTATGACTTGATAATAATATATTAAAACTTGCCTGGTATTTGTTTTAATTACGAACCAAATGTTTAAAACTTCTTACCATTACTAGTAGTATAAATTTAAACTCCATATAATATACTTAAACACCACAAATACGTTATAAAAAAATATAAATTCGCTACATAACTAAGTAACATATTTTTAAATATCCATACAACAGTGTTTACCTGTAAATATTTTATTTTTTTTCTACTCCTGTACTGTTATCTGTCTTTTACTTGGTCACGAACACTAATATAAGAACATACATAATATGAGTTCAGAGAAGTCTATACTCTATTCCCCATAACAGCACTAGTGTCGTTATAGTCACTTTACGTTATTGCTAGCAGCCACAGACTTCTAAATCTAGGTTAAACTTAGGTCAAGGATTAAGCGCTCAATTTTAACTTTACGGTAAAAATGAGTGATTAGATCTCTTCCCCGAAATCGTTAATTCCGCGTAGCAAACTTTCCATTCGCATTTTTCCCCACTCGGACTTCTTCCCGCCACTTTTTTTTCTCATTTGCTTGCCTCCTCATTCTCAAATATGGCCAAACGATATTTTGTCTATGGCGAAAGTTTCCCAGTCGCTTCTTTTTGCAATAGTTTTGTTTCTTACGCGATATTTTTCCGAAACTCGAAAGTTTCTATGTCATTTTTTCCGCAGTAACTCATTTTTATAAATTAAAGTAACAAATCAATATGCAATTCAGCTAGAAAACATGAAAATAAAGTTTATTTAGGTAAAGAAGAGTAGTGAAGATAAAATGGCAGAAGATAAGGTAATATATATCATAGATAGGTACCTAATATGATTTCCTAATAAAATCTAGGTAATTATTTTTTCTAATATTGGCGATGAATTTAAGAGGAATAGGTACGTACCTATTAGGAAATCATATTAGGTACCTATCCATGATATATATTACCTTATCTTCTGCCATTTTATCTTCACTACTCTTCTTTACCTAAATAAACTTTATTTTCATGTTTTCTAGCTGAATTGCATATTGATTTGTTACTTTAATTTATAAAAATGAGTTACTGCGGAAAAAATGACATAGAAACTTTCGAGTTTCGGAAAAATATCGCGTAAGAAACAAAACTATTGCAAAAAGAAGCGACTGGGAAACTTTCGCCATAGACAAAATATCGTTTGGCTATATTTGAGAATGAGGAGGCAAGCAAATGAGAAAAAAAAGTGGCGGGAAGAAGTCCGAGTGGGGAAAAATGCGAATGGAAAGTTTGCTACGCGGAATTAACGATTTCGGGGAAGAGATCTAATCACTTGTAAAAATGCACAACTACCAACTTAACAAACAATTAAATTCCTAAGGTTTTTAAGAAAAACAAAACTTTCCGAACTAAATTCATTGATGCCAACATAAAAAAAGTATTTTTAATTTAAGTATATTTTAAATTAAAAAAAAAGTTTACCATAGACACATATCGTCAGTCAAACGTCATATTTGCCTTGTTTCCAGGTTATGATTAATTTTGTATTTTATAATTTAAAACCTCGTCGTAGAAAAAGTATTGTATGCAACGTTGTATAATTAAGTCAAAAAATGCTCATTGCGTCTCTATTTGCGATACTCGCCGCATTCGCGGCTCGTATCGCAACTCACGCAATTCGCATTTTTTGAACCCATTTATACAACTGTTGCATAATAGTATTTTATGCAACAGTTGTATAAGAAGGTTCAAAAAATGCGAATTGCGTGAGTTGCGATACGAGCCGCGAATGCGGCGAGTATCGCAAATAGAGACGCAATGAGCGTTTTTTGACTTAATTATACAACGTTGCATACAATACTTTTTCTACGACAGGTTTTAAAATATAAATAAAATACAAACAAGGCATAACCTGCAAAGAAGGCAAATATGACGTATGACTGTCAGTATGTGTCTATGGTAAACTTTTTATTTTTTAAATGAAGTTGACACGCAGTGAATATATTAAAAATACTTTTGTTTTTATGTTGGCATCAATGAATTTAGTTCAGAAAGTTTCGTTTTTCTTAAAAGCCGTAGGATTTTAATTGTTTGTTAAGTTGGTAGTTGTGCATTTTTACCGTAAAGTTAAAATTGAGCGCTTAATCCTTGACCTAAGTTTAACCTAGATTTAGAAGTCTGTGGTTGCTAGCAATAACGTAAAGTGGCTATAACGACACTAGTGCTGTTATGGGGAATAGAGTATAGACTTCTCTGAACAGTACAGGAGTAGAAAAAATACTATTATAATTATTTCAATGATTTTAGACTTCCCACCGCTTGCGTTTATTTTTTTATGGTGGCAACCCACTTATTTACATTTTTGATCTCGAATTCGATATTCTACTTTACGTATTATTACACCACAAGTCCCTTAGGTATAGGTAGTTTCACGAGAGTTGAGGTGAATCATTACACACACAGCTACATGAAGTACTCATTGCAAAAAAATTGAATGAATGAGATGAATGAGTGAGTAAATAAACACAAGGCTATAGTTTAAACAAAATTTTTGGTCTATCTTGCAATTCACTGTTGAACCTGCTATCGGTACGAAAAAAGAACAGTAATTTCAAGATCCCGCTGTCATTACATGACAGTGTTGTTGTGTGAGTGGCCTCAACTCTCGCGAAACTACCTATACCTAGGTACTTTTTTTTATTTATTTAACAGCCTGTACATTTTTCTTAACTCTGTTTCACAGTAAAGTAACGAGGAGAAATATCTTAGTACCAAATAAAAATATTGTCTGCTCGTATACAGGGTGCCTCGCGGGTTGGAGGACGTGTCCAAGTACCCGGAGCTGTTCGCGGAGCTGCTCCGCGGCGGGCAGTGGACCGTGCAGGAGCTGAAGAACCTCGCCGGCCTCAACATGCTCCGCGTCATGCGCCAGGTGGAGAAGGTGAAGTCAACACTCACGATGACCGGAGCAATCCATGAATACATCTACTTTTTGTCGCTTTTAGTTGCGCAGTGTAATAGCAGTCATTTTTCTTCCCACAAAAGGTACATCGCGCGCTTGAATGTGTGCGCGCCGTGTACGAACGCACTACAAGCAAAGATTTATGAATGCGTAAGAATGCTCCAGTATGGATCGCACTCACGCAGAAGCACGGCCGAAGTTTGACTACTTGTTTGTGTTTATAGTTTAATGATATTGTGTTTGTGTCAGGTCCGTGATGAGATGCGCACCAACGGGGTGGAGCCCGAGGAGCACCCGGACTCGCCCAACGACAACGGCAACTGCACCAGCAACGCCTTCTACACAGAATACGTCTAAGCCGACCATCAGCCAGCCTCCAGCCAACCTTCAGCTAGCCGGCGACGTGACGAAACGATCTACAACCTCCCCGATTTCGTCATTGGATTCAAAGCATTTTTTTGTACTGCCTTAAAATGGATTTCCTCTGTAAATCATGGTCACCCTAACTCATTTTGACAGACTAACTTAGATTTTAGATATTTTAAAAGTGTTTTTCAAAGTGTGGGTTGGGACCTCCTGGCTGGTCACAGAGCCTCTCTGCTAGAGCAAAAAGGAAAAAAAAATACAAAAAATTAAAAAGGATAGTAAGGTTAACAGAAAACGGTGAGATACCTACATAAGGTTATGTAGGGTGACTACTTTGTGTTTACAAAGTATATTTCCCCTCCAGGATTAAAAAATAACTAGTATTCATCTAGTTACTTTTATGACCAGTTTATTATATTCCTATTTAAATTCTCAACCAAGCCTCAGCATTCCCGATCACGTCTTCGGAGTTATCCTGTATACTCACGCAACCATTCACATTTTATATTTAGGCTTAGTTAAGCCCAAATAGAATAGTTAAATCAATTTAAATAATGGTTTACTAATACTTGCAAACAATTTTTACTCTTTAAGAGAAGTTGGAAAACTTCTCTTAAAGAGAAATCAAACCGCCGAAGAAGCGACTAGCTACGAGGGCTGGTTGAAAAGAATCCGAAACGACAATAAAAAAAAAAGAAATAAAACAAAATTTTACTAGAAACGTCATTTGCAGTCTTTTACGATCTCAATACATGTAATTTTAGGAAATAATAATTGTTTGTTTAAAAAATATTCAGCTTTATAGTGAGACAGTTTTCATTTTCATGAAAATGGAGAAAACGGAGGTTCGTGCCGTCATAAAGTTCTATGTTTTAAAAGGGAAATCGGCGACCCAGATTCAAACTAAATTGAATAGTGTGTTAGGGAATTCTTCACCTTCATTTAGCACTATCCACTCTTGGGTGGCAGAATTCAAACGAGGACGAACGAGCTGCAATGACGCTCCCCGTAGCGGAAGACCAAATGAGGTAACTACCCCAGAAATGGTCAGTAAAATAAAAAATATCGTATTAGAAGACCGTCGATTAAAACTCAGGGAGATAGCCCAAATTGTGAACATCTCATCTGAACGCGTTTTGAACATATTACATGAGCATTTGTTTATGAAAAAGCTTTGTGCCAGATGGGTGCCGCGGCTTTTGTACGACGAGCAAAAGAAACAAAGAGTGAATGTTTCAAAGGAGTGTTTGGAACTTTTTAGACGGAATCCCAATGAATTTCTTCGTCGATTTATAACAGTTGATGAGACCTGGATCCACCACTACACGCCGGAGACCAAAGAGCAGTCTAAACAGTGGACTAAAAGCGGCGAACCCGCACCAAAGAAGGCGAAGACGACATTATCGGCAGGCAAGGTTATGGCAACCGTATTTTGGGATGCTAGAGGTGTCATCTATGTGGATTACCTTTAAAAGGGGAAAACAATAAATGGCCCATACTATGCAAACTTGTTGCAAAAGTTGAGTGACGTAGTGAAACAAGAAAGACCCCACTTGAATAGGAAAAAAATATTGTTCCACCACGATAATGCACCGGTCCACACTGCAAAAGTTGCGATGGCAAAAATTAAAGAGTTACGCCTCGAATTACTGCCCCACCCGCCATATTCGCCAGATTTGGCCCCCTGCGACTTCCATCTGTTTCCAAATTTGAAAAAATGGCTAGGAGGGCAGAAATTTTCGTCCAACACTGAAGTGATTGACGCCGTTAACGGCTATTTTGAAGGACTTGACAGTTTTTTTTATAAAAATGGAATAATGGCCCTGGAGAAGCGTTGGTCTAAGTGTATTGAGCTAGGAGGAACATATGTAGAAAAATAAATTAAATTTATTCAAATATCTCTTTTTTCTCCTCTTCATTCCGGATACTTATCAATCAGCCCTCGTAAATCTATCCACTATTTTCTCGCTCAAGGTAAATTTACATAAAATCAGTCGAGATACAGTACGAGTATAATATGTTAAGAGCAGATATTATGACTGATCACACTGCCATAACTCTCGGTCCACTAGTTTTGCGTAGTAGTTGTAGAGCTTATCTCTCAGCGATGCTCGCCAAGCGACAGAACACTCGCCGAGAAAATCATTTGTAACATGTATACTCATGCTGTAATCGTCCATCACACTCGCACTCTCACCTATCCAGTAACAAAACTTGAGCTTGCTTCTCGCCAAATCGCTTCTGGTTCCTCGCTGGCCGTCGGCGGTGGGAGAGGTAACTAACACACTGTATAAATAGCAAAATCGATGGATTGACCCATAAATGTATTACTAATTAAATTAATATTGGTCCGGTTTCTCATTCCATTAATTATCATAATAACTGATTCAATATACAATTGTCAGATGCCACGGCTAAATGAGTGCCTAATAAATCAACTGATTCAGCCAACTGTAATTATATAAATGAAATTCAAGTAAAATTATTCAAAATATCTATTTGGAGGTATTAAAATTGGGGTGGTTCGAGTCGCTTGGTTATACAAACGAATAGTAGGTTAACAGTTTATTTAAACGACGTCAATTGTGGTGAGAAGTGTGTTTTATATCATAGCTGGATATATTTTTATTCGCCCAACGATATGGGAAGTCCCATTGAGCTGAAAAATATATATTTTTAGTGATCAAAACCTTGGTTATGTGTGATGCTATAGATAGAGAGTGCTTACGCGCCAAAGGCCGATATTTTTGTTATAGTGCGCCGAGTTACGGACATGCTTCTATGGGAAAAGTTCACATCCGGATACCAGCACCAAATTTTAGTATGTTGTTAGGCATGGTCTCTGGACCCCAAAACTGCCGGGAGACAGTCTCTGAAAGGTCAAGGTCACCGAATATGACGTCATTCATCTATCTAATGTTTAATTGTGACAAAACTACATATCTCATATCCACATAAGTGATATAGATGAAAGGTAATTAAATGTGCTATAAATGACTTTTAAATTTGAATTTCATAAATGTTATACTTTAGGAATTATTCACACAATAGTATAAGGCACTTATATGGTAATACATGTGTTACTTTGTGTCAGTTCCTCACCATGGCTGTTATTTGCTCTTCTACTGCTCCCATGCATCGGGTGAATAATTCTTCTCCTTCGTTGATTTTACTCAATACTTCTTTGTTCGAGTTGGCAATAAAAGCAGCTTGGGCAAAGGTTTGGCCTGAGTTGGCCAGATTGGTCAAATATTCGGTCACAGTGCGCTTAATAGCCTGTCCAGCAGACCCCTCTGTATTCCCCTGATAATTTTTGAAAGATGCATGTAGGTATTCGCCAACTGCATGTGCGGCATCTATTAAGAGGACAAATCTATCTCTTTGTAATGGCTTGGTTTGCATGGGTCCGTACAAAAGCTTAGCGAACGGTCTCTCCTGTTCTGGCAGATTGTGTAAGAATTCCCAGGATTCTCGTAGGACTCCGAGACAAGAGCCTTGAAGCTGTTTCATTGCCAACAATTCTGGATGTCTCTCAAAGATGTACTCTTGGACAATAATTTCAATGTCAAAAAAAACAATACGGAAATTTAAGTTTTACAGCAAAACTAAAACATTTAAGTTATGCAAATGTACTACAAAAACAATTTATTAAGCTTCATAACATAGTTTAAATCTTGAAAATCTGTCAATAAATATAGAAGCTATAGCTCAAAAACCTTGAGCACGCGAAATACTCCCGTAGTACCCCGAGTTATGGAAAAAAAAATACTTCCGGATACCAGCACCAAATTTTAGTATGATATTAGGCATATACTCTGGACTCCAAAACTGTCGGGAGACAGTCTCTGAAAGGTCAAGGTCACCGAATATGAAGTCATTCATCTAGCCGCTCCCAAGTTCTTAAGAATGTTTAATTGTGACAAAACTACACATCTCACATCCACATAAGAGATATCAAATGAAAGGTAATTAAATGTACTATAATTGCTTTTGTTTTTGTAGTACATTTGCATAACTTAGTGTTTTTAGTTTAGCTGTAAAATTTAAATTTCCATACGGATTTTTTTTTGACATTGAAATTATTGTGTGATTAATTCCTAAAGTATAACATTTATTCTTAAGAACGCGGGAGCGGCTAGATGAATGACGTCATATTCGGTGACCTTGACCTTTCAGAGACTGTCTCCCGGCAGTTTTGGGGTCCAGAGACCATGCCTAACAACATACTAAAATTTGGTGCTGGTATCCGGATGTGAACTTTTTTTCCGTAACTCGGGGCACTTACTTTCTTGGAACTTCTCATATTGTCACACACAGAGAATAGGCACACACAAATTTTGATGTCTATAATATAGATCGTTAACGTATTTTCGTTTGTATAGAGAACGGGGCGACTTGAATCTCCTTAATATTCGACATTCAAATGGTTGCGTGATATTTGAATGGAGGTTGATTATAACGGCTTTTAGCGACGAGGCTTCTTTAATTATTTCTATTTCGTTTATTAAAATATATGAGGCAAAATACTCGTCTCAATGTTTACTCTGATTTATATAGTAAAGCATATTATAACAAGCGATCCATGTCGCCGACACTTAAAAGAAATCGTATCTAACAATATAGTAGGGAAAAAAACGTAAGTATAAACTTCATGCATTATTAATAATCCTTATATACACCGTGGGCCCGTATAACCCGACCAACTTTAACCATAGATTCTAACAACTATTAGAAGTAAAAAAGTTATGTGCTGTATAGTCGATTAACGCTTACTTTCCGAGATATTCATAGTTTTTAAAATAAAAACTCCCAACTGTAACAAGCCCTAATAAATGTGACTAAGATACTTTTACTGATTTTTTAAAATCCTTTAACTAAACAGCAATTAACCTTCGCAGTATTAGTTGGTAAGCGATTACAAAGCCAAAATATTGACTTTTCGTTTCCATTTTAGCTTTTTTTTACCTTTTATAATAACTTTTTCTCCAGTAAGGACATGTTTATAACGAGGGACTGAATTTATTGATTTGTTTTGTTCCATAAGACTATCAATGTAAAATGACAAAATTCGACCTATGTTGATATAACGTTATTTACTTGTAATACCATCAGGAATACGTGGTTAAAGTTAGTTAGTCGGGTTGTACGGGGCCACGGTGTATTATCAAACCGCGTTTAGAAAGGGATTGAGCTCATATGTCATTTTTGAACTAATGCATGATATGACATTGTCAGTGGTAGAGTATGCAGATAAATTAAATTGTTATTTTGGTACAATGAAGTTCTAAAGCATGGAAAAAATATCAAATTATACAGCTTGTTTTTATTGATTTCCGATAGCATTAAGAGATAGTTCTTCAGATCAAATAGAGTTACTTTCTTAAACACCGTTTTTAAAGTATTTTAAGTATGATTTTATAATTTATGTACAATTGGTAAGTGGTGTCATTGATGTAAAGTCAAAACTGTCACAATTGCAATTTTACATTTACGCTAAAGGAGGTGAAAGTGAGAGGTCACATTTATTGATCAACACGATTCTGATTTAGTTTGTATGAAAAAGTAAAAACAAGTCTCATTTTGTATTTAAAAGAAACCCATATACATATAAGTTGATTGCTGTTAATGTACTAAGCGACGTGTTGAATTAATCGTAAATAAAAAAACACGGTGTATTACTTAAATAAAATACAAATATTGTAAATAATTACTTTAAGAACCATAAAAATGATTCAGTCATAACGCTATCGTCATCAGAGCTCTCAGTATCAGTACCGTTTAATACTTTACCGCGATTCATATTGTATACAAACGTATTTTTGAAAAGCTACGGCAATTTGATAAAGCGAAATAATGTGACTGGTGACAGATTTGTCAAATATGATAATACTATTTTTTATTAAACAAATGACAATATTTACCGAGAATAGAGTTTAAATATGCAAATCATATTTAGCTATTAATTCTATTATCTATAAGGGTCTGCACTTATGAAGATATCAAAGATTGGTTTATGATTATATTTAATCATTTATTAAGTACACTTGTGCTAACGGTACACTCGAATCCCTTTCTCAACGCGGTTTGATAATATATATTACGCGAAGCCGATTTTTGTACATTCCAGCAGATCCACATTTATGGTCCGATGTTGATAATTTATAGGTCATTAGATGCGTCTTATACTGGAGAGTTGCATAAAACTCTTGGTTTTATAATTCTTTTACGAAAAATTACTGAAAAATCCATTTTAAAATAATACCTTGCTCTAGCCACGTGACCTCCGTTTTGACACAACATGACCACAAAAAAATTAATTACTAAATAATTGACGTTGGGTTTCTCCATGCAAAACGGAAGTGTACTGTGAGATTGTATAAAAAATCATAAACACAGGAAGTATCAAAACATGATAGTAAATATTCTGTAAAAAGGTCGTGCGCTCTTGATCTCGCACATACTAAATACGTTTTTTTCTGTACTCAGTATTAGATACGAGCCTATTCAAAAAAGTGACGCTTTGTATCTACATCAAATTCTTTGAGAATCGGCCTCAATCTATTTTTTATAAGGCCATATTCATGGAACTCTCTCGAAGCGTGTATCACAAAATCTTTATAATTATACTTGTCCTGCAGATCTGTGTCGATAGGTACACAACAAAATCGCTTAGCTTCGAGGTAATTAATAACTAAGTTTTTTGTGCAAAGAAATAAACTTCAAATGGATATACCTAATTTAGAAGACTTAAGCGATTTTTTTTCGATCGACATATGTAAAATAACTCTCACCGATGGTCGCAAGCTGGCAAAGGGTTGAACCCTATAGTTCCGAAAGCTTGTCTTTGGTAATTTTAATCAGACTAGCATATTCAGTGTTGAAGATCGGAATAGGTAGTGCAATTTGGGGTAATAGCTTGGGACTGTGTACACAGTGGCGGCAAATATTGGCAACTCGAAATGCAATGTTACCCTGGACGAACAAGCGGCCTGAACTGCGTCATAGTTGGAAATCTTACACTCGGCCAACACCCGTACTAAAGGAGGGCAGGCTGTGACAATAAGGGGTCATTCAAATATTACGTCAGGAGGAAAGGGGTTTTAGCCTAGCCAAACGGTACAGCATTTTTGTTAAAAAGATTGAAAAAACGTGACACAGAAGGGACTACGTTTCCCTTCTGAGAGGGAGGAGGGAAACGTGAAAAATCAGAAGAATGGTGTGACGTAATGGATTGATGTCCCCTAAATGTACTGTTATTCAAGCTCGTGAATTACAATTAAACCTGAAACTGTAATATAAAAACCCCAAATACACGCAAAAATAAACGTAAAAACTATTTCGAGTTGGTCCCGTAGATGTTGACCGCAATTTCTCGCTGTATCGCAATGCCAAAGCTACAAGTGAAGACTTATATGAAGTCATTCGGAATCCCACGAGATAGCACTACGCATTACGATAATTCAGTATATAACCGTAACAGTTAGTAAATGGATGTAATCAGTGTTGTAGATGCATGATAGATGTTCTCTTCCGTGCGCACTCTTTCCAAACACCGCCACGGTCAGTACAAAATGGCCGCAGCATGTAACAGCCAATCACAACGCGCGTACATTGCGTACCGTCACGAATACGCGTCCCTATTGGCTGTTACATGCAGAGTCACGGCCATCTTGTGCGAGCTGTGCAGGCCATTCTATAAAGGTGACACATGTGAACTCAAAAAGGCGCTTTCCACCAAAAAAATACCACGTTTCGCTAAAGATTTTCAAAAATTGTCGACTTCATCTTCCTGTCACATGTCACCTTTGTATAACAGGACGGATGACGTATAAAAGCGAAGCTCGTTCAATTAAAACAACATTTAAATAGCTAGATTGCTTTAAGACAGTCGGTAAATACCAACAAGGTGATATTGGGGGAATTTTTCCTTGCTTTCCATAGCACAGAAGTACTTAACATTATTGTTCCATATACGTAATGCTTCAGGGGCGGCTTGTTTTATTGATTGTTTCAAAAACAAAAAAAACAAAATATTGTTATTTCCTTTAGCTGCAATGACTGGTGAACCCTACCAGTAAACACATATACTTGCAACACATCTAATCATACTTATTGAACTGCACCTATTTGTATCAAAATAAGTAAAATAATAAGTAGTAATTCTGAGGACTATTATTCTCCCAATACATATAAACTTCAAAGTTTCTAAAGCGACTCCAGTCCAGTAGCTTCTAATGCTGTTAGCAGACGTTATCGCTTAAAATAAAATTCCTTTTGTGATTTCCACTTCGGTAAGAACATTGTTAACTTGCAAAACTTCACTTCTATACGTCCGTCTTCACGGCCCCTCGTGTCTACATATCACCAACTGTATTATGATATATATCCTCTTTGCTAAATTACTTTCTTTTAACAAAATTTGGGTCTTCCATTTTGTTTTCCACGGTGGGAAGTACCTACAGTAGATAGTTTAAAATAAATACTGAGACTTGGCAACTTGGACATAGGACCACAAATTATTCTATTGAGTATTGGTATTATATGACTTTTGGTGTCATTTCAGACATATATATTTATGCCTCATCCGCCATAAAGTGGCTTTTACCGCACGCTACGCGTACGAGAAAAGCCGCTTTCTGGCCAAGTGTAGACATACAGTTATGTACACAATACGGGAGGTAATAAAGAAAGCCCTCGATTGTATATTTACGTCCCTCGCTTGCAGCTCGGGCCGCAAACATCTGCGATCTCGGCCTTTCTTTATTTTACTAGGGAATCTCTCTAATCTGAGTACCCTCTAAGGTTATAAAATTTCGTTTATAGAATGTCAAAGTTGCTAAGCTCTTCTGTAATGGGAATTAAAACTAAATTAAAAACTCGGGATAAACAACTTTTTATTTAGATAAAAACTATGGGTAAGAAACGAATGGTACGATATAAGAGTAGGTAGCAAATAAAATTGTAATGATGTTGAAGAAGGGATTAAAATGGCTGCTCACGCAAGCGAGACCGCGACCGCTAGAGCAAGAAAACCATACTGCCATTACTTTTCCGTAATTGATAAAAGCTGTCAAAGGTTGAGAAAATTGAATTTGAGAGTTCCAATCAATTCCTATTATGGCGACGCTTCTCTCGGCACTTGCAAAATATTCGTGTCCTATTTCTTTGGATTGCCATTAGGAGTAAAAGATTTGCGTATATTTTCCAGATTTCTGGGTAAAGTTTATGTAGAGTGATGCAAATGGTATTTTCTCGCTCTAGCGCCGCTTTCTGGCGGGTCTAGAAGCCAACATTAAAAGTAGGAAGAGCAAAACCGGTTTTGTTAAGTAGAATTGGTTTTAACCGGTTTTTTCTGTGGGTAAAACCGGTTTTGAACTGCCTAGTTAAAGTGTGAGGTGGAATAAAATGCTTATGATTTTCTATAGATTTTTGGAGTAGGTCTTCGAAGTGAAATCACTTTCTGCGCTTGGTATAATAGATATTCGGTAGTGAATTCTCTTGCTGTTACATTGTGTGTCTCACCTCCCCTGTGCAATAGGTATTTTTTGTGACGTATTAATCGGTGTCAAAAATACATAATTGTAATTCTAAGAAAATTGTAGTGATGTTTAATTGTTCGCAATTTAACTTGTCGATGTTATTTATGTACTGATTATTACCTAAAAGGTTACAATAGGTTTCAGTGTTAAATAAACGATTAATACGTCATTAACTAGGATTAAGTAACACTTGGTATATTGTAATGAAGCTGTGCCAAACTATGTCCTCACTTACGTGATTGATTATATATTTTGTAACCAAATAATTTTCATAGTTTTAACTTTATCTCGTACTCGTGAACAGTGCCAATTTATAAATAAAATTATGTCATTAAAGTTTTATTAATAAGTGAATCTCGTTTGCCGAAGAAGTGACGCTCATAAAACTGCAGAGATTAAAACAGTTACATAACTGCATGTGTAAAATGCTTGCACAAACACACGCAGTTTAAAAAGTCATGCATTCAACGTTATAACACACAAGTGAATTGTTACGCTCGTTTTTCAACCATTAAATTGCCAGAGTGCCAGTTCTCTACACTGAAGGGAAGACAAAAGGTTACATAATGCAGTTTGTAAAAGTTTTATTTGGCCGATTTATAATTTTGAAGGCATTTTATAAATGACTTTTGTGTTAATGACACAGTTACGTTGATCATATACGATTGCGTGGTCGATTACGATCCAGGGATGTTGCTGATATTGGCATCCGCATTCTCTTCTGCGGAACTTCCGTATGCATTTCAAAGTCCGCATCCACATCCACAATCAAACGTTACAGGACTTACGCGAATGCGGATCTGTGCAATTCGCTGCAAGAATGAGGCCCAGCGGGAGCGCTAGCGTATTTCTATATGTTAGTTTAAAGAGCTTTTATCGAATATAATTCTAATATTAAGACTATTTGCTTCAGTTATATGACTCACAGCACGCGTGAGAAAATCCTTGACGCTTGCTGAGTTTGATTGACTACAAAATTCATTTATTTTATGTAATTTCCCCTTTGTCTTTTATATAAGCATATTTTTTTTAACACGCCTTTGTCCAAAAATTGTCCGCAACATCCCTAGTACGATAACAAAGTCATGTGTAATCTTTCCATGATTTTCACGGGCATGAAGGAGAAAGTCAGACTTCATAACGGCCCGGTCAGTCAAACCTAAAAACGGCAAGCGGCGGCCATATGTAGAAGTGAGAGGTCGGAACGCGGTCTCTCGCTCCCGCCTATGGAGCTGACGCCGCCGCCGATGTCGTGGCCGGCCCGAAAAGTGAGTCTCATAAGTCAAATCGTGATAAAACTGCAAGTACTTATTAAAAGTTATTGATCAAAAATAATAACCGAGCAGCCTAGTACAACGCAAAATGAGCGTGCGAAACTTTGCAATTTTTGACTGCCTCGCTCTAACAATTCACTTATTTCTCTTTCACAGAACTTTTAGTTCAGTTATAAATGCAATAAGATTTGCAAAGATCTGTTATTTCAATAAAATTGACTTGAATTGTGAGACTCGTAAAGTTTAAGTATGATGTTTGATTTCTAAAAAACCGTTTCAGATTATATCCCTTGAGAAAAGTCACATTTAGCTTCCTTAATATTCTGTAACTATAACTAAACCAAACTAAACCAAACTAAGAGAAACACACAAAGTAGTATTTTATTCTTGTATAATATAAGACAGTTTCTGTAACAGTACAAGGACTTGGCCTTGACTCCGATCTTGAGCTAGGACACCTGGTAGATGCTTATGCGGTCTGGTCCTAAAAGTGTGTGTTATAATTTATCGGAAACTCCAACGCCGGCAGGAAATTTCACACTTTCGCCAAAGTATAAGGAAAGAAGGAGCGCGCAATCAAAGTATAAAGACGAACAAGTAGTCCAACTTCGGGCGTTTAGGAGCGCGCGACGCGTATTCACACAGACGCGCGATAGCACATCTGTGTGAGTCCGATCATACTGGAGCATTCTTAGATGGTTTTCCACCGGCAGGGCGAAACGAGACGAGGATTGAATTGAATTTTTTACTGTGCAGAACAAATGTAGAAGCGTACCGTTTTATGCGACTTTTCTCAACATGGTTTTAAACTGACTCGAAGTTACTTTTTTTCTAATTTTTGTCATGATGACAATAACCAAGCACGATGTACGAGAGTCACTCGAAATTGAGCTGTGAAACTTATTATATATTAATGAGAATAAATATTATTATTATATAATATATTGTGGAAAAACTATTTCTTAGAAATTATGACTGAACAATTTTTGAAACTTTATCGTGTAGTGTTATTAAGTGTTTCGTTTTTAACTGCATTTTCTTTGACACAAGCGCAAGAAGGTACAATAAATAAATGTTATGTATATTCTTGAAATATCAGTAAATCAACAGAGAAACTTAAGATCAGTTTATTGTAACATTTCTTATTTTAGTGACAGGTTAAACTACCAATCGGCCACTTCAAATGTCGCTGTTCGTTGTGCCATATTATTACATTATTTAAACAAATGCCGCTGTTATGATGTTAACGTGTCCAATTAGTAATTTTGATATATATTTTTATTTTCTATGGCAATAATGACACAAATTGACATGCTGTGTAGAAATGGCAACATTTAAGTACACCAAACTGTGGCGCCATCTGTATATAGCTTCGCGTTTTCAATCTTGTTTTTACCAATCGTCAGTTCCGAGCACGTAAGTGAATTATTGTTTTTACTCCAATTTTTATTTATACAGGAACGATACCTTGCTTGAATATACATTTTTATGTTTAGCTGATCATTTTTATCTTTAAATTATTTTCATTCAAAGCAAATTCAATTATGTCTTCAAAATAGCTTCTGTGTTCTGAAAAATATACGATGTATTCAATTTTCAACCTTCATTACTTCTCGTACAATTCAAAACGCATTAGTCCATTTTTATGTTGTACCTTTTCAGAACTGGTTAAATGAAGAATTCTACAATAACAATGGTATTGCCTAAAGTTGATGGCGTACAAACGTTTATTTTTAATCAATAGCTGTATTTTTCTATAACTGTTTTCAATACTGGCAACATTTGGGAATGCCAGCCGGTTTTTGCCCGATAGTTATGTTATGAGATAAAAACCGTTTCTTTTTTAAGATATGTGTACCTTGTGCGCTTGTGTGTTTGCGAGGCTCATAGCTCTGTCACTCGCACACATATACATATATTCTGTACTTTATATCCAGCTACGAGCCGAGCAAACTTTAACCAACGTTTTATACTATAACACTGTTTGAGAATAAACACCTTCCTGTATACTGAACACTTAGCGGGAGTTTCATTTTAACACCTAATGCTGGCTGTGCACACGCGAGACTATTAACAGCTGCGATTATTGCAAGTTTGTACAGTGTACACGTTTTGTTAGGGCCGATACAGACGGACTGCAACCCAACTGCAACTCCCTACGATTTGTATGGGAACTGCATCACAACTGCGCAGTCGGCGTGCAGTTGTGATGCAGTTCCCATACAAATCGTAGGGAGTTGCAGTTGGGTTGCAGTCCGTCTGTATCGGCCCTTAGACCTGTCTTGAGATCTCGTTCTCGATGAGTTGGCACATCCAGCTGAATGTCCGTTTCCTCGTGAGTTAAAACCCTTTAGAATTAGCTGCAAAAAACAACTGTCAGACCTCGATAGTCATTGAATAATAGAAAAGTGATATATGGGTAAGGCTCAGAAGCATTTTAACCATCCCATCCGATGTGCTAAAAAAATTGGCATTTATGCGATGAAAAATGCAGAAGCGTTTTAGGAATATAGATAAAATATTAACGAATCTTCTTATTATCATTTAAATTTAAAGCATTTTCTTATCGCTTATAAGAATATTGTTTAGTTAATGAAATAAAAAAAGAAAAATAAAATTATGTTAGTCACATTATTTAGGGCTTGTTACACACTTGGAAATTTTTATTCTAAAAATATAGAATATCAAAGTAAGCGTTTTTCGACTATACATAATTTAACTTTTTTTACTCCCAATAGTCGTTAGAATTCAGTTAAAGTTTGTCGGGTTACTCGTTCCCACCGCCCCCGCCGCCGAGCCTAGACCCACAGAAATTTGTATGATGTATGATTAAACCATTTCTGGGGACTGATATCATTCTAATGAATCAAATTGGTGATTTTCACGAGTGAACAATGATAGTTTCAACTGTAAGTGTAAAATATCACCGGGTTCACCAGAAGTTGCGCGTAGTTCCGTGACTGACAGACTGACAGGCAGCGGAGGCGGTCGCAAATAGATACAGGAAATTGGAAGACATGCCCTCAGGGCGCGGGAGGAGGAAGCCATGACTAGCGATGTGATGTGACGAGTTGAATTTCAAACCGATTTGACAAAAGGAGGAGCGAAATAATTATAATGTTTGCAACGATAACGCCTACCAAAACTGAGGTTGAAATTTGCCTCATATCGCCCACATTTAGCGATCAATACGGCTTACAGTTGTGGCGCGATAGTTAAGAACAAGATTATTTTTTCCATACAACAGCCTACATACATTTCAAATTGGATGATAATTTAAAATGTACTTGACCAATTTCATTATTGACAAAATGTATCCGTGTTTAAACAAGGTTTTCTATAGTTATTATAAAACGTCTGTAAAATGTGTACCTTAAAAAACACAAAATGGGCAAATCGACACTTTTTATAAGTTCATACATCGTTCTTAATTAAAGAATCAACTATAAAAAGTTTTTTTCCTATAAGAACGACGTCTTACAGCCACTCCGTTTTAGTTAGTTGCGTGGTTGTAAGATGTCGTTTGTAGTAACTATTGTTGCGCCGGTGGTATATGTCAAACTTCAAACGTAATTATCCGTGCTTTAGAAGCGTTTTAGCAGGCTGAAAAGTGATTTCAGACCGTTTCAGAGGTGCCGCTTTCACGTACTAGAAGATCAAAAATTCACCGTCGTTGCCGTTGTTTTCAGGCGCCTGAAACATGTTTCGGTGCGCGACTCCGATTCGCACTTGACCGGTTTTTTAAATCGAATCATATATAAGTGACGGAGTACGGTAACGATCATTAAAAAGAACTGAGAAATTATAGTTTTTGTCGGTAAAAAATACGGATTTTTGTTAAGTCCGTCGTCTCCGCTGATTGAAGTCCCTCGATGTGAGCCGCAGCCAATACAAAAGCCATTAACCAAACTTGAAAGACAATTTCCTCGGGAAATTGAAAAACTTAGCCTAATCTCCCTCCACCTAATACAGGCTACTAGCTTATTGAGAGTCACGGGTACGCGGGAGGTGGGGGGGGGGGGGGCACGAAGCTCGACTTGGCCCAGATGTAAAGTTAAACCACTTTTCCAATCCATTCTTTCCAATTTGAACTGCAAAACTAACATTGTAATAGCATTTATTTTTATAGGACTACAAACTTATGTGTGCAGTTGTGACTGAAATTGCAACAGTTTTAGGTTTTTTAGGACTTGATAGGCTAAAAACTAACTATGTTTAAAATTTGGAGTTTGTAGGTCTGCTAGAAGTACCTTGGAATTATGATGATCATCGTCAGTCAGTCAGTGACAAAACTAAGGAACTTTGATATGCGATAGTTCTTAAACTACGCGTTCAAGTTGAATGATATTGAGAATACCTAAATCAAATCAAATCAAATCAAATCAAATCAGTTTATTGCGTTACATGTTGTTATAAAGTTCTTAAATACTAATACAGCTTCAACATGAACCTTGTAAAGGCACAGCAACATTAATTACCTAATTAATTTATTTATAATTATTATGAGTGCTTCAATAATTCATATTACATATATTATAGCAATTGAACATTCGATAAAATATTATTACTATTAAAACAATAAACTATTAAATTATGAATTATTATAATGTAAAACTAGATTTGCCAAGTCAGTTCAGGACATAGAAATTATTTCTCATTTAAGAATTCTTCGATTGAGTAGTAGGACTTGTCTATTAAGTATCTTTTTAATTGGAATTTAAAATTATTTATATTAGTTTCTTCCTGAAGTAACTTCGGGATCTTATTGTATATCTTAACGGACATGGCAAAGGGACCTGAATTGACCATTTTCATGTTCGAGTCAGGCATTGCTAGTCTATTTCTGGGACGTAGGCTTGACGAGTGGGAGTATTGTGGGAATAAGTATCTATTATTTTTCACAAAAGTGCATGTCTCCAAAATGTACATAGATGGTAAAGTTAGTATTTTGCGTTCGATAAAATAGTTTTTACAGCTAGTCATATTATTTACATTAACAATAATTCTGAGGCACCGTTTTTGTAATCTAAATAATTTTATTGCATCTGAACTATTTCCCCATAGGACTATGCCGTATTGGAGCCAAGCATGTGCGTATGCATAATAGGCACACGTAGCTGTTTTAGCATCGGTACATTTCTTAAGCTCGTATAGTGCATAGGTGAACCGACTAAGTTTTACAGAAATTGCCTGTATGTGATCCTTCCAGTTTATTGTGGAATCGATATGTACACCCAGTAGTGGAAAAGATTTAACGCATTCTAATTTAATATTTTTGAATGAAAAATCTATGTTTAAACATCGTTTCTGATAGGGCCTAAAGTGCATGAGTTTCGTCTTATTAAAATTTAGTTCTAGATTGTGGTCATCCAACCAAGTTGCAATATTAGAAAGGGTTAAATTTAAGCTATTTTTCAGCTCGAGATCATTTTGGCAAGGAATAATCAATGATACGTCGTCAGCAAAGAGTGTACAAAAGTTTTCCACAATTTTAGGTAGGTCATTTATGTATATTAAAAATAAAATACACCCAATAACGCTTCCTTGAGGTATTGAGCGATTAGTCTTTATTGTTTCCGAGTTATATGTGCTTATATTGCCCGTAAGATGGTTATGGTATTCCACTTCAACGCATTGCATTCGTCCTGTAAGATATGATACAAACCAGCTGTAGGCTATACCTCTGACGCCTATTCCGTACAATTTATGTAATAGGATATCATATAGAACGCGATCGTATGCTTTGCTCATATCTAACAGAACACCTATAGCGTATTTTTTGTCGTTGATTACATTCAGCACTTCGGTTATATACTTATATACGGCTAGGGTCGTAGAGCGGCCTTTCCTGAAACCATTCTGAGAGTCGTCAAAAATCTTGTACTTTTCACAAAAAGAGTTCAGGCGGGTCGACATAGCAGTCTCAAAAATTTTTGAAAAGGTAGGTAGAAGGGCTATAGGTCGATAATTGCAACAATCGCTCTGACTACCCTTTTTATGGATAGGTTTTATTATAGAGATCTTAAGATTATCAGGAAAAACGCCGTCTGCAAATGATTGATTGATAAGAAGAGTTAAGGGTAGAGCTAATTCCTCGGCGCATTTTTTAATTAACACTGCAGGAAGTTCATCGTGACCAAAACTACGTTTATTTTTCAGACCTCTAATTATTTTTAAGACTTCCTTTGGGGTGACGGGGCTCAAAAATATTGAATTTTCTGATGGTGTAATAACTGTCCGTCCACGTGGGGGCTCAGAGGAGCTATGTACAGAGCCAACTGATGAGAAGAAGTCATTAAATGAATTTGCAACTTTGATTGGATCATCGGTAGATACATTGTTGATTTTTAGGTTAATGTTTTTTCTATTTTTTACTGGAAATTTATTGGTTTGTTCTTTAACTATATGCCACATTGATTTCACCAAATTATCTGATTTTTTCATTCGTTTAATGTTTTCAAGTTTCTTTGATGCTAATACAGTCTTTTTAAGTAATTTCTCGTATTGTTTGTAGTTATTATTTAGGATGGGATGATTCAATTGCGATATTAACATTTTCAGTTGTCTTTTGTGCTTACAAGATAATCTAATACCAGTTGTCAACCAGGTTTTCTTATTACCTGTTTTTATTATTATTTTACGTTTTGGCATACACAAATTTAGTAAGTTGGTTAATATGTTATTTAAATAATTATAATTTTCATTTACATTTTTATTCAGGTCAATTATACTACAAAGATCTATTTTATTTAATTCAGATTTGAACCAGTTCATATTTTTATCATTGAATTGCCTTTTTTGGGTTGTCCAGCTACGTCGCAGATTTATTACTTTAGATGGTATGTTTATAACTAATCCCTTATGATCCGAGAAACCATATTCATGTACATTGACAATAAAATTCTTACATGGAAAGTTTGTAAAAATTAGGTCTATACAGGTAGCGCTAGTATTTGTGATTCTAGTTGGGGTGTTTACATGCTGTTTATAATTATAGCTATTCATTAAATTTAACAATGTTTTTGTGCATGTTGTTTGTTCTAACACATTTATGTTAAAATCTCCCCCAATCACAATATCACGTTTACTATATTTTTTCTGCAGATGTTTGAGCATATTTTCCAACGACTCGTAAAATCTATCGGGCATTCTTTTTCTATCTGGCCAATATAGACTTATCAGAACTTTATTTAAATCTGGAATTTCTATGGCACTTACTTCAAATATAGACTCTATTGACATATCCACTATATCTTTACAATCTACGCAATCTAAATCTTTCTTGACTAACAGACATACTCCTCCCCCCTCACAATTTGTTCTACAATAACATGATGCAAGCTTGTATCCATCGACGCTTAGAAGATCTAATTTAGACGGAGAAATCCAGGTTTCTACGAGACAAATCACATGTATATCTCTGTTTTTATCCGTCTCCTCTTCAATCAAATGTCGTTTGTTCTTAAAACTGCGTATATTTTGATATAATACATTCAAACTATTCTCGAAAAAACGTTGTAGCTTGCTGGCTCCCATTCAGTGACTTTTCATGAGATGGTGGTTTATCTGTAGATGTATGGGCACTGCTCGACATGGGTCGAGTCGTATATTTTTCAGATATATTCGTGCTTGACGTGTGTTCATATTTGTATTCCTTGCCATCTATAATAAGTCGATTGTCTTTAATATGTGCGCGCCGGCCTTTTTTGCGGGCGTCGATCATAACTTCTATTAGTTTTCTTCGGTTTTGTAGCGATTCGGCATCTAACAACTCTGATATACTTAATCCTGTATTTTTAAAGAAATATCGGTTTTGAAAAATATATTTGGTCATGTTTTTGCTCAGTAATTCAATCATTAAGGGTCTCCGGTGACCTTTTTTTCCTAATCTTTTCAAATCCTCTATACAGCCCGTTAAATCGATATTAAGTATATCTTGGAAAAGGTATAGCACTCTTCCGTGCAGGTCGTTTTCAGTTTCCCATTCGTCTTCCTCCAAACCATACAATACTATTTTTTTGGTTTTGTACGGTTCAGGTGTTTCCAATTTTATTGTGTATTTTTCTTTGTTCTCTGCACTATGGTTAGCAATTAACTTTTTTATTTCGTTAATCTCTGTGCGTAGCTTGAGACATTCAGCGCTTAAATTTGTTATTTGTTGGTCCATTTTGCTCGTATGTTCTTTGAGATGTGATTGTTCTAACGAAAGAGTTTTTGTAGTTTGTATAATGTCTTGCGTTAGTTTAGAGATCTCACTAGTAGTTACCGAAATAATTGTCGACTTTAATTCACTGAGCAAGCAGTCATGCATGCTCTTCATTTTTCTATCGAACAAGGCTTCGAATTCTTGTATTGTAATTGATTTATTGGTACTTGCAGTGGAGGTAGAAGCCGAATATTGTGTCTGAGATTTAATTGTATCGTCTAGAATACTAAGGTCTTGTTGAGAGGAAAGTAGTGTACTTTCTTCATGCGGCTTTACCACTTCCTTTATCGCAGTGGCAGTTTTATTTTGCATTTGTTGATTTGAAGATGTTGGGCCTGTGCGGCCTGATGGTTTAGAAGTTACTGTACTCTTGCCGGTCGTGGCCAATTTCTCTGCTGAGGTAAGCTCTGAGTCTTTCATGCCTGCAGGCGATGCGGGCGTATTATCTCCAAGCCGCCGGCGGGTGATTAACTGACAAGAAGGACATTTCCAAGAAGATTTTAAATCCTCTTGCTTCTCTCTAAACTGTGCCGATGTGTAATTTACACATTGATAATGATAGCAGCCTTTACACTGAGTGCAAATCAGGCGCTCTAATTTGGCGGTTTTATTTTCGCAAGCTAAACAATTCATTTTTATTCTGAGTTCCAATTCGCGTTAGAACTACCGCGCTGGGTCAACGGTCAGTGAAGTTGTAAATAAATTAACGTCCGCGCTAATTTGAGCTCTGAAATTATCAATGTAGCGTTCGAAAAGCAATAAGCTGCTGCGCGAGATGCTGATAACGTTGATGCTTATGTGTGCGTGGGCTTGTAACGTCGGGCGACTCGGGCGCTTTTGTTAACCACAGCTGTCCAGCGGCAAGCGCATGCATGTGTGCGTAGAAGCGAGCAGAGTTTAATTGTTCGTTAGATATTTTTTTAAATTAGTTTTGATTGTAACTCACGATTCTGATGTCCGATTTTAAATTCACAAACACCAATGTATAGTTCAAATCACTGGCTTTCCGTAGGTATATGTTTGTAACGTATTCACTCAAAATTTGAAGTACACTCTATTAAAATTTTACAGCGAGCCGAGAACACGTCTTTCTATCGCAGCGCCGCCCGCGCCTCCTATAATTCTTATTGTGCTGAAATTTCAGGGTTCTAGCTTTAGCCAGTACAAAATTACGGGAGGCTGAAAATGGCCTGAATGGCTTCGAGAATATAGTACGGCCGTGCCTTTGTTTTGCTCGACTTGGCGGGGGCACTGCCGTGCGTGCGTGTGTGTGTGTGTGTGTGTGTGTGTAGTGCAACGTACAGAAGTGTTTCTTTCTAACAAAACTGACGCTCAGGGCCGACCAGTGGACGGATCGCACTGGATCCGACCGTATCTCTGTGCATAACGCGTGCGCTTTCTGGTCGCGGGCTAGCCCCCTCCGGAGGGCACTCGAAAGGTTTGGTACTAGTGGCCTCGCGACGATATCGCCGAGCGAGCCATTCCTGACTAGGCACCGTTGCCTTTTTCTGTATCAGTAACTCACGCATACTTTTCGACTCAAACCTTTTCGACGCTACGTCAAACACAAAAGTTGCACATTAGACGCCATGTTATAACACTGTTCGCAGTTAACCGAAATCACAGTTTATACTGTGAATCTTGCATTGTAAAGTAAAACTAGGCTTATACTCGGTGGGAAAACAGTAACCCGACAAATTTTAACCACGTATACCTGATCGTTTTACAAGTAAATAATGTTATATCAACATAGGTCGAACTTTGTCATTTTACATTAAAAGTCGTATGGAACAAAATAAAATAAATCAATAAATTCAGCCCTCCTTGTAAACATGTCCTTAAAGGAGGAAGAGATATCAAAAAGGAAAGAAAAAGGTTAAAATGGAAATGGCCTCGTAGTCGCTTACCATCAAATGCTGCGAAGGTAAATTGCTGTTAACGAAATAAAAAAATAAATAAAAGTAATTTAGTCACATTTATTAGGGCTTGCTACACACTTAGAGATTTTCATTCAAAAAATAATGAATATCTTAGAAAGTAGGTAAGGCTTTTTCGACTATACATCATACAACATTATTTACTCGCAATAGTCGTTAAAATCTATAATAAAAGTTTGTTAGGCTACTCATTCCCACCTTGAATAAGTGACTAATGATTTTTACGTCACCCTAAGCCGTAAACAGTGGCATTTTTCCACCCGTTAAGCGAAACGAAAATGCCATTTCAAACATGGACACGCCAGGGGCGGCAATTAAATAGCATATTTATACTATGGCAAAACACCTCCAATCTAGGTACCTAATTCCTAATTATACCGCCCTAGACTAGATGTGTAATGTACTATTATGCACGCGTGCGTAAGTAAACGTATCTTGCGCAGATGGGGCAAAAAAGCAGACTATTTTGTATCGGAAAAATTGCCCCACCTGTATCACACCTGCATTACCTCTTAAAGTTGGTTAAACTGGTTCCGCCCCGATGACGGAAACGCGGAAAATAGAAAAAGTCTGTTCCTGTTTATTTGGCGGCGGGATTCCGCGCACGATGGATCTCCGGCGCGGAAAATCGACTGGGTTTGGCAGCCGATTGATCGCATCGCGGAACGACGCAGTACCCGCCACACGAGCAGTAGGATACTAACCGGCCATTCTCACGAAGTATGACTGCGTCTAATTACCACGTCTCCATACATTTAGTATGAAAACAGCGTCGCGGTAATTAGGTGACCGCAGACATACTTCGTGAAAATGGCCGTAATGCTTTTCCGTTTCACGCATCCAAACTGTGCCCCTTTGTTTTTTAGTGACACCCGGGGAGGAGGGTGCATTCAAGAAAATACTTTTATTTCGCCATGTTTATGAATTTGAATTGTATTTTTAGGGTTCCGTACCAAAATGGTAAAAAAGGAACCCTTATGGTGCGACTCTGTCTGTCTGTCTGTCCAGTGGCGTAGCGACGTAAAACGAAGCTGATTTCATCTGTCATCAAATAGTCTGTTGCTGGGTCATACAGATTTTGTAGTATGAGTTAAGTGTTCGCGTGTTTCCTGTGGACATCACAAAATTAGGGGCTTTAAAACCCTAATAGCTGGACCCCTATAGGCAAACAACCCTACTCTTATACTTCTAGGCCTATATGATAAGAACATAGTAATGTGTATTCGGTATACTATCATAATTTGGTCCACAGGAAATACGTTTTTCGAAATCTGGAGTCTGTGCGGAAAGAGAATAGGATTTAGATTTGAGGGCGCTGTAATGCTTTTCTACCGTATTTGCCATACTGGTTAGGGTACTTCCGTTTTTCGCCACGCCTATTCTCTTTCCGCAGACTCTACTATAGGGTACTGTTTCGTAGCAGCGACTGCGGCCGGCCGCGATTTGTCAACGTCGCAGCCTGATTAGCCGGACTGCAAATACAATTAACGAGACCCACTCAGGACGCCATCATCCAATAAACATCACAACATTCTGGACTGGTACCATAAAACAAGCAGCTCTAGTACAATTGTAACTTTTATTATTATTGTTGGTTTTGGGCCTCTTATGTGCCGCTTCGACCATTGCTGATCTATTGTGCCCTTTGGTTAGATTTCACTGCAGAGGCCCGTTGAATCTAAGAAATTTCAGATTCTTCGGGCAGTGAGTATCTCTTCCGGTAACAGAATAATGTCGCCCTAGATGGATACTTCGTTTGCGCATGAGCAAAGGATGTGCATGGCAGTCTCCTCTGACGCTTGGCAGAACCTGCACGCTGGATCCTGTTTCATACTCATTTGAAACAGATGTTTGTTCAGTTTGCATTGGCCTGTGAGGATTCTGGTCACTCAGCAAGTTTTAAATCTTTTGAATTATAATAACTCTGCAGATTTCTTGTTGTTGAACCCTTCAATTTGGGTTTTCGAGTGTCTTTGTCTTTTTACAGACTGCCACAGCTCGATTGCCCTACCTTTGTACAGGTTGTGTAGCAGAGCGTATTGCTTTTTGTTTTGTGGTGCCGCAGAACGGTTCGGTTGTTGTGTCGCACGACAAATACTATCCAACCCTACTCAATAAATTTAGTGTGACATGAAAAAAAAAAAGTCGTTAATAAATTACTCGAACAAAATGGAATTATTTACATACTTTATGAGCGAAGCCGCGGGAAAAGCGAGTCACCAATATAATGTTAGTTCTACGCGGAAGTTATTAACCACATCCCGAAACACACAATAACGAGGCTTATTCCTTCGATATAAGGTTCACAACTACGCCTAATCGAGGAGGGGATCACAAATCTTTTCTTGTAATAATTGGCGAAAAGCCAAAAAGGCATGCAAACAAATTTATAGGGCGGGCAAATAAGGCGCGAGGCGCGAGGAGTGAGCGCACAGCGATCACCCTAGCACGGTATACGGTAGTTAACTTCCTACAAAAGGTACATCGGGAGCGTGCATGTGTGCGCGCCGTGTACGGACGCACCACAGGTAAGGATATGAGCATGCGCGAGCATGCCGCAGTATGGCGTTCACGCACACAGACGCGCGTCGTGCGTCTAATAATAATAAGGCGGAATGAAACACATTTCATTCAATTGAACAAACAGGCCAATGCGGCGAATAATAATAAGGCGGAATGAAACACATTTCATTCATTTGAACAAACAGGCCAATGCGGCGAATAATAATAATAAGGCGGAATGAAACACATTTCATTCAATTGAACAAACAGGCCAATGCGGCGAATAATAATAATAAGGCGGAATGAAACACATTTCATTCAATTTCAATGTCATTAAAGTCGGTTCTTAACCCGTAAGGCTGCGGCTCCACTGAGGCGGAGACGAACGGAGCAGAGAGGAGACGTGTAGGGATCGAACAATCACATTAGTATTCGCTGTTTCCATTGAAGCGGAGTGGATACGAGATGTACACCGTGTTTTTTTGTTTTCCGTTAAATTCGACAGGTTGCTTCGTACGTCAACAGAAGCTACCTGGTATATCGCTTTTTGTTAAATTCCAAAAAAACATTTTTTTTACTTTTCAGACAAAATAAATTAATATTGAGTTGTAGATTTCAACTAATGTGTTTCTTCGGTCTGGACACGTTCCATTGAACAAGTTTGCACATCTGATGAGGAAGAGAGAGTCGCCCAACTGCGAAGAGTGTGGTTCCATCGAGGATGTGCAGCACTTGTTGGTGGAGTGTGTCCGGACTCGAGACAAAAGGGATACGTTAGCTAGAGTTTGGGGTTTAACGTGCAATAATGTAGGCCTCTTTAATTCCATTTTGGCGGAGCCCCACTCAAAGGTCGCCAAGTTTGTATACGGTTTTTAAGACATAGTGTACAAATTTGGTAACCTTTTTGTTTTTTTTAGGTATTTATGTACATTTTTTATTGTATTTTTGTTTTGAAGATTGTACGGTAGAGGTTTAACGGAGCTGGCATAGTCAGTCTGACAAAAGCTGCCTAAATAAAAAGATTTAAAAAAAACTAATGTGTTTGGACGATCCTACACGTCTCCTCTGCGTTCCGCTCGTCTCCGCCTATGACTTGCGCCGCGTGGAGCCCCCAAATCCCTATCCCCATTACGATTCATACAATCGCATCGCGAGCGATTAACCACGCAAGTAATGCATCCGTTGCACTGCGCCGGCCAAATACAAGGGCAAACCATCCAAATATAATATAATAACTAGGTAATACCTAATAAGTTTCTTCAACTTTAAAACAATATAAAACAAAATGATTAAATTAATGTCAAAAGGAAGATTATTCAGAATTGAACAAAAAAATATATGAATTTAATTAATTGTTCAATGACTGTATCGCTCTTGACATCATCCGTGGATGATGTCAAAAGCGATACAGTCATTGAAATTCAAGATTAAAAATATTTGGAGGTTTAAGTAAGCCTTAAAAAACTATGGCGTCAAATGAATTACCCACGTCAGTAGGTCTGTAACCAATCATAGATTTTTGTCTTTTAAACGATACGCAACCTATTCGAATTTGCAGGCTTCTCAAACTTAATGCTAATATTTGTTATGAATGACTTTAGACTCAAACATAGTAATCATAAAGTTGATTATCTTATCAACTCCCCTTGGTACATAGGACGTATTGATTTTAAAAGGTGGGCATTATGGGGCAAGTTTCAACGTCAGTTTCGATGCGGCAAACTTATGGCGAGCGCTGTACAGTCGAGTTCATTTACATCTACACACTTGAGGAAACAAAATTATCTGAACACGACGCTATTGTCAGGAGCACAAAAGCGTGTTCAGATATTTTTGTTCTCTTATATGTGTAGATGTAAATGAACTCGACTGTACGCCCATAGAGAGCCATCAGCCGAGTCCGAGTATCTACTGACAAATCGAAATCAAGATCAACGTTATTTTTTATTCCATAACATAACTGACCAAATCAAATCGTCAAACAAATCAGTATTTTGTACGAATTATTAATTGTACAAAATAGGAAAGAATGTATATTGAACGAATAAAGACTTTCGATATCATTGTACATGGAATTGTAGAAACTGCCCGGAAAGGAATGATTCCATGAATATCACATACAAAGTCACGAGGTAACGAATTACTGAAAAAGAAAATACATACAAATTGTACGCTTATTTACTCGAATCCATAGTCTCTCTAAAGTTAATATCTAATTACTTGTTAAATCGCAAAAGACTCCGTTCAAAGGAGCGCTCAGCACAAAGGGGAATGAAACCTTTGCTTAGATTAAACTGTCGCTAAGCTTACATTTGTAAGGCCAGTGAACATTTTTGTACAGTCAACAACCGATTATGTCTCTATAATGCGGATGATAATATTTTCAAAAGGGTCTAAGGCTCCATAAAGCTGTAAAAAGCCTTAAACGTCTGAAACGTTCATCGTTCTCTGTGACTCAAGTCGAGATTTGATATTTTTCAGCGTAAGGTACAGCTGAATTCAGAATAATATGGATGAATGGTATTCAGCGGTCGATTTCAGAACATTTCGTTGCGTTCAGGGGCGTATTAAATGTCCAAAGATCAGAAAGTCCCGATGTCATAAAGTCTATTGTCCTAAAGTCCAAATTATATATATATTTGATTGATATTTTATTTATTATAGTATAGTATAATACAGAAAAACGAAGAAATTGAAATAAAATAAAACGGTATTAAATAAATTAATGTAGGTATACAGTCGAGTTCATTTACATCTACACACTTACGGGAACAAAAATACCTGAACACGACCCTATTGTCAGGAGCATAAAAGCGTGTTCAGAGATTTTTCTTCCCTTATACTCGTACGTGTAGATGTAAATGAATTCGACTTAACCTAAATAAATAGAAACCGTCCGTGAGTCAGGAACAACTTGTGACCCACATGTTACACAAATCTTTGCCAATACCTGGATTTGAACTCGGGACCTCAGCTGACGCCATTCACCACTAGACCAAACGTGTCGCAAGCCCTCACTTGTACGCCTACAACATCAGTCATTGATCCCCCATCCAAAAGGCACAATGGCTCCTTACAAAATGTCCTCAAACCTCGCCTCAAGCTGTTTAGTCGCGCGTTCAAATTTAATTGCTCTGCAGATCGGTAGAATAATCCGCCATAATACCGGTATTATGCGGCAAAGCCGCTATTACGGCATATCGGTACCGATAATGCTTTCAAACTTCGAGGCTCTGCAATCGATAGGGGCAAGCAATAGACGGTTAAGCTTTATCTCTGTGTAAAGTGTTGCTCGTTTTACAAGCGCTCTGAAAGAGTCCTTAGAGGCTAAAAAAGTACTTCGATTTTTTTATCGACATATCACTAGCTTTTTCTTAAGACTTTGTCAGCTGACTGACTGTTTTAAAACCCTTACCATTTTATCCACCTCCCCTCACTTCTTTAAGGGATGATTTGCTGGGTCTGAAACTAGCTTCAATAATAAGTTTTATAGCTCTTATTTCTTGAGAAATAATTTACAAGTTACCATCGGACATTAAAGGCTTGCCATTACCAAAATTCAAAAAACCCCGTCATGATCGGCTGCTAAATAAAATATCTGTTGTAAAAATTATTTAGGGTAATTAGTCACTGTGTATTGCTTACCTATATGAATTACAAAACTGAAATGTTTCGCAAGCTGTTTGTGGACAGTTGAATAAAGATACACTATTATAACATGTAACACCTGTAACCAGACCCTATTCAAGCAAACAAAATGATTTATAATTTAATGTATCATATATGTAGGATAGGATAAGATGACTACATACGTAGTAGTTAATGTGATGATCGTCTAATATTGCGGCTCCAAGATCGCAGATAGGGATCGTCTGCCGTATCGTCGTTTCATATAGCTCGGAGTCATGGTAAATTGGAATCGCCTTGCGAGATACTCCCGTTGTTCGATATGAGATGATTACACGTACTGCAGGGTTTTTCACAAACTAACCGGTAATGTCGTCCCATAAACAATTCGTAATCGGGGATCAAATTCTGTCGGTTCGCTCGTCCCAGCGACTTTGCTCAAAGTATAAATAATAATAACTATTAGGGGACAGTCTTACACAAATCGAATTAGCCCCATAGTAAGCTCAATAAGGCTTGTGTTATTGATCCTAGACGACGATATATTTAATAGATACCAATACTTAAATACATAAAAAACATCCATTACTCAGGAACAAATATTCGTGCTCATCACACAAATTCCAAGAACTGATTATTCACGGGTAGGGTCGATTTTTGGATATAATGACTGGACTAAAAGTGGAAATAAAGTAGAACGAGCAACACTCACTATAAAAATTCCATTAAATGTTTCGTAACCAAACTCGATTTCCAACAAATTATATTGCATCATTTTTCATTTTCAAGTCATACGAAAAGTGGCTCCTGAAGTTTGGGTAGTGTCTCGATTTTCGATAGCCATTTTCTCATTTATTTCCGACGTAGGTACATTTTGCTTAAACTTTTCCAAACTCATATAAATGATTTTGGCTATTATTTGGCTCTCGCTGGCCGTCGCAAGCGTTAGCGGGGAAGCTGCGCTGCGCGTCTTCTACGGCGAAGACGACCATCGTAACGCGTTCTTCTTCGCCGTGGTGATCCACATGGCCTCAGCGCCGGACAGAAGGTCGTGCACCGGCAGCCTCGTTGCTGCTCAATGGGTCCTCACTGCCGCTCACTGCCTTAAACCCGACCCCATGGTCGTAAGATACGGCGACCACACGCTACCGTCAAACGAAACTAAGCTATTCTCAAAGGTCCTACAAACATTTAGACACCCATACGTAGACTCGCCATTGGCTTTTAATAACCATGACATCGCGCTCTTTCTGATAGAAAAAGTGGCTAAACGGTTGGGGATATTATCGGCTCTCGATTACAAAACTCTGATCGGCCTGCCCGTGGAGTATGCAGGTTTCGGGCTGCATAGCAGAACCCCATCGGGTCACCCTGACAGAAACATTTAATTGAATATGCGCAAGCCTCTGCAAGTAGGCGAAGCCGTGGTGATTCCTTGTACCAAAAGAGAGTATATTTTGGGGATTATAGTGTGCCTGAGGCCGAAGTGCTCCAATCGAAAGCAGATCGCTGGAACCGGGGACTCGGGGGGGCCGCTCATGCACGACGGGAGGATCGTCGGCGTCTGCTTTGGCAATTATTACGACGAAAATATTATATACACGGCGGTCAGCCCATACTTACAGTGGATTAAAAAAACAATGAAAACTCATAGTTAGAAAACTATCAATATTATCATCTTCAATGTAATAAATAACGTAAACGGATCAAATGCGTATATTACTTAATTTTACATCCCGACGTTTCCTTCTAGCGTTTGCTATCGTAAAACATTTTGTTTAACACGTGTGCAAACTACCCATTTCAAAATGTAAAACGGCGCCCAAGGCACGTATCCAAACTCAATTTTTTCTGCAAGTAGGCCTCAAGGGCTCTTTTACATGTCTGATTCTTTTCTTTCCAACTGAATCCGTTCGGTTGATCCAGCTCACGTCTGCCGAACCTACTGTATAATCATAGGTTTCCTTAACTGTCTGTATAGTGTCTCATTTGTCGATTTAGTGCTGCCACCTATAGTTCCTGCACGTTTTCTAATCGCTGAGTCAGCGGTTTTTGGCAATTCCAGCAGGTCTAGTTTTTTTTAGAATCTGACAGTATTTGCAAGCCTTACTGGCTGTTGTAAAAATCGAACAAGGTGGGGGCCGTGGCGTTCCCCGGGATCGAACCAGGTCGCTTGGCCCGGACCACCGTGCCGGTGCAGTCCCACTTTTTTTTTAAGCCTGACTAACTTGCAACCCTAGTGGGCGTAGCGATAATATGACCGGGTGGTCGGCCGTGGCGTTCCCTGGGGTCGAACCAGGTCGCTAGCCGGACCACCCCGAGTGAATCGGAAACAGTCCCACTAAACATGTCGTCATCAGAAGGTACTTTTGCCAGTCTCGACTGAAAATATTCAACATTTTCTAAGTCCTCTAAAATGTACAGCCTAAAACACAGATGGTAAACTTAGTGTATCCGCAGGTGTTAGTGCCTTGTATTCTGAATACATTCGTTCACAAAACCACGAGGCGCCGCGCGCTAACCGCACAATTAATCCCTAGTTATTTCACCCGTTAGTAACATAATTTATTGACGCTATCAGCTTAATGCCCGTCTCTATCACAGGTGAAATACGACTAAAAAGGATTTTGTTGTGAATCACAACCGTCTAGCGTCTGCCGTCCTATATCTAAAACTGGACTAACCTCTATGGAGTAATATAGGGGTTAGTACAGTTTTAGATATCGGACGGCAGTGATCGCCACACCCTATCTTTAACCGCCTAGGTATACTATTTTAGTGGGGCATTTGTACGATCCACTTAAAGGAAACAATACTGTTGTGTGGTTTTGTACCCCATTATCGTCCGTCATAAAAAAGAAGCGTGCTTCACAGATAAAGACTTCGTGCATGGTCATTTTAGTAGATTATCAACTCTAAGGCCTTTGCCAAGAGTTAAAATTGCTTTAGAAATGTGACTTTTGACGTGCACTTCACGCCACAAAACAAAGCGAAGTCAGCTGGAACGCCATTATTCTATTAATGCAGTTGTAAACTATGGTTCATGGAGATAGAGTTGATAATCAATTGAACTTTAAAAGTGGTTGTAACGACTTTTTACAATAACGTCATCTTGGTGTTTTTGAGGTTTACAAACAATCGCTTTGTTTCCTTTAAGTGGATCGTACAAATGCCCCACTAAAATAGTATACCTAAGTGGTCCACTATGGGTCCAGACTATGTGTATGAATGCCCAGTCTTTGAAACCCGGGTACTACCCGACTCTAAATAAAGTTGCATTACCGCAATGAACTTGCCGGCATTTAGAAGACAATGACAGTTTCGGCGAAAATATTTTACAATGCCAAACAATCCCATTACCTTAAAGAGTATGAAGGACCAGTAAGTAGAATATCGGCCAAATTGCAGCCAAACTAGAAATAAGATACCTGCTGGTGCCGATGGTCCGGTAACCCCGGCGGTCCGGGCCAAGCGACCTGGTTCGATCCCGGGGAACGCCACGGCCCCCCACCTTGTTCGATTTTTGTAACAGCCAGTAAGGCATGCAAGTACTGTCAGATTCTAAAAAAACTGGACCTGCTGGAATGGCCAAAAATCGCTGACTCAGCGATTAGAAAACGTGCAGGAACTATAATAGATGGCAGCACTAAATCGACAAATGAGACACTATACAGACAGTTAAGGAAACCTATGATTATACAGTATGATTCGGCAGACGTGTGCTGGATCAACCCAACGGATTCAGTTGGAAAGAAAAGAATCATACATGTAAAAGAGCCCTTGAGGCCTACTTGCAGAAATAAATGAGTTTGAGTTTAGATACGTGCCTTGGGCGCCGTTTTACATCGCTGGGTTTGACGGCATTTGAGCGTTTCACCCGCCTCACTTTCGTGGACACATTATTGGCGAAGTTCCCTCAGATTCTAGTCTCATATCGAGCTATTTGGTAGATATCCGGGACTACTAACAAATACCTTAAAATTACATTAAAATCTACCGGAATCTCAACAATAATGTGTCCACGAAAGTGAGGCGGGTGAAACGCTCAAATAATGACCCCGCTACGCCCCTGCCTACGAGCATGTCATCGACAAACCAAGCCACTGAACGAGGAGATGGTTTGTTTCATCCACCTTCCGTGGCACCTGTATAACATCACATCAAGGGACAGGGAGGTTTTTCAAAGCATCGCTAGATTCAAACACCTTTAATTTCATTCAGATATTTTGAAATGGGTAGTTTGCACACGTGTTAAACAAAATGTTTTACGATAGCAAACGCTAGAAGGAAACGTCGGGATGTAAAATTAAGTAATATACGCATTTGATCCGTTTACGTTATTAATTACATTGAAGATGATAATATTGATAGTTTTCTAACTATGGGTTTTCATTGTTTTTTTAATCCACTGCAAGTATGGGCTTACCGCCGTGTACATAATATTTTCGTCGTAATAATTGCCTTTGCAGACGCCGATGATCCTCCCGTCGTGCATGAGCGGCCCTCCCGAGTCCCCGGCTCCAAGGATCTGCTTTCGATTGGAGCATTTCGGCCTCAGGCACACAATCAGCCCCAAAATATACTTTCTTTTGATACAAGGAATCACCACGGCTTCGCCTACTTGCAGAGGCTTGCGCATATTCAATTCAATGTCATAGTCAGGGCGACCCGACGGGGTTCTGCTATGCCGCCCGAAACCTGAGTACTCCACGGGCAGGCCGATCAGAGTTTTGTAATCGAGAGCCGATAATATCCCCAACCGTTTAGGCACTTTTTCTATCAGAAAGAGCGCGATGTCATTGTTATCAAAAGACAATGGCGAGTCTACGTATGGGTGTCTAAATGTTCGTATGACCTTTGAGAATAGCTTAGTTTCGTTTGACGGTAGCGTGTAGTCGCCATATCTTACGACCATGGGGTCGGGGTCAAGGCAGTGAGCGGCAGTGAGGACCCATTGAGCAGCAACGAGGCTGCCGGTGCACCGCCTTTCGTCCGGCGCTGAGGCCATGTGGATCACCACGGCGAAGAAGAACGCGTTACGATGGTCGTCTTCGCCGTAGAAGACGCGCAGCGCAGCTTCCCCGCTAACGCTTGCGACGGCCAGCGAGAGCCAAATAATAGCCAAAATCATTTATATAAGTTTGGAAAAGTGTAAGCAAAATGTACCTACGTCGGAAATAAATGAGAAAATAGCTGTCGAAAATCGAGACACTACCCAAACTTCAGGAGCCACTTTTCGTATGACTTGAAAATGAAAAGTGGCGCAATATAATTTGCTGTAAATCGAGTTTGGTTGCGAAATATTTAATGGAATTTTTATAGTCAGTGTTTCTCGTTCTATTTTATTTCCCCTTTTACGATTCTGTTGGCAAAATGGCAGAAATACACTAACGGACAATGAATTTGGGTCTTATTCTATGATCAATTATATAAAAAAATGACCCGAATTCATTGTCCTTGAGTGTAGAACATTTAAGTTTCGTCATGTCCGTCCCGTCCGTCCGTCCGTCCGTCTGTATGTCACAGGCATTTTACTGAAAAACTACTATATTGATGAAATAAAACTATGGTTTCAAAAAGTGCACTGGTCAGCAAAAGAGTGTAACTATCTTCATTCATGGCACTTCACGTGCTTTTGTTGAGAAGCGTAGTTTTTCAATGTTATTTAACTCAAAGTATATCTGAGCATGATAAAATAATTGACATTGAAATTATTTATTGTTATTGTAATAAGGTTTATTGACAATAAACTCTTGCCTGGCCGTTTGGAATCGAATGATTCACATTCAAATTGAATGAAAGAATGTCGATGTTGTTCGTTGAATGACATAAGCTCATTCCAGTGTCCTGACTATCACGATAGAAAGATAAATGTCATTTGTATAGAGATTTGTTTATAATAAGGATTGTGATTAAAATATACGCTAATTAATTATAAAACAAAATCCTGAAACGCAACGGTTTCAGAGGGCAAAACTGACGACCTACAAAATTATTAAAAAAATTACACTATCACTAAATTATGTAACCAGCCTAGATAAATAAATAAATAAATAAATATTAGGGGACAATCTTACACAAATCGAACTAGCCCCATAGTAAGCTCAATAAGGCTTGTGTTATGGATACTAGACGACGATATATTTAATAGATACAAATACATAAATACATAGAAAACATCCATGACTCAGAAATTTTGAATAATTGTGCCAGGTCCACCCTGTGTTTCACATCAATTTATACAAATATTTTAGAAGGCACAACCATTACTTCTACTCAGAGGATTTTGAAGTGTAAGGATATTTTATTAATAAAATACTAAAGAAAATGAGGACCAATTTATTTCTAAAATGCAAAAGAATTTCCAAAAAGGGACCCCTCGGACTGCTGGGCCTTAAGTATTTGCCGAGAGTGCCTAATGGCCCTTTCTACTACCACCTAATCCAATACTGGCTGGCCGAGAGCCTATTGTAATCAGGCACGTTCTCCGTGGGGCCCGCGGCCGACAGCACCGGCATTCTGTTGTAGAAAGTATTATAAGCCAACTGCTGAAGCTCCTTTGTCGTCACCGCATCTATAGCCTTAATATACTCTGACAATAACGGCCGCTTACCTCTGTACATAATCTCTTTACCGAGCGTGAGGCTCGAGTTGATAGCGCCGTTGCGGTCTTGACACAACTCCAGCTTGGTCACCCGCTTCGCCCGCGCCAGTTCCGGGTCCCTCATGTGGCAGCTTATAGACATCAGTATGTCCTGCCAATTGTGCAAAAAGTCCTCCGGCTCTAGTTTCCCGCAAACGAAGTATATCCCCCACAGACCTATGTCTCTATAAGACAAGTAGAAGCTCTCGCAGCTGTGGCAGAGCTCTGTGTCCGCGCAGCGCTGCGCCAGGTCCGGCCAACCTCCGAATGACGAGTGCGTCTTGCTCCAACACCCAACCATGTTCTTTAGAAGCAGCATTAAAAGGTACTTGTCGCTGAGAAACCCCGGGGCTTCAAACGCGACGGCCACGTGAGCGAAATCACTAGAATCGTCGCGGTATATCACAGAGGAGCCCGTGAATCGTCCTTGCGTGTAGTGGCAAGGGTCCCATGCGACTGGCACGCCGCTCAGCTGTCTGTCAACGATCGCTGGGACGTAGCCGGTCGCAACTGCCCCGGACGTTGAAAAAACGATCCGAAACGGCTGGTACTGAGCGCACATGTAAGTCCGCAAGAAACTTTCATTGAAGTTCTGTAAATTCTGGGAAGGCCCGACGACTTTCTGCCCCAAACTCGTGCCTTGGAAAGCCGATTGAATCAAATTATCAAACACTAGCGTTCTATAATCGCGGTCGGCGTCGCACATCTGCATAAGGATTTTCTCTCGTTCACATTGCATTTCCCAAGGGTCAAATCTTAGTTGAGTAACTATGCCGCAGAGCAAATTTGTGGCGTGCTCGATAAATTCTGGCGTGCAGATGACAGAGAAGCTCTGGAGCTCTTGGGAGGTGTGGGCGCTGAGGCGGGATCCTGTCGTTTCTGCGAACGCTTGTATATCTTCTGCGCTCATGGTGCAGTGGCTCTTGAAAGCTAGATGTTCTATGAAGTTGTTTACGCCATTATTGCAAGCTAGCTCGTACCTCGGGCCGGTTTCTATGAAGAGGGACACACAGGCGAGCGGCGAGCAGGTCTGCTCGGTGGCTACTCTAATGCCGTTGCAGAGAAGCCTCACAATAGTATCAGGCTCCTTTAATTCGGTCGCCCGCCGGGAACGCGCAGAGTAGTAACGTCTGCATGGTTTTAGTCGGAGTTTTAATAAACTTTTGAGCATCGTTCGGTATCGGGGTCACGGTACGTTAATATTGATGATATTGTCGTTTGTGAAAACTTCATGCGTGACTGTCACCTGACAGGGTACGATACTCTCCTCTATTTTCTATAGACATGTGCCTTGTATTTGACGTTATTTTATTGCTAGCCAACGAGTTTAAACATGGTTTAAACCTAAATAACACGTCTAAAACTGAGAGAAATAGAACTAGAGACGGGAACAAAACCAAAAGTATTTTATTCTTAACTTGTTTTTGTCGGCGACTTTGTCCTCGTAGACTTGATCGCCTTATGGGATGTTTGCTTATAGATTTCCTTCCTTAGGCGCAGTATTAATTATTGCACTCTGATAGAAACTTCTACCCCTATTTCTATATGTATAACTCGTCACAATCGGTCCAGTTATTAAAGCATGAAAAAGTAGCATACAGAGTTACTTTCGAATTAATAATAATAGTATGGATGGATAAATACTGGGAAGGTGTACTGCCGTTTCGACGAAATATGTTTCGTCAAATTTCACTTGGCAACCAACTTTTCGCCGAAGTTTTATTTGGCAAATCAATTCTTGGCATAACTTTACTTCGCATTTTTTTTATTTCGCCACATTTTTATATTGCAAAGTTTTATTACATCAATGTTTTATGTGGTAAATAATTGTATAGCAAATGATTTGCTTAAGCAAATAACATATCGTCAAATAACATTTAACCAAAAAAACTCAAACCATAAGTTCAATTAGGTTAGGTTAGGTTAGGTTAGGGTTCGAACTGCGTCCCCCAACAAAAACGAACTGCTATCAAAAAGTAGGTTAGGTTAGGTTTGAACTGCGTCCCCCAACAAAAACGAACTGCTATCAAAAAGTAGGTTAGGTTAGTAAATTATAAGGGCACAGAAGAAAAAGGGGGGACGGGGGGGCGAAGCCCCCCACAAGGGGGGCTCGGGGGGCGAAGCCCCCCGCATTAAAAAAAACTCAAACCATAAGTTCAATTAGGTTAGGTTAGGTTAGGTTAGGGTTCGAACTGCGTCCCCCAACAAAAACGAACTGCTGCTGTTCACTTCGTTAACAGAATTCCTTTTTTCATAAGTAAATCCATCATTGAAAATCTTGAGGCATCCTCTAGTAGATAAAAAAGTCTCACACACATCATTATCATCACTCATTGTTTACTTTTAAACAACAACGCACATTAACTATCAACGATCACTCAAGAATGAAATGCTATTTTGAGCCACAAAGTATATAAACATAAGTAATACCCTCTTAATTTAGCTGTATGGGACATCACCCTACCCACTTAATGAAATAAAATCATACTGCAATTTGAACCTTGCATTCTAACAAACTAGGTTAGATTTTATTTGCCATTCAATATTTTACTAAATTACGATATGCCAATCAATACATTTGACGAAATGAGAAATGACGTCTTAAAAAAAAACCAGGTAATAATTTGCGTAACAATAATTTATCAAATCATATATTGGTAAATGATATCAGTGCGAAACGTTGAGTTGGGAAATAACATTTTGACCAAATAAAAATATGGGATAAAAGGTTTGGGAACTAAAAATTTGCGAAATAATTTTTGCCGAAACATTAGTAAACCACTGGGAAAGATATGAAACCAGCGGTATGCGAGTACACTCTTTAGAGGTTGCTTATTTGGTTTGGTATAAATTTAGAACACGTTATTATTCTATTGAAACATGTCTAAATCCTTTTACGTAAAGGACACGAGGGAGGAAAAAATAATGCGTAGCTACCCTTTCAGACGGCATTTGCAATTTAAATGATCACCGGATAATGGTCTGCTACTACAAAGAGACGCTACACAACGCGCCCGGTGCGTGATCGAGAAAATAGTTGGACTTCTACAAATTCCTACACATCTATAAACTGATTTTTATATACATATAACCGTCTAAAAAAGGAGGTGTCGTCGCGTTTTAAATGTAAAGGCCTTATCACATTTGCAATTTGTGAAAGAGCCGCGGGTAAGTTTCCATACAAAACCAGCAGTACATTTGTGTGGAACTTCGCTTCTAACTCGGCCGCAGCAGTGTGATAAGGCTCTAAGAGTATGTTTTGCTTCGCTTTAGTATGAATCTGGTTATTGCGGCTTAGTATCGCATCGACGAAAGGCAATAAATGCCATTAGTTCATAAAATTATGCCGCATATTAGAATGTACACATGTAGGTAATTACAGCATGCTCAGCAGCATGCTCACTTGCTCAGTTATCGATGGCAATTGTTAGAATAATTGTGTGTCTTCATCTCAAATCCTCTTCTTGTTTCATCTCAGTAGGTACCTACTCAAAAGCAGCTGGACCTGTTTTTACTTTTTACCTCCCAAGATATCCCATTGTGACTAGGTCAGGTTGTTAATCGTAATTAAACGGGAAAGAATACCATGTAAACACGTAAGTTGTAGATACCGAGTATCATGCGAAACACCGTGTTTAACGAGATCGTACCTACTAAGTGGGCTACTGTAGGTACATACTAAAAACGCGCTCTTTGTGTCTTTTATACATTCAATCCTGTGGGTATTATCCTTAATCGACCCGTGTCCTTGACCTTTGCCCTCCGTCTCATCGATCCAGCCTGAACAAAGGTCAAACTTGTTTAACTAGCAAAGATGCCAGTCACAGATTTAGTAAGATTTGACAAAAAAATAAAATTTGGGAACGTCTCTCTGTTTTCAAAGTCGGTTATAAAATGAAAATAACTTGTTCCATTTAAGAACTCTTTGGTTTAAAGCTTCCATAGAAAGGTCAAATAACCACCTTTTTATTTGTATGTCTTTATTACTAGAATTGTCTTTGATTCGAGTTGACAAGCCGTCAACAATCCGCATATTTTACTACAACATGCAAAGGGCATTGTTATTGTTGAGACGGCACTGGAGGCCCGCGCTGGTGCGGCACTACATGTACCCGCGCTCCTTCATCCAGTTCCTGAAGAACGAGCAGCAGCCCAACATCACCCAGCTCGACAACGGCCTCTACGTGGCCACGCTCAAGAAGGACCGTCGCCACGTCTGCATCGGCCTCTTCGCCGACGCCGGCTCACGCTACGAGAACGAATGCGAAAACGGCGTCGCCCACCTGTTCGAACACATGGTCTTCAAAGCCACCAAAGCCTACTCGCACCACCAACTGAAGAAGAAAATCGACAGGCTAGGCATCAAACTACACGCGAACACGTCTAGAGAACTCGTCGCGTACACCGCCCAATGCCTCACACAAGACTTGAGAGAGGTCTTTCTTATGCTAAACGACTGCATCTTCAATAACGCTCTCGACTGCGAGATCATACGTAATGAGAAATGTATCATTTACGAAGAAATCCTTGACAACGAAACCGACGCGAAGAATCTCGTGTTCGACTATCTCCACGCCACGGCGTTCCAGGGGACGGGACTCGCCCATTCGGTCCTGGGGCTGACTCGGACGCTGTACGACTTCAACCCGACGACAATAAGCCAGTATATGAACAAAATGCTGAACCCGTGCCGCATGTGTCTGTGCGCCGTGGGCGATGTGGATCATAATCAACTCGTGGGTCTCGCTAACGCGTGTATCAGCAGAACGGTTCCTACGCCGTGCACCGAGAAACTTTACAGATACACGGGCTCTGAAGTCCGGTTCAGGAACGACGCTATGCCGAAAGCCCACGTCGCTTTCGCTTTGGAAGGCCCGCCGTTCAGCGATTTAGATGCTATCTTCATCGACTTAGCGTGTGTTATAATCGGTGGGTGGGACGTCACGCAACATGGCGGCGAGGACAACGGAGTGGCGGTCGCGCGACGAGCCTCCGGGGGCAAATTCTGCGACGCGTACAAAGCTTTCAATCTCAAGTACAGTGATACGTCGCTGTGGGGAGCTCAATTCGTGGCTACGAGTTTGCAACACGAAGACATGCTGTTCACTCTCCAGGACATCATGTTGGGAATGTGTACCATGATAACTGAGGGCGAATTCGAGAGGGCCAAAGAGGAGATGAAGACAAAATTGTTATACGAAACGCACTCTTGCTACGGTGCCGCATTGGATATAGCGACGCACATTCTGTACAACCAAACCCACTGGCCCACGTTGTACGACCGCCTGGATTTTATAGATAACATAAAGATGGCCGACTTCAAGAGCACGATGTATGAGTACGTGTACAACAAGTGCCCTGTGGTGGCGGCCGTGGGGCCGACCGAGGGCTTACCGGACTACAATAGGATCAGGTCGAGTCTGTACTGGGCGCGAGTGTAATGTTATTGTCAATAAATTGTTGTTTCTGGCGAGTTCGTTTGCACAGTTGGTTATTCACAGGGACGGATGTCATATTCGTATCTCTTGTCCACAAGTTCTGGGTCACTAAGACGTTATACCGGTAACTTTTGTATAGCCATACAAACAAAATACCGGTATTGGAAGCCCTAAGTAGGTACAGTCAGCGTCAAATAGTCAGAGTTATAGTTACCTGCCATAATTTTTCTTCGAGTTACAGAGGTATATATTCACAAACTTCGAGATACAGATACAAAAGAACGGTTTGTTCGAGATATATTACAGTAGAGGCAAGGGCGGATCAAGGATTTTTCTGGGAGGGGGGGGGGACAAAAGGAGCAAACAGGTTACATAGCGGAACTAGAACAACTTCTAAGGGCGCGGACCCATGTCCACGGCACGGCGTACGCCGTGAAACGGCACCGCGCTCGCCATACAGTTTCTATGGCGCGCGCCGCGCCACGTCACCGCATGCGGCGCCATGCCGTGGACATGTGCCCAGAGCCTAAGTAACAAAACTGACGCTCAGGCCCGACGACCGGACGGAACGCGGACCCGACAGTCTCTATCGCATAATGCGTGTTCTTTCTGGTCGCTGGCTAAGCTCATCCGGAGGGAGACAGCAGGTACTTTTGATACTCGGTTTTACTGTACTGTCATATCTGTCTTCAGCCTACAGTACAGCCGGCATTGTTAATGATACTAAATTAACCTAATACCTATTTGGCACGGGTTCAAACGCATCTATAGAATTCGCCGCTGGCTCGCAACCAACTCTGATAACAATTGGCGTTTATCTTATACCTCTACGTATATAAAATATATAGGTAAAGAGGGAACGGTTACAACTTTGTGCAACGGGACAATAACACCATGTAATATATTATCGGTACCTTTAGACCCTAAACGCCATTGATATCAAATTATCAATGTCGTAATGGCGTAAACATCATTGAGTAATCTGGGGGCACGGCTGTGCCCCCGCCAAGTCGAGCAAAACGAAGGCACGGCTGTACCAACCTTTTCTTGAAACCATTCAAGCCACTTTCAATTTCCTGTTATTTTGTGCTGGCTAAAGCTAGAACCCTGAACAAAGGACTCCAGTCCTTTAACCTTGAACACATTTTATAGTTCTCAAATAAAGAATCCTCCACGGTCATAATCTCATAATAGGCAAGTCGGTGGAACCCCCCGGTACCGACTAAATTAACCGACTTGGTTTAATATTACATCTGAAAGCTTTTTTGTTGTAGAAGAACTGCGGGACTTGCATCTTTTTACATATTATGTTTTTGATGGGATCTGTGTATCGTTTAGTAGTAATGGGTTAATCACTTTTTTATGTAAAGCGCCTGCATGTTTTGTGTGCCTGCAATAAAGATGTTATATTGCTATTTCAAATAAGCAGGCGTCTATATATATACAGGATGGAAAGTTATGATGGGCCCTGGAGGGGAACTACCTTAAATCCTTTACTGAAAGGAAACATTCCTTTATTTTTTAAAGTGTACAAAACTGCATTCATAGATTTTAATTAATTTTCTTGAGTTTTGTATTGGAATTTATGGTAAGATAAAATTAGTGATGATTTCACGATCTTTTTTACTTGTGAGACCAAATGTTTATTAGAGATTTTATCCTGACTAATAGTCCCATCGATTAGTAAAATAAAATAGTGAGCGCTTATTTTTTTAATTTTTAGCTGGTTCGATTTCCGGGTGATAGAAGCAAATTTTAGAAAATCTTAAAATGCTAATTTGTTTCATTTTAAAAATAAAGGAATGTTTTCTTTCAGTAAAATGAGCTAACTAAAAGATTTAAAGTAGTTCCCCTCCAGGGCCCATGAAAACTTTCCACCCTGTATTATACTTATTCAATTCCATATTACTCATTAACCGCTATCTGAATTTGATTGTGCTTCATACATGTGGAAGCACATTGCGAGCACTAACCTTAGGCACTACTTTCACCCTTGAGTAGGCAGCCATTAGCTAGAACTGGAAATGAGTCCGCCAACCTGACGTCAGAATGGCGGATTCATTTATTTCTTAAATAACTCTGGAGTTTAAAGAGCACATTACTCACACACATCTTTATCTCCTAAGGTATACCACAGCTCCATTGGTTGATTACACCCGCCATCCTGACACTCACCATTACACGGCTAAATTAAGAGTGCGAAGTGGCTCAACATTACCGTGTGGTGACTGTGCACCCTTGCACGCCGTTGACTGTACTCTCGTGGTGTGGTTATGCTGAGGCATCAAACAGGCTAAATGCTTTCCTGCGAAGCTATATTGATTGGTAAAGAGGTAAAGTAAACGCCATAAGTAGGCGAACTAGTTTGACAGTTCCACAAGCACAAATGTTGCCAGAGTTAGGCCAGTGATGTTTGGTCGATGTAATAATATAAAGAAATGCGATAAATTCGAGTGGTGACTTAATTTATAACCTAATAAATGAAGTAAGGTGACACAATAAATTCTTGATAAAATTTAAGGATTACAGTGTCATGTTTCATGAATTTATTTTGTCTTTTTATACCTATCCTGATGCGTGCAAATTATTATCGATAGCATTTTATCGATATTCACCTATGACTATTTAATTTTCTGTGAGTCAGGCAACATCACTGTCAAACTAGTTCGCCTAATTATGGCGTTTACTTTAGTAGCACAGGTAGAAGGAAAAAGTTTATGTCCCTCGCGTGCTAAAAGGAAGTGGTGGCAACCTACTTTGCACGCCGTTAACGTCAGTTGCCGTCAAAATTATTATCATAATTGAAAATAATTACTTTTTCAAATAGCAGCAAATAAAAAGGAATATTTATGTTTTCCATCACTAAATTACACTTTTCGCGTCAAACGCCAAGCGAAAAACATTACACGCTTCGTTTTCATACAAATCGACAAACTATTTACTTGTATCTCGATATATTTCTGTGGATATAATCTACTTGGCCCGACAGTCACACTGATTCGTCAAAATAGGAATTAACAATAAGACAACGTGTTTACAAAATTATAATTTATTACGTAAATCTAACATATAAAAATATAAAAAAGATTGAGTATACAAAGACTGAGAGCAGTAATCCAACTACATACAAAACACAATATATACATAAAAATGACACTGCTTAAGTGGGATAGAGATTCATCGAAAAAGAATTAACCTAAAATCGAATGTAAACTTGTGGTCGCGTTAAACATGCATCTTTTTAACATTTTGCGCACGTTCGGTGCTGACCAAGGCTTCTGATACCGGTACCATGTTTTGTATTACTGATACCGGGATCCCGGTATCCTTAGTTAGGGCTTTATAAAACAACCTCTTAATCATGTTCCTCTGTGTAACGAAAGTTAACCATATAGATTTTATGGTACCTTTCGTTACACAAAGGAACAAGATTAAGAGGTTGTTTTATAAAGCCCTAACTACGGACATCATTTTTTGAGAATGACCCATTAGGAAGCTTGGCGGTAACCGGGTAGCCACGAAAGCCTTAACCGGACCATTACATGATTTGTACAATTTTATTGCAATAAGTTATTGATGAGATATAAAACTAGAAGTCTGGAGATGGCGCCAAAATTGAGGGTTCCAACGGGAACGTATTATTAATATCTTTATACCCGAATACGAGTATTAACACGTTCACAGTCCGTGACCCAGATGCGGGTCACGGCAAGCTTCTATTACAAAGCCGTAAGGTTTACAATTCAGATGCGGACCATTGAGTATTACAGCCATTTGTATTCTCTCATTATTACAAGATTTAATAAACAAATAGACTAAGGTGTATACTCAACATATTCGTGATCCCTTCGTCAGGAAAACTCATAGGCCACATACAAAAAAACTGTCATTTTTGACATTCGATTGTCATTTCTGAAATGACGGCCTGAAAGGGGTGAAAAACTTCCAAACTTTTTGCGTTGTACATGTTAATTTACAATTTTTCAAAATTTATTTCATACGTCAGTTATTTATTAACACAGTAATGTTGTTGAATTATTTCACGTTGTATTTAATTTTATAGAAAAGAATGCAGGTTTGACCGTAGTTTTATTTCTTACATCGTTTAAAAGTCGTTTCCAGAAAAGATATCCGTAATCAAGGGTTAATTGAACAAAGTTTTAATCTTGTTCATTGGGTAACGAACGTTATCCATACAAATTATATGGTAACTTTCGTTACATGGAACTAGGTTAACTTTTTATTCAATCTTTTTTTTAAATAACCCTTAATGGCAAATAAAATATTTTTCGTACAAATAAACGGAATAAAATAATTATTATAAATGTTTTCTTACGGTGTGGCGAGGAGTATGCGAAGCTCAGACTCAAAATAATACAAATTATCAAAAATAACTGATCCAATATTATACAGATTCAGTTTTACAAACGTAAATATAATACGACGGACTAAAATATGAAAATACATTTTTCTCGTAAACTTGGCGAAATGAAAAAAGTATAGAAAAAAAATGAACTTACTAACCTTTGTTGTATGATTATTATAGGTTATGAAGACGTTATATTGTTACAACCGTTGTGGTTCATAAATGTATATAAATAGACAATCATGAGTAACTACTAAATTGACACATTAATTGAGAATTTAACGGTTATTAAGAACTTAGTTCAAACTTTTAGAATTAGCAAAAAATGCGATTAGGAAAATAAATAAATCATCATAAACTTTTGTTAATTTTCCTCACATAACGAATAAGTCGGAAAGAAACAGATATTGAACTAAATAGTATCAGAGTATCAAAGTCGATACTCGTAGTCCGTCGATGTATTAAAACGTGACAGAAATAGTAAAAGTTATCCGAGAGAATAACAAGCTGTATAAGAGTTATGAATTCATACAATATACAGCTCTCAAATCCCTCAATCTGGAGGTAGTATAAACTCTTAAACAGCATGTGTGCTATTCGGGTGTTTAAACTAAATCTTGTTCTTGTAATTCCATGAAGTCGTTCATAACGAGTATTCTTAACATTAGCTTATCGTTCCCAGTAGACAATAGTGATTTGCAGATACATTACTAACATAAGCTGCACGTTCGAATGAGTGCAGCATGACCAAAAACATGAGCCTTGACAAGAGCACTTGGTCACTTTTAAAATTCATTTGTCAACAATTTTAGTCCGAGAAATCCGTCAGAACGTCATTTGAATCACAGTTTAAATATCTAAATCAGATTAACTTCATATTTTTTGACGTCACACCTAGCCATAAACTGGCAATCACCGCCCGCTTCGCGTGCAGAAAATCCCACATTTAGTACTTATCACGGGCAGTAATGAAGATAGCTTCAGAACGCATATTTATCGCCCTTGCCTTCGGCTCGGGCGTCAAATACCTGCGATCTGAGACATGCTTTGTTTTACCGCCCTAGGTAAGTAATGTACTATTTTAATCTAAACGTTTTTATTTTAGCAATCGCTTGTATACATAATAGGCTACTTGATGACAGTTCAAATCAGCTTCTTTTTATGAACTGTCAAAACGCTCCGAAAGTATGCAGTTTAGTATGAAATACTATCTTGTGACGTCATGCTCAACATGGTGCCTTATTTTTAGTTTTCATCATTGTAAAATCGTTGATGGCACGAAAATAAGTTTGAATGATTTTATCCGGGCTGTTTTGGAAGCGTAATTTGCTGGTTAGAGTTAATGAATTAATTTTGATTATTGTCAAATACCCTATTATTAATAATGCTCTGCACACGACTACGAACTTTTTGGCATTCCGAACAGATAACAGTGACAAACACCTTAACTCGGTGCCAGTATAAGAAATTGCCTCCAATAAAATTCTGCAACATGATCGAACCTCATGTTTTTGATTAATTGTTAATAAATAGAGTGCGACAACGATAACTCTGCAGAGCGGAACATGGCAACACCTCCGTTTAAAAGTCAAATTTCCATGAAAATGTGACTTAAATTGAGGTGTTGCCATGTTTCGCTCTGGCAAGTTATCGCAGTCACACTCTAATGTACTCATAACTACACTATCGCCTGTCCACTGCTATAAACAACTTTGAAGAGAGCATTATATGCGTCAAAACGCGACAAAAGGTTAGCGTATTCTAAACGTCATGATATATCGAAATACCGATTTAATAAAATTTATCTTATATTCAATGTCCCATGAATTTACGGATACAGCGGAGCGTCGATTATCCGAACTATTTGGGAGACATGGGTGTGCGGAAAACCGGTTTTTTTTTTCGATAATCGAACTGTGTTGATTTCTTCGATTAGCGGCTACAGAGAAGTGGCATTCAGTGAACAAGTCGAAACAAGTGCGCAGGAGGTAAGTACGAACGATTTGAACCGTAGTCAGAAATATAATTTATGCCACACCCGGCCATAAAGTGGCTTTTTCCGCACGCTACGCGTACGGAAAAGGCCGATTTCTGGCCAAGTGTAAACATAAAATGATGTACACAACACGGGAGGTAATAAAGAAAGGCCGAGATAGCAGATGTTTACGACCCGAGCTGCAAGCGAGGGACGTAAATATGCGATCGAGGGCTTTCTTTGTTTTACCACCCTAGTTGTGTAATGTACTATATCGAGATAGAGGGAAAGAGTGTATGTGCTTGCGTGTTAAAAAGAAGGGCCGTGGATATTCTTTGCACGTCGTCAACTTCAGTTTATAAGAACACTATTATCAGGTTTGAAAAAATTCATAATAATGGTGTAATGCATTGTTCAAATGCCACCAAATGAAATGGAAAACTTTTATGCCACACCTGGCCATAAAGTGGCTTTTTCCGCACGCTGTGCATACGGAAAAAGCCGCTTTATGGCCAGGTGTACACATAAAATGATGTACACAACACGGGAGGTAATAAAGCCATCGATCGCATATTTACGTCCCTCGCTTGCAGCTCGGGCCGCAAACTTCTGCGATCTCGGCCTTTCTTTGCATTACCACCCTAGTTGTGTAATGTACTATTTCCATCACTAAATTAAACCCTTGACATCAAACGACGACGAAGTTCCTTCTACCTCGATATATATCTGCGGCCGTAGTCGTTCGGTTAATCGGTCGTTCGGTTAATCGGTCGTTCGGTTAATCGGTCGTACGGTTAATCGGTCGTTCGGTTAATCGGTCGTTCGGTTAATCGGTCGTTCGGTTAATCGACGTTCGGATAGTGGACACTACACTGTATGCCGATTATCGTTTAGACTTAGAGAGCGTTTGTGGTATGTATAAATAAGAACAGCTATTGCACGACATCAAACAACTCTACTACAGTCATCATGCGCAAAACCTCGAATGAAACTTGACTGTTTAACAATAATCTGCGTGAGTGCGTTCTAGAAATAATACAATATTATGTGTCGTGTTTTTGCCTCGAGATTCGATAACACTGTCGACTAAAATAGCATATTACACACCTAGGGCGGTAAAACAAAATCCCAGATCGCTGTTTGTGCCCTGTACGGGCCATAAAAATGCGATCTGGGGTTTTTTTATTACCATCCGTGGTGTGGACGTAATTTTACGTCTTCCCCTGGCCAGGAAATGGTGTTTTTCACCGCGTAGGCAGAAAGACGTCATTTGCGACACACCTGGCCATAAAGTGGCAATAACCGCCCGCTACGCGAGCGGAAAATCCCACTTCCTGGCCTGGGGGAGACGTAAAATTTTGTACTTACCACGGGCGGTAATAAAGCCTCGGATCGCATATTAATCGCCCTTGCCTTCGGCTCGGGCGTCAAATACCTGTGATCTGAGACATTCTTTGCTTTACCGCGCTAGGTAAGTAATGTATTACGGCCCGGGGCGACTTAAAAACATTTTAACCTTTTTCAAGCCGACGTTTAGTGGTCCCTTCTTATTTTTGTTCCGTTACCGGTTCATAATTATAACGCAAGTTTTCTAATCTGTTTCCGATACCGTAGATCACAACCGCTTCCCTACTTCAAACTAAATGCTTAACACCCTGTCGTAGATATTATTTAATAATTCGTACTTTTAACCTTTTCAACTTTTAAACCTTTTAGCCACCAACTTATCTTTCCGACCTTGCGGTCAAAAAGATTAAAGGTTAAAATTATATAACGGGTGCGAATAACGCTTCATGTATACTCCTAAAAAGTTCAAAACCTACTTTTTTTTAAATCACAACGTTCGAAACTGTATCACAACTTTAGTTAAACGTTAACCAGCCTTTAATTACTTTGAGATTCTATCTCTACCACCTCAATACATGTTCAATACTGGCCAATGACATTAATAATGTTCAAATTCCATTCGATTATTCCAATACTTAGATATACATATAATAAGACGTGTACTACAATACACTTACTTGTAATATAAATATATGGCGTGAGTACGGACAGAGAGCTAGGTGCTCGGTAGAGCTGACAAATAACCTAGACAAGATACTAAAAAAATTTAGTGGGCTCTAATTTATACTAAAGTTCAGTTGTATGTAATTTTTACGTATTACATATTTAAAACTCATGTATTAAAAATGTATTTGGGTCATACACGTTCAGGAAAACGGGCGTCTTTTCTGTGGACAATACAAAAGTTAACGACTTGGGCATTACTTATCCTTTTATCATACAGGTTTTAAGAAAAAGACGGGTGTATAAGTCTATGAGGATCCAGTAAGAAAATTAGGCTTTAAAGCCTAACAATTTTATAATGTCCACAGGAAAGACGTATATAACCTTAACTCATATTAAAAATATGTTTGACCCATGTGGGTCATTCTCAAAAAATGATGTCCGTAGTTAGGGCTTTATAAAACAACCTCTTAATCCTAGTAATAAAACAACTTAAACGGATTAAATCGCGTATATTACTACATTTTTAAGTCCCGACGTTTCGTAACCCTTTTCAGCGTTCGTGGTCGCGGGTAGACTGAGAAAATCATAAATTTCCTCTGTCAAAATTACTGTTGTGCAAACCTACCCACTTTAAAAAATACAAATTCAATATTAGTGTTGCCAGATGGGCCTAATGTGTAAAGATGTTCACACACATGCCAGAAGGGCTTAAAACCTAACCTTAGAAAAAACTAGCGGCGCTTCCAAAAGGCATACTTGATAAGAAAGAAGGCCAAGGAAACTTATCAGCCACGCCTTATGCAAAACAAGAAAATAATTTAAGCAAAAGACTCTAGGTATGCTATTTTTGGTAAAACAAATCAGAAAAAATTTTTTAGTGTTGCCAGACCTCTCCTCCCCCCTCTCTCCTGCCCCTCTCACCTCTCCCTCCCTCTCCCTCCCCCTCCCTCTCTGCTAACCTCTTAATCCTGTTCTTTTGTGTAACGAAAGTTAACCATATAAATTGTATGGTAAGTTTCGTTACACAAAGGAACAAGATTAAGAGGTTGTTTTATAAAGCCCTAGCTACGGAAATCATTTTTTGAGAATGACCCTGTAACAATACGATAAACCAAATTTATTGTCCTTCCAAGTAGCTCGGTAATAATAATAAATACAGGTAAATTATAGTCTTGTCCAGCGTTACGGGAAACCAAGAAATACGAAACACACGGACGCAAATATAGTCTACTACTAACGTATCCTAAAATTGTCATGGAATAAATCAGATTTAAACTTACATTATTTTCGTACTTGAGCACAAATTACTTAATTTATGGAATGTATAAAAAAATACAACACGTGATTTAGACGAGTACAGCCCTGGATGCAATATATATATAAAAAAATCACTCATCAGGGCTGTCTGTCCATTTGGCCACAAAACTGAGTATTACCCTTCCATTGCGTGCGTTGACAGCTTTTTAACCCAAATACACCTTAATTACAATTAGTTCACAAACGCGCATTAAGTATAGCGATTGTAGGTTTCATTCATCGAAATATCATAAGTATGGCAACCTATCCAAAAATGAAGTTTATGCCACACCTGGCCATAAAGTGACTTTTTCCGTACGCTACGCGTTCGGAAAAAGCCGCTTTCTGGCCAAGTGTAGACATAAAATGATGTACACAACACGGTAGCTGATAAAGAAAGCCCTCGATCGCATATTTACGTCCCTCGCCTGCAGCTCGGGCCATAGACATCTGCGTTCTCGGCCTTTCTTTGTTTTACCACCCTAGTTGTGTACTATACTATTTCTCAAACTTAATGGTAATATATTTGTCATAAATTATTTTAGACTCGCACATAGTAATCATTAAGTTGGTTAGCGATACCACTTGATACATAACACGTATTGATTTTAAAAAATGGCCGTTGTGGGATAAATTTCAACGTCAATTTTGTTAGACATCGTTCCATACATTATATTCGGATGGTGGTGAAACGGTTAAAAAGCTGGCAACGCCCTTTCTGATGACGGAGGCTTGGGGCCACTACGATAACTCCACTAAAGGTACCTACGAGCATTGGTATAAAACAATTTGGTAAATATTAAACTTGTTACAACTACACAGCTACCAAAATGGAATGTCAGTGACTACTTACGATATAAATATCTAAACTAAATCAGGTTGATTATGCACGCTTAACTAACTAATAGCGAAACGGACAGATAAGTATTCTACACAGAAGCAACGACAGTGGCTAGACTACTACAATAATAACATAAGCCGTGAGGCGTTTCTATGTAGACGACTTACTGGTTATTCACTATGACTAAATACGGCTCGAGAAGCCGACTTAACGGAATGAATAAATCTTAAGTTTTTTTTTTATTGTTAGTTTCAATAACCCCTTATAAATACGGTTAGAAATACCCAAACCATTAACTGAATACGGACGTTTTTAAACTTAATCGCTGTCCAAAATATACATAAGACTTAACGCTATGGTGAGATATGTGGACTTGCGCGATGGAGTAAATCTCGAACATCATAGTCATTTTCAAAAAAAATATACATAGTTAAGGGCCTAATAAAAACAAAATCACGATCGCTTCCTCTGTGTTACGAAAGTCAGGCATACAAACTATATGGGTAACTTTCGTAACACAGAGTATATTGTGTACAATTTTTTTGAAAATGACTCAAATAGCATATTACGTACCTAGGGCGGTAAAAAAAGAATATCCCAGATAGCAGAAGTTCGTTATAAATATGCAATCTAGGGCTTTCTCTATTACCGTCCGTCGTGTTCGTTTTTCGTCTCCCTCTAGCCAAGAAGTGGTATTTCCTCTCCTAGCGGGCAGTAAATGCCACTTACAGCTCAGGGATAGCGTAAAAATTTACGGCTTTAAAAGCCCAATATAAAATTCACCTGTACAGTCAGATAAAAAATGTATACATTTTTGCGTCACATTACAACTTGTCAAAACGTATTGATATTTTTGTCTCGACTGTCTTAAGGCGCTTTAAACGTAACAAATACTTATTAAAGTCGAGATTTACAGCATCAATTTCAGAAGTCTATGTCATCTTACCTTATAAGAGCATTCGACCCTTACAGAGCCCGTCTCGCGTCTACGCTACCACGTATATTGCTACCTTTGTGAATATCAGGTTAAACATCGGTTTATCATACAAAATGCCGTCTGGCAAGTCTTTTTATGGTGGAAAATACAACTTATGTACACTAAACTGCATCGTTTACTTCGGCGTTTGAAATTATTCAATATAAATAAGTATATCAATTAAATTAGTGTCATAAATGGCATAAGAACAATGTTAGAAAGTTTGTGTTAAGTATATTTGGAAATATTTAAAAATAAAATAAAAAAGTAGTGTCTGATTAAAGAAACATAAATAGCTACAATTTGTCAATGTTTCTGTTTATCAATATTTTCACTTTTTTATCGCAATGTATCATTTAATTCATAAATATAAAGACTGGAAGAGCTATAAAGAGATAAGATTATTTTTAGGCAGATAAGTAGCGTTGTGGTTAATACATGAATCATTATTATATTTTCATTTATCTGAAATAAACGATAGACAAATGAAGGTATTGATAAAATAAATCATTCATATTGAATAACTTATACTCACACCGAGAAGTAAACGATACAGCTACTGAAACATTGAATTACACATAAAAAGTCGACTGTCAGCCAAAACTTTTCACTTTCACAGTATATTATCTCTAATAATATGCGTATTTATTCCGTATATATTAGTTCTCGGTACACAATTCGATATTTTAAATTACGTTAAAAGGATAAAGTTTTAAAAAAGTAACTTTCACCTAAAGAATAGTTATTTGTTATGTCTATTGCGTGAATTTTATTACGATAAGGCTGCGTTTCTACTGTGGCGCGATTAGTGTATTTTTTTCTGGCACAGCTCAGGTGGAAGCGCAGCCTAATTGTGACGGAAATAACCGAGTTAATGTTGGAAGTGACGAGAATGGCTGGCAATCAAGTTTTATAGTGCCATACGAATTAATAGCTATTGCTGTGGTGCATATACCGGCTCGCCTAACTACTCTACTTACGTATATCTATACCACACGATGGGAATCTAATATTAAAGCTTCGCTAGATTACATAATATATCTTAAGTTACGGAATGTTTATCAATACTATGTGCCAACGATTATTCAATATGAGAATGTATGAATCTCGTATAATTTCACAGTAAACCTTGTTATTCCCCACTTTAAATATATACAAGATTATGATACTTGGCTTGGGCACTACGGTGGCCACTAACTCATTAGTCTATGGATTTTTTTAAACCGAACGAAACTCAGCAATATAATTGAGGTATTGACACTTAAGATTGCTAAGACCTTTGTAAGTTTATAGAGAATGTGTACATCATATTACTAGTAAGTATTAAAATGATTTGTTTCGTTTTAAAAATAAATCAAAGACCTAATATAAACTTAAATACTAAGTAAAGCATATTTTTCATAAATGAATAATATACACAACATATCGTTATTTGTACTGTAAGGTTACATGTGTTTTTGTTCAATTTTCATCGGGTTCCAGGCCTTTTTGTACATGTCAACGAATGGCAACTTTAATCTTATCTAATCCAACCTAGCTGCCTAAAATAAAACAATTGTACTTAAATAAAAACTGCTAAATTAATCCGTGACTAATTCTTAAAATAAAAATTAAATAAAATGCAGCACCACATCAGTTTCTGTCATTCATTTCAACGCACCTGAGTTTGATCTCAATGGTAATTTTCAATTGACTGTATATAAAAGTAATCGTACCATTTTTATATTTAGAATTCGTCACGGTACCGTTTTATAAATCAGCGGCAATAAATATACCGAAACTTAATATGCTACCAATTCGATGTGAAACGCGCGGGGTGTTCAACTTACAAAATAATTAGTTCTACACTAAAATAAAAGCAAACTTTGTAACAATTTTCAGAAACTATGGGCTAATTTGTATAAAAATCCAAAAAAAATATTACCTTACCGAGTATTTTGATGTCATGTAAAATAATGTTTGTTAATTCGCCTAAAAAAAGGGTATACGCGTCTATATTAATTGTCATGTATATCGAAATGATTGCGGTAACAAATAATAAGTACTTTAAGAACACCCCGCGTTTAAATAATAAAATACAAACCGCTGAATAGTTTACTTATAGTACCACAAACATACCCAGTGTGCTACCAACAGTTTCCGATCATTTTAAAGTATTTATTTTCTTGATTATAGTTTTGTCTTTTGACAATATTTATTTTATAATTTAAATGTTGTGACTATGAGTATTGATTACTTGAGGTAAATTAATGTTATATTAAATTTGGTAGTACAATTTACACCTAAGGTGATAACGGTGCAGCGTGGGATATATTTGCGGTACTATAATCAACGAAAAAGACACGTTTGTCATTTAATTTCGTCACATTTTGACTTTTTCGTTGGCCCGATTTTTAGTTCAGTTCAGTCTTTGGGAGTTGAGTGGCGGAAACAATAACTACGGTTTTACAAATGCAATAGCATTACTTACATATTTTTTTGAGTCGGGAATTTTCGTAATCCTCATATTATGACATAAGAACAGAATTAAATTACGTAAACTAAAACTATACGCTACGTTATATTTGATGTACTACATTATTTTTATAAAGCTGAGTATATAATGGCTACGGAATGTTCGTTTTCATAAATCAGATTTTTTTGGAATGTAAAAAATATATAAATTTATTTAATTTCAACTCACTTAAGATAAGAGTTAAGAATTTTTATAAATATTGGAATATGATTCTATACAACGTTTTCACTCATAAGGGTGTGAAAGTAATTTGTCATATACCGTTCCATACTTATAAATATTTAGCAGCACAGAGGGTCAAAATATGTTAGTATTACTGCGAGCTAATATTGCTTTCATCCAATATACCGCCAAGAAATATCACAGTAACAGAACTGAAACTTGTATGATACTTTACAATTTTACATTATTTCAACTATTGTAAGCAGGAAAATTTAAAGAAAAGGAACGTAATAAAACAGAGGAAAATTGATTGGTGCAATATTTAAGCAAAATCTGTGGTATTTACAGGCAATTTCGGTACATCACGTTAGATATTCGGTAAAATGCCAATTTAGCTGCAATTGTTCCAGATCATTTTTTTAATCTTATTTGCTGCAAAGGAAATGTATGTATCTAAAATATCGGTAAAAAAACTACTTAAAGGGGGAAATAGCTACCGTTTTTAGTAATAAATAAAAAACAGACCAAACATGAATCGTCAAGAAATTGCCGGTTAATTGCCGAAGTATTCCAAAAGGCAGAAAGGAACAGCGATATTTCTGGCGGTACACGTTTACATTATTCGGTAATTTATATTCCAGGTCAGAGCTTAAACCGGTAAAAAAATATCAAACCAGAATTAGATGCACAAAAATGGTTCAGATGAAGGGTACACGGAAAGAACATGTCTACTCACATTTTTGAAAACGAGACGATTTTAATCTCAAAATGTAGATCTCCCAATGAGCTATCACGTACCACTTAATTACAGGTGGATATTTTAAAATAATATGTAATTTTATGCCACACCTGACCATAAAGTGGCTTTTAACGCACGCTACGCGTACGGAAAAAGCCGCTTTCTGGCCAAGTGTAGACATAAAATTATGTACACAACACGGGAGGTAATAAAGAAAGCTCGGGCCGCAAACATCTGCTATCTTGCCATTTCTTTGTTTTACCACCCTAGTTGTGTAATGTACTATTTTAGCTTTTAAAGAAGATATGGTAACCATCCATAGTAATTTTTCACGATGACTTTCGAAGCTCTAAAAGTTACTTCGGTGAGTAATGTTCTTTCCGTGTACCCTTCAGATATTTTTTTAATATTTGATATTGGCTCCCACATTTAAGAATATCAATATTCATACTGGGTGACTGTTGAAACGTAACGCCAACCTATTATTTTGAATATGTGTAATAAACTTTATAAAACCAAACATGATGAGCCGAATATTATTAATGTCAGTCAAAAATATCGAAAAGTACAGACATTTTACTAGAAACGACATCTTACACCCACTCGGTTTTAGTTACTTGCGTGGTGGACCTTTTATGTCATAATCACTCTAACTTCAAAATGTCTCGTCAAAAAAATACAGAATAAAATGATTTACTTTATAAAAATTAGTTGATCCTCTTAAATAAATCTAATAAAGAAAAAAAACTATTCCCATAAAAACAAATAAATAAGGTAATACTTCTATTTTTGATTGCGTTGTAACGAAATTCCTTTTTTATGTTATTATTCGTCATCAGTTCACATGTGCAATTAGCATTCTCCGACCATACAAATACAACTAAACTACTAGAATAAACATTAAACACAACATTGAACCTAAAATGCCAAATTGAACCTCATTAAATGCCATGTGTAACTTAATCAAAATGCCACATTGAACCTCGAGTGAAATGCCAAATTTATTGCACACCTATAATCCGTCCAAAAGGTTAACATTGGTTTAGCGTTACGTGTCATAGTTACCCACAATCCCCTCGTATGGCGTACCAACTCGACAATTTCATATTTTTATGAAAATTATTTATTACAACTAAACCGATAAATTAAATTTATATTTCTGTTACCATACGAGAGAACGTATAGAATAATTCGTCAATAACCGACCACTTAAGAAATACAGTTACCGACCATTTGTGTGATGGCAGGGCTAGTAACCAGTTAATCATAATGTTGAAATATCTCCTGTTGTTCTTTAACCATAGAATGAGTGATTTAGAGCACCAAAGTTGTAGAAATAATGTAAAACCAAAGCACTCACCGGTAAATTAGTATAGAAAAACGGTTACAAGCCCTGGTTGGACAAGGGGTTGTAATAAACCGATTGAGAAATAAATAATATCGATTCTGTTCCTGAATTTGACAATGGAGCCAAAATTTTTGCTTTGAAGTATATCCGCCGATGTCTAGGCCTATATCAAAAATACGTGTACCGTAGTGACCCCTAACTTCGCCTAGGGTGCCTATCTTTGCCTAGTTGATTTTCCTAAACTTGCTTTACGACAAGCTACAATTACCTAAAACTATATCAAGTAAATGTATAAGTACTGAATATTGAATAGTTTTATGTGCAGGTTTTCTTACAAGATTTTTAGGAAAATCAACTAGGCAAAGATAGGCACCCTAGGCGAACTTAGGGGTCACTACGGTATTTAATGCTCCTTCATAATTAAGAACAGAACAAGTCAGAACTTGATACTTTCACAATGCTCCAACCCTGGAGCTAGTTTCTTGAAAGGGTCGGGTACAAAATGTGTGGTGCTCCAACTCTGGAGCTAGATTTTTGAAAGGGTCGGTTACAAAATGTGTGCCGTGACCAAGATGCCTAACCTCGGATGGTGAAGACGTGGCGCACCCACCGGCTCTGCTGCGTGAAGATGCGGTACAGCTGGTCGGGCGAGCCCAGCTCGTCCCACAGACATCACGCCGTCTCCGGGTCCGGTTCCGGTTTCGTTGGCGCCTCCAACGCCGGCGACGGTGATTGGAACCTGCAAATTCGACGGTCATATCTCAAATTCAAAGCGCAATTTAATGAAAACCAATGGCATGATTTGAAATTTAAATTAAATTCCTAAGGGGTCATCTATAAAGTACGTCACACGATTTTTCAGACTTTTAGACACCCCCCCCCCCCCCCCCCCCACCCCCATGTCACACTTTTTCCTAACATATTTTACCTTGTTAGTATAGGCTGTCACATTTGGCTAGACCCCTCCCCCTCCCCCCATGGGTGTGACGTATATAGATGACCCCTAAATTGTAAGTCTATTTCAAACTCAACATTCTCAATCGAAAAATTAAACGACATTCGCAGTGCTGGATACAAACTGAATACGTTATTTATTATGCAAATGCCCCACAAGAGCGTTTATTCTAAGCGAATTGGCATGGTCGCTATCATTGTCATTATATCCAATATATTTATAAAAAAATTATGAAATATAAAGATGAGATCACTGATTCAGCGACTCATTAAAATCATATCAAATTTCGCTAAGCAGAGTAGAAATTAAATTAGTATAAACTAAGAACACTCTCGGTCAAGTCACCTTTCAAACAAAAAGAACGGTAACAAATCGGTCCAGTAGTTTTCCAGGAAAACGGTAACATACATACATACAAAAATACACACAAACAACCCTTAACGCCACACGCATTTCCGTCCGTCCCTCCATCGTGGCTAAAAATGTAACACCTACATGAAACGAAAACATGACGGTCCGACAAATGTCAACTTGCGGCACTGGTTGAGCATTACATTGCGGATTTGGTAAAGTCGCTTGATCACACTATGCCTGGTCAGCTCGCAATGAACTGTTACTCGCCCAACTTTACTCGCTTACTCGCCGGCGGTGGGACCAGTGCCTGAGATTCATCAGGAGCATTCCATGAAAACATCAACTTTTTGTCCCTTACGAAACGCTCTGGCAGCTACCCTAAAGGAGCTTCTAAACGGGCAATATTTTTCTGCAATTTTTGGCCGGCAAGTCTTGCTATCTCTCTCTTACTTCGTATGCTAAAGTAAGATGCACATAGTTGCCGGGCCACAAATTGCAGAAAAACATTTCCCGTTTAGAAGCACCTTTATAAAACGTATTAGCTGCTAAGAAACCCCGAGTTATGATATTACAATGCTGATAATTAGCTCCCTGAATTTATTTCTCGGAAGTATTAAAATGGTGATGTCAATTACGAAATATTTTCATGGAATGCTCCATCAGTCAGATCCGTGTGTGATTGAAACTAATTATTGTAGATCATAGATTTATGGACAAATTAAAAAAAATACAAATAGACATGATTATCGATTAGTATCGACTGATCCTAAATTACCAAGAATGAAGTTCTAAGACAAATATCGTAGCTTATTATTGTTAACCTAAACGTATAATAGATGATATATGATATATTATTATTTGAACATATATTTAGACAAATAAAAATAATGAAATCGCATTGCATGACTGCAGCATAATAATTCGCTTGTGCCAAATATTACCTAACACACACACACCCACTCAGTTCGACTGTCAAGAGCAAAGATAAATAACCACACAAAGTTCCAAAATACTTATATCGATATTTTTAGACTCAAAGGGCGTAAACGCCATTAAAACCTGCGGCATTTACGCCCTTTGAGTCTAAAGGTATCGATATAAACCTTACTGCCATAATAATAAGGTATGTATAGATATTTTTGAAACTTTGTGGTGTATACGTAGCGTTGCCCTTGACTGTAATCAAACTAAAAATAGTTTCAATTACAAAAACATTCAAAAAACCATTGAACCAGCGCTGCCTAATAGCAACATTCGTCATTTTTTTTTAATTACTCAAAATATTTATTTTGGCTATTTGAGACTTCTCATGTAGTTCGTAACAGACAAAATGTATCAACGTATAAAGTTAAGTACTTTTCAACCAAATTTTACGGCGTCAAAGTGGATTTTGAACCCCTAATTCGTTTGTATGGAGAACCAAGCTATTCGAATCGGGTCTATTTCAGGCGTTTTTCCAGCGTTTTTAGGATTTTGTGCCTCAAAAACTAAAAACCGAACTTTTATAAGATCACTTTGCTGTCCGTCTGTCTGTCTGTCCGTCTGTCAAGACCCTTTATCTCGGGAACGCATGGAGGTATCGAGTTGAAAATAAAACCATATACTCATATCTATGGTCCCTTGAAGCTGTGAAAAAAAGATGCGGCCGTCTATGCAGCAAAAAACGTAAATTTCGACACTCTCAAGAAACCAAAATTAGGATAAGATAAGATGTGAGATGAAACTTACGAGTGTTGGTCTCTGTAGTCGACCGCGCCGCCGTACGGCCCGTCGGCGCGCCAAGCCTTCGCGTCCACGTTCGGCACTCTGCAACGCAACGCACCATACACTCAGCGACCCATTCAACAATACACACGTCGACTTAATTAACGTTTCTAATAACCACATTTTTAGTTAAAAAAAAAACCCAGCCGCGGTGCATTTTGAAACTGCATATAATCCGCCATTATGTTTATTTTAACGAACTTCATACCCAGTGACACTCTCGCCATCCAGACGAATCTAATGATGTATCATTTATCAAAATCGGATGTGCCGTTGAGTAGTTACGAGCGGACATAGGAACCGACTTACATACATACACACATACATACATACAGGTTAAACACATAACCCTCCTTTGGGTTTCGCCGCAGTCGGGTAAAAATAGTCTATACTAGCATTTACGTTTACACCTTTCAACCTTCTATGAAATAAGTTCGAAAATTATGATATGTGTGTTCTGATTTTTGTGACATTACCATGAAGCTAGAAGAATGAAGCGAGCCGGAAGGTGACTGTAAGATCATTTAAATAACAAATGTTGCTTTGGGCTTAAAATCACTAAATCTCATAATACCTTATTTGCCAATACACCCTATTTTCAAATTACCATGAGCTCATAAAACCTAAATGTCAAATTGTAACATTCTTAAAATGAACGAAATTCATTATGACTTTGACTTAAAACGGCATATTCTCTAAATGCCTGAAGATTGAAATGCACAATCCTTCAATTACCGAATGGCAGAAATGACAAAATATCAAAACAACTCAACCTCAAAATACCTAAATTTAGGCATTTTTCCAAAAATACCTAATTTTTTTTACGAGTATTTATTTGATACGATAAATTTAGGTATTTTGAGGTTTGGTTGTTTTAAGCATATGTTGTTTTGCCATAATGCTGTTTTGAAGTTTAGGTATTATGAGCCTAAGGTATTTTGAACATCGGCGATATTAAGGTTTCGGTTGATTGTGAAAAAAATTTAGGCATTCTGCAATTTAGGTATTTTGAGGCCATGAAGTTTTGAGATCTGGGAAATTTAGTGATTTTAAGCCCAAAGCCAAATGTTAAACCAGCCATGCTTAGGTTAATTTGATTGGGTTTCTATCTTTCATTCAATTTTGATAGAGTATAAAACTTACGAATCCTGATCCCTGTAGTCCACCGCGCCGCCGTAGGGCCCGTCCGCTCGCCACGACTTGTCGTCCACGTTCGGCACGCTGCAACAACACAAGTCGCGGGTGTACAGCATACACCGGCCAACGAGGTGCGCCAACGGCAACCATCGAATACAAATAGTTTATTATGCAAATAGGCCAAATGGGACCTTATGCAAGTCTGAATCTACCAGCGCTTGAAAAAGTGACCACTGAACATTGAAAACGCTGTAAGAAACTCTTTAGCACCTTAATGTAATAAATAACTCAGTTGACTTATTAATATCAGCCGGAAACATAAAAGCCTACATTCTTGTTCACTTTCACGTCTAAATGTACAGTTTGTAATGTGGGTAAGTCAACTTTTTCTTGTTTGTTATTTTGTCCCGTTGTCCAAGAGACCATGCCTGAGTTTCTTAAAAAACTGTTCTGTGTGAAAAGGGCTACAAGTCACATTTATACCAGGAACAAAAGGCCACAACTCTATTGTATGACTTAAGATCTTTTGCTCCTAGGTTATATGTGACTTGTACCCTTTCTTTCACTAGACTCACAGTGTTATAGGTTATAGTATATGCTACTAATGTGTCTCGGAAATTGTTCATAAAATATTGGAATTATAACATTTATAACTATGACAAAAATGTACGTTTGATGAATTTTAACTGTAGAAAACTTATAGAAAAATGTGCTTTTAAGGAGTTGTCCAGTGGACGTAACCATGACAACGCGCTACAAGAAAAAGTTAATCGACCCAAGTGTAACCGTGCTATGAAAATATTAAACATTGGCTAAAGACTAGCTAAGAGCGAAGTTATCATGCGCAAAATAAACACTATTCTAGAACTTAGTGAAGCATCTTACTTACTACTACTTACATTACTCACCGCTAAAATTTCCAAGTTCAAATAACTTCATTCCATTTGGTCGGTATAGGAGTTAATCATTTTGGCAATTTAGAATCGTGTTTGACGCAACATTTCTCAATAAGAAATAAATAAAATACGTTTTGGCGATTTAACAGGCGAGCCAAAAAACTAACTTCAAAGGCTTAGCCAGTAACTTTAATTTAATTTTAACGGATAACTGAAACAACTCCGAAAATTAAAGAAAATGTAAAAATAGTAGGGATTATGAGTCTCGACGTTAGGGTGAAAACGAGCCAAAAAAAATCCTATACTCTTTTAATTTCTTATCTCCTTTCTCATTGCTTATTCTCTAATTCTTAATTTTTTTCCTTATTTTCTTTTATTTTTCCTTTTCATTTCCTTCCCAATTCCTATTCACTTTCCTATTTTCTTTTGTTGCTATTCTCTTTGCCCAATAGGGAATATGCATGATATGTTTTGTTTAGTTTAGTAAAAGCTCAATCATATAAGAAACAGTAGGAAAAAAAAATATTTTTCGAAAATCTATAAAAATAACCAAGATATAAGTCATCAAAGATTTATTTCTATCGTTTTCTAGCAAAACAGAATATAGTATGGAGTTACGGTGGCCTTGTACTATGACGTCATACTCCATGTCGGATCTCTCCGTCTAACTAATCACTGTCTAATTAATGCTTTATATGTTTATATCTTCTGTATATCTCTTCCACAGAAATATATCGAGATAGACATAAAAAGTTCCTCGATTTGTATGAGAACGTTGCGCGTCAGATTTTTGCGTTTGACAGTTTGAACGGCCCGAGTGCAACCGAGAGGTAACTTGCGCAAAGCGCAAAAGTCATGGCACGCGAAGTATAAGCATATGTTGGGTCTACTTTAATACATGGTTTGTGGATCTCTTCCGATTTTAATTTTATTTTCACTTTATGGCATCTTTTTTAGGTTTACTATTGGATCGCATAAATTTAAAAGGCATAATGCATCATTTCGTATAATTCATCATTTGGCATAATGCTTTATTTTCTGAACATGTATTTTTTTCAGGATTATTATAACGCTAACCTAACCTGATTTATTTAACAGGATGAGGCCTTAAAGAGTCCTGAAAATTCCGCAGTTTAAGAAAAAAATGCATTATGCCGAATGATGAATTATGCCAAATGATGCCATTATGCCTTTTAAATTTATGCGATCCAATAGGTTCCCTCTTTTTTACGGTACTCACATATTTTGTTAAGAAATGCGATAATAAAAATTGATGCATATTCCCTATTCCCTTCTCCCGTAGACCGGTACTCACTGGTTCTGGTCTGCCTGCGCGGCGAGCTGCGCGAGGTAGGCGGCCTGCTTGCGGTGGTGGTACATGTGCACGCGCAGGCAGCTCGGGTTGCGCATGCGCTTGTTGCACACCTCGCACTGCAGCGTGCCCTCGCGCGTGTCGTGCTTGTCCCGGATGTGCACCTTCAGGTTGTACCGGTTCGCGAAGAACCGGTGGCAGTTGGGGCACTTCACGCCTTTCGTTTTACAATTCCAGCCTTGGGTGGGGAAATTGGGGGGGATGAAGTAATGAAAAAAAGGTAACCAAAATACATGTGTACGGTGATTTTCTTTATGATACAAGCATTACGCAGCATTTGACTGAAGATAACACAATTAATAGGTACATTACACAACTAGGGTGGTAAAAAAAGAAAGGCCGAGATCGCAGATGTTTGCGGCCCGAGCTGCAAGCAAGGGACGTGAACATGCGATCAAGGGCTTTCTTTATTACCTCCCGTGTTGTGTACATCATTTTATGTCTACACTTGGCTACATTATAGTACGTTACATACCGCGGCCCGTAAAGATTGAAAACTAAACGCTGTTGACAGTTGAAGGCTGCTGCCGCGCGCTGGGCGCTGCTGTCTTTTAGCGTAATACCTTTCTTACTACCCTTAATGCACAATAGGGTGTTTCATATTTGTATGGGTAAAAAATCTTTATTTTGTCAGACTTGGCTTACTCCTTGGATCTCTCTCATTCAAAAACCGTATATCTAAAATTTCAAGGTGATATAAACATATTTAAACGTTGCACACACTGATCAGAAAAACAGCATATGTACTGAAACACAAATATTACATTTTCAGAATGGTTGAATTTGGATATACAATAATTTAACTAAATATAATCATACTCAGAATATAACAACATTAGTTACTTAGGTGTTCTAGTCGTCAATAAAAACGATTAAATGCTATAAGAGCTGAAACCTTATTTGTAGTTCGCTTTTCCTGTGATGCTCGACGACTCTTAGTAACAATTGTTTCTGTTATTTTACTGTGATAGAATTGTTACATTAATAAAAAAGCAATGCCACATTTCACAGTATCATTTGTAATCTTAAGAGCATCAAAAAATCTTTATTTGGGTTCAAAGTTCAGAAGTGTGCAACCTCTAAATATACACAAATTTGGATGAATTTTGAAATATTAGGCTTTTGAATGAGTGAGACTCAGAAATCGAGCAACGTGAAGTGAAAATCAAAAGTTTAGAAAAATGAAACACCCTAATGCACAATGTACTACCTTGGCCGGTAAAGTAAGAAATGCCTCAGATCACATGTAATTGTCGGCCGAGAACGACATGTGATCTAAGGCTTTCTTATTTACTGGCCAAGGTTTGTCTACTATTTTTCTGTTCGACGGAGCCAGAAAGCGGCATCTTCATTAAAAGGCCGGAGGACAGATAAACACTTTTCTTTTTGCAGCCGTAAGAGATCTTTAAGCTTTTAAATAGTTGAGAATACACAATTTCAGAATTCAATCATGGTCATAGTCATCACATTGGCTCGGTTTGTTGTAAGCATTAAACACTAAAAGTATTTTTTCAAAGCGCCCTCTTTTTAACCGACTTGTCAAAAAAGATGTTCACTAGTCGGTGTTTCTTTTTATTGTTTGTTTTCTTAGAAGTCCATCGACTGTGAACCGATTTCAATAATAGGCTAGATGACTAAAAAAAACTGTTTAGTCCGTCTGTTACATTATGAAAAAATATTGTACACGTATTTTTTGTTTTGTTTGACAAACAAAAACTGACGAGGATAGAGTGCTTAGAAGTTTCGAGTGACGTCACTCTTGAGTACAAATTGTACTCAAGAGTGACGGTCACAAGCCCCCACTCCAGAAGTTTGATGATCTATAACTTTGTCGATTTTTAATATTTTGATAAACCAAAAAATACGTGTCCCATATTTTTCCATAATCTAACTGACGGACTAAATAGAATTACATATTTTTAACCCAGTCATCATCCCTATTAGAAACAGAACGCTGTGATTGAACCATCAAATACTGCTTTAATATTTGTATCATAGTTCATAATTACCGATAATCGTTGTGTAAATAGCTTAAAACAACACGGACGGGAGTCATCTTTAACACATTTTGACATACAAAACAGTCTGCTATTCTTAGCTAAACGAATTTGCTCCACGGACACATACGCACGCACTCATAAAGAATCGACTGTCACCACGACACTAACACATAGCGAATGAAACAACACGCCGACAATTTATAGACCAACAGCACAGTTTAATTTGTCTTCCTACAGAAGATACATCGCCCGCTTGAATGTGTGCGCACCGTTTTTTATTTTATTTTTTTAGAAACTGACAAACTCGCAACCCATCCTGGGCGTAGCGATTGTCGGACCGGGTGGTTGGCCGTGCCGTTCCCTGGGGTCGAACCAGGTCGCTAGCCAGACCACCCTGAGTTGGTCGGGCTGGGTGGGAGCCGGGAGTGCCTGGGGTCGAACCAGGTCACTTAGTCCCGGTACACCTCGATATGATCGGGCTAGGTGGGGGCTGAACGCCTGGAGTCGAACCAGGTCGTTTGGTGTGCGCACCGTGTACGAACGCACTACAAGCAAGGAAATAAGAATGCGTGAGAGTGCTCCAGTATGGAACGCACTCACGTAGACGTGCTATCGCGCGTCTGTGTGACAACGTGTCGCGCGCTCCTAAACGACCGAAGAAGGACTACTTGTTCGTCTTTATACTTTGCCAAAAGTGGCCTGCTTCACAGTTCCAATTTTACAATAAACTAGCTCCATTATTCAAACACAACAACACCCTTGGTTGACCAATCTCGCTATATAGTTTAGACTAGAAAAATATTTTATTATTTTACAACCTCTTTCTATGGTTTGTTACAGAAAACCCTCTCAATAATAGAAATGTTAGTGAAAAAACTATTTCAATATCATAAAAAACCGAGACAACAATGTTAAAATCACATTTTTAGACTTTCCCAAAAAATGCTACATACTAAAGCATACTAGAAAGAAAGAAAGAAAGAAAGAAATAATTTATTTAGCGCAAAAACATTATACAATAAAAACAACAACATCAACATTTGAGCCTTGAGTAGGTTCGCGCTAAATAAGGACCCCACTCAGCATAATGTCACGGCAAGCCGTGACGCTGATTTTCGGTGAGGCCCTCGGAGACTAAAACTAAAACTCTTTAAATTAAATTAAACTAAACATTTAAACATCTTGTGGTAGCGTAACCTAACATCTAATAACATTTGTATTGTAAATATGTGACTACTAGCGTTGTGACGGCACACGATTATTCGCTGGGTGCGAAGTATAAGGTGGGGGAACCACGAAACGATCGCAGCGCGCGTCATGGCCAAAAAAGGAACTTTCGGCAGACCAGCTGTCACTTTTTACTAGCGAAATTTACGTTTTTAGTTGCCAAAGTGCCTTGCAGCAAAAGCCACAAAACACAAAAAAAAGTCTGCCGTATTTGTAACCGCTAGTTGACGCTGTCATCGCGCACCCAGCGAATACGTTGTATGGAGAAATCAAGAATTACCATGGAGATATGTTAAAACTTGCGTTTACATATTCTGAATAGTTTTACGTGCAGAAATCTCTCTAACAAAACTGTCGTTGGGGTCCGACCACCGGACGGAACGCACCGCATTCGACCGTCCCTCTCTATCGCATAACGAGTACTAACGCGTACTCTTTCTGGTTGTTCCACTCCTGGCTAAGACTTACTCCCTACGTCCGTGTTGCTCTAGAAAGTAAATAAACAAAATAAAAATAAAATAATGTATTTCTGCAAGTAGTAAGTGTAAAAGAGCCCTTGAGGCCCAAGGACTCTTTTACATGTCTGATTCTATTCTTTTTCTCTTCTCTTCTTTTGGCGCTTCGGGTAATGACCTACTTACTGGTGTGAAGAAGCGCCGGAAGAAACTCACCAGTTTCTCTTTTTTTTTCACCATTTTACAAGTATTACGTTGTGTAAGTATAAAGTAGTGCTTACCAGCTTCCTTGGCTGACTCGGGCATTGCCAACACGCTGTTGTAGAGGTCATTGTCGAAATCTATTAACGGTTCACTGGATACCAAAAAAAAATTAACAAAATAGTGCCATAAGAAGCTAAAAGTGAGTCTACCGAAAACATTAAAAATTATGTAGGGTTTTTACTAATCTAAGAATCAAGTGACTAAGCTCAAATACTAAATATTAAAGAACAGGCAGACTAGAGTTACTGAATGAGTGGAGGCTAAGCGCGCTACACCAATCTAGTGCCAGTGTTTTTCAAAGTGTGGGTCGCGACCCCTCGCAGAGCCTCTAGAACAGTGTTTCGTAAACTTGTTTTGGTCACGGACCCCCTACATTAATTCGAAAACCTAACTTTCTCTGATTTACCTTTCCGAATATAATCAGAGAAAAAGAAAATCTAGGGCACGTGAAAGTTTGTGTTGAAGGCATAGCCACGGACCCCCGGCTCTCGTATCACGGACCCCTAAGGGGTCCATGGACCACAGTTTAAGAAACCCTGCTCTAGGGTCGCGAGGGTCGAGTAACCACAGGCAAAAAGGAAAAAAAACAAAAGCTCCAAAGTGTGACGGAATAAAATTCAGGTTAAAAGTCATGGTGGTCGCGAAACATTTTCGCATGCAAAGGGGGTCCTGCCTTGTAATAGTTTGAAAAACACTGCACTAGACGATACAACTACGTATTAGGAGGCCACAGAAAGTATGAAATGTTGCCAAACGAGACTGTGACAAAAATATTAACCATTTGTTCGGCCATTTTTTTTGTTGGTATGAAAAGCGGTATGCGTCACAAGGTAGCAAAATTATTTCAATTTTGGATGTTAACATTTAAATTTGAACACTACGCTCAGGATTTACAATGATTTAGTTTATACATTCTGGCCGTCACAAAATTAGGTAAAGTTTCCACCCCCTGGGCGTCTGGCACCTAGGAGTGGTTGCGTTTGCCCAGGACCCTAATTCTGCAACTTCACGGCCTTCCGGCAGGTATTTAGCAACGCCATACTGTTCTGCTAACGTTCGAGATAACTAATATAAAAAAACTATAGATTAAACCCAAAACTACCCTTGCGGCGATCAGATATTAATCCAGGATTTTTCAGGTTTACTGTTCTACCCTGGGCAAAAGCAACCGAGGTGCCAGACGTTGAGATTTGTGACTGGAAGTAGACCGAAATAATGGAGAAATAGAGCATTTTCATGAGAAAATCAGATGAACATTTCGCCCGTGCGTCCCATACTATAGTAGGGTAGAAAGTCTGTGGGTCTAGTCAAAAGGGGTGCAAGCCAAATTTATACCAGGACCAAAAGGTCACAACTCTAAAGTATGACTTAAGCTCTTTTGCTCCTAGGTTAAGTGTGGCTTGTACTTTCACTAGACCCACAGAAGATATCCAGTGTCTTTTTGTGGTTTATGTGTTGGCCACTGCTTTTGTAATTGAATGTTGAACTGACCTTTTGAGCGGGCTGTGTACGGGTTCTTCTTTCATGGGGGTGTCGGGGGCGGCCTCCGTGGCAATGGTGTCGTCGCCGCCGGGGATCCACTCTGGCTGCTCCAGGGGCTCCACCTTCCTGGGGAGCTCCTCCACGGGTGGGGGGGATTCACTTCGCTGTGGAGGAATGGTTATATAAGTATAAAGACAGATATGTAGTCAAACTTCGGCCGTTTAGGAGAGCACGATAACTACACACACACAAAATGTGTGTGTGTGTGTGTGTGTGTGTGTTCCTGATCGAGCTAGATGGAGTTGTGGCGACATCGCCACCTAGTGACTTACGCTGGAAGCAGTGGAGAATCATCATCGTCTATGGATAGATGGCGCTCACATCAACGTGCATACAAAGAGCGTCATCTCATCTGCATACGGTTCTACAACGCGCTATAGAAGTTTTTTAACTCACTTCCTATATATGACACTTCCAACCATCTTCCGTCGGACTTCGGTCCCCAGGCACAACACCCGCCTGGAGAGAGATCTCTCTATTGTCCTCTCTTCCACAGAGTGTTAGTCGTCGGTTCGCACATTTAGGGTCCGTTTTCGCTGACGCGGAGCGGAAATTAAGAACACGATAATTGATCAACTCACGGTCCGTTCCGCCCAGCTTCGCGTAGGTGGAAACGCGCTCTTACTGTCAAAGCTGCCATCTATAGTGGTTGGTGGGATAAAAAATCTAGTAAATAACGAATAAAAGACGAACGAATCCGCTCGTCAGAGTAACAAAAGCCAATTAGAGTCCATATATTCGCCTGAAATAATCCGTTTCGTTAACGAACACGCGGGCTTTTAATTAAAAACTATCCCTAACGTGGTAAAAACGACGCAAAATGGGTTTGACGTTGTCATGCAGGTTGTGAGCGGTATAAAACAACGTAGTTATGGATACGCGACGACATCATAGTATAAGGCCTCATTTAGACGAGAGATCTCGTATGCGATTTTCATTTCGTTGCGGCGATTAATCGATCAACTGTACTCGTTGTTCTGTCGCAATGTAATCAAACTCGCATACGGAGTGATATTTCTTCCGACAAAAGACACACTTTTACACAAGCAAACTTTAGGATTGCGTAGCAATGCGCTAGACGGGATTGGACCGTCGCCGCGATCGCTCGTTCACACGAATGTATCGTACATACACGTGTATACTGCAGTGCGTTCGGATGCAAAAAAACCGACAGACGGCAGCCCTGCACCGCGACCTTGAATAACTATCGCGCGCTCGTAAAGGGCCGGAGTGTGGCTACTTTTATTTCCTTATACGTTGACGATACGGCCTGCGCGGTCAGCACAAGACATGTCTCACGCAAGACAGCCAATGTGAGCAGTTGCGGCGTAAGGGGGAGGGCGGCATGCCGAGCACGGGGGGTGGGGGGGACACAACGGACCGCATGTCATATTCCGATGGGGGGTGCCCGACGAATGCGCCAGCTGTACCAAAATTATGGAATGACAGTAAAAATTTGCTCCGTAATAATGGTATAGGTTTTGATCGGTAAGCACCGTACTGACGTATAGGATCGCGAATAAGCACTGCGTTAACCGCACCGTCATATAGCGTGGTTAGAGTTGTGCCGTTCTCGAGAATTCTCGGAAACGTTCAGTTTTGTATGGGAAATGTTCTCCAGAACGTTCTCTCTCCATACAAAACGGAGAACGTTTCCGAGAATGGCACATCTCTAAGCGTGGTTCACACTTTACGGTGATACCCGTTACCGCCGGCGAACGTGTTAAACATACTTAAACAGTAAAAACCAAATTATACCGAGCGAGTCGCAATCACCTTAAGTTTGCTTTTATGAACACAATATCGTCTACAAAAGGACGTCTGAAAGGCAAGAGAACATGTCAAAAAATCACGATCGAATGCACCCCAACGTTTGACTGTGAAGGTAATAATCCCAGCCGTCGCGGCCAGTACCAACATACATTCCAGACTCGGTTATATGCCCCCAGACTAGGTATCCCGTCGCCCCCAAAACAAGGTTCATCAAAGAGACGACCTATCGTATATCATACCCTATTTATCCACAAACAATACTGGACTTTGTTCAGTAAACTTTAAGGATGCCTATTGAATGTTACTGATATGCGTGTGTGCCGTTTTAGAGTGGGGAAGCATGTCAAAGGGATCGAGTCCTGTATACGACCTCAAAGCTGCGCCGTTTTTGCAACAGGACACCCTGTGCTGCATTGATGTGGTTTAATTTTGATGTGCTCGATAGCGAGATATTGCGTTTTGTTGTTGATAATGCGTTCCAAGTAATTGCGATGTTTGACATTACTGTGTTACATGGAACGACTAGCGATAACTTTTAGGTTACAAATTGATTTCGTCTAAGGGGTAGTAAGCGAAACGCTCGCTTCCGAAGGGCGCATCGACAAATACAAAGCCTGCACTAAAACGGGAACTATTTACAAAGAACTAATAAATATGGTCTCCTTGTTTCCCATTAAGTTACAAGGCATAGCGTATTGTTTGTCATAATTTTATAAATATATTTTTTTTGTTAATGTTAAAGGTGTACCCTAAATAAAACAAAAAACCGATCCCAACAATTATACGCGATAAGCTCTGGTGCTCACATTAAATATAGTCACGGACAATGAAAATAGAAAATGACCAGTTTGTAAGTTCCCAATGATGACAAAAGGTGAAATATAAATATCTTCGATGTCGGAGGTAGCTGGTAAACAGACTCGAACAAAACTTAAATTCAGTAAGTTTCATTGTCCGTCCAACTTATTTGTTAAAAGATGCCATCTGGGGAGCAAGAGACTTGCTCGTTTCCGTCACAGAAAATCTCGTGGTAAATTCGATTCCGATGGCAGACGAGCTCCAAGTCCAATTTACTAGTTCCCGCAACACAATATTGGAATCTCTTTAATATCCGCTCCACTAGGCACTGGCAACGAGACATATTACTGTATTTTTATTGAAAAGAACATTAAAATAGAAACGAGGTTAAAATTAAATATACTAAAAACTAAATTAAAATTAAATAGGCTAAAACTAAAATAGACCTAAAAATTGCCACTGCGGCACGGTGCCGAAGATTCTGGCAGCATTTCCTCGCTCAATTGTAAGGTTGATGCGTTGAGCGAGGAAGCAGCCAGCTTTCCGGTCCCTAGTAGTTTCTCTGTAAGTACTGTATAAAAAATGCACTAAAACGTCACCACCTATTTTAACCGACTTCAAAAAAGGAGGTTGTGACATAAAAGTGTGTGACAGACGCCAAGTAAAACTAGGCTTATGATCAGACACAGAAGTTCTATCCGATATTACATTTTTCGATAACTGTTTCAAATACTTTATTTTTAAAACTTATTTTGAATTCATTTCATAGTGCCACAAAAACCTATGTCTGCTTATGATGGTACGCTTTGCCGGTTGATAATGATAATTATGATAAAGCATCTATCACGTTGCTACCGGTTCGTTACAACCAAATTTCACGGTACCTTATTTCCAATAAATCCATCGCTGCGTATCGATTTCCAGGAAATTTGGTGTACATTTACCTGGACATGACCCAGGATGACCCAGGTTACCAAATAGGATTGGATTGTATATAATGTATAGGTACACGTTTCCAGTATCGAGTTAGGGCTCCCGGCGGCCATGTTAGCGGATCAGTCATGTATGCAATTCACAATGTAGTTTATTCGGGGTGAGCGCATCCTACGGCAGCCGGGGTACGGTTTAGCAAATAACTGTTTGCGTACAAACGTTAGTACAATATAATAGCAGTAATTATTTTTCCTACAAAAGGTACATCACGCGATTGAATGTGTGCGCGCCATGTACTAACGGTCTAACGCACAACAAGCAAAGATTTAAGAATACATAAGAATGCACCGATCGCGCGTACGACGATCGAGAATACGTGTCGCACGGTCCTAAACGGCCGAAGTTGGACTACTTTGGTTGACTTTATACTTTGACGTTAGTCACTTTGGAGCGATACCGTATGTCGGCCAAAATTCTTCACCCTAGGTATAGTAATTGTCCGTTCAACTGGGCTAATGCTGTTAACGAATACAATGCCATTGAGCGAACAATGCCATTGAGAGAATACAATACCACAAAAAAAATAACAATGCGTAACACGAGTAAACCCGGGCGGTCTACCTGGCTCCCCGCTGAATCTGTAAAAGCAAAATGTATTATTTTTTTTTTTGTTTGAAAGCATTTGCCGCCTTATCATTACGGTCATAGAACCGATAATCCGTTGAAAGCTCATAGTATCTCTAAGTCTTTTCTCTACGGAATACGCACTTGCAGACTGTCGGGCGAATGTGAAATGCAAAACAAATTAAGATCGCAGTTATCTATAACTGCATTTACACTTTACTGTCTAGTAAATAGAATCTAAAATCTAATGATCTTTCAAGGCAGTTATACTTTTTTGACACTATATTCTCGTTATCCTAATTTGTGGTTTACCTCTCAATGGCATTGTATTCGTTAACAGCATTAGCCCAGTTGAACGGACAATTACTATAATGTAAGTAAGTAATGTACAATTTGCAGTGGACACTAAATTGGATGGGACACAGGGACTGGTAACGCAGTGGTGATTCGAGAATGAAATTAGACTTTTTTGCTATAATAAGCCCAAAATATCGAAATAATTCATAATCAAAATTCAAGGCCTGGTTGAGAACTAACGTAAAACTGCAATAAAATTATTACGAGACTTCTGCAATTTTGTAAAAGTGTCTATAAAGTTTCATCTTCATTTTAGGCACTAAAAAGAATTTAGGCCCATATCAGGAGTGGCTCACTCCGCGATTTCGCCGAGCGGCTACTAGTACCAAATTTAGGCTTAGCCAGTAACCAAAAAGAGCACGCGTTATGCAATAGAGAGAGACTTTCGGATGCAGTGCGTTCCGTCCGTTGGTCACACCCGAACGCCAGTTTTGTTAGAAAGGAAAACTTTTTTACGTAGCACTATTATTACTTAGTGTGTGCTCATGGCAGAATCTCAGCCTTAGAAAATCTCAGAATTTTCTATTTATCTGAACCAACGTTACATTTTCAATGAAAAATTTCTAAGGCTTAAGAACTAATGATAAGTGTCAAATTTATCTGACTATTTTCTGCGTCCAGTACTGATACTAAACACTTGTTGAGAAGTTAGTGTGTGACGCCATCGGGGGGGCATGGGGGTGGGGGCGTTATTCCAAACCACCACACACCTTAGGGCCAGTACCTACAGACGGGCTGTGTTCCAGCTGCATTCTGCCTGCAAAAGTGCAGTTTGAATGCATTTGTTCTTCAGTCGATTCCGTTCTGAAGTGCAAACCAACTGTTCTGACGACTGCACACCGACTGCAAACTAGCTGCACAAATGTAAGGCAATTCTGTCGCAGTTGGTACAACTGCAATAGAACTGCATATAGGTCCAGTGTTCGCGTTCCACTCTCTCGTGGAAGTTGTTAGAGTGTACTGTAGGTACACGCATTCACTATGATTCACGTGCGTAGGTACTTAGCAATTTGTAACTGAATGATAAAATAGATGCCCGGTAGTTTGATTCGGTGGTTCTTTCAGTCGGTGTATAGTCGTCAGAACTGAACGCCGGCGGCAAGCGGACTGCGCAAATGTTTTAGTTTCGATGCAGTTACTCCAACTCAACTGCACTTTTGCAGGCAAAGCTGGAATTCGGCTCGTATGTAACGGCCCTTAGGGCACTTCACCCCGTTGTTAATAGGCTACCTATTTGCAGACTAGAGGGATGTGAGCTTGAACTTGAACAATGAATGCTGGAGCTATTTGGAATCTCGGGCAAGCGTATCGCTTTACTAGCCACGTGTAATTAACGCTTATTATCGACGAATGTTTTTGACGCTTAGAGACTACATACATCTCTAAGAAAAATTGTTTTAATTTTAGTTTTTAAGTTATATTATGTGAGTCACGGATTTTTTTTTAATTTATGTAAGTTACTTTCTTTTGTAAATCGTGTAAAAAATTTAATGATAGTTTAGTAGTCTGTATCTCGTTTCCCATTTTGTATTTTGACGTTTGAAGGTCCTTTACACCTCCAAAACATGTTTTGACAACGGACACCTCGTACATCTCCATCAATTTTAGTATATATCTCTTTATTTTTTATTTATCTTGTTGTGACGCCTAGAGACCCTTTACATCTCCAAAAAAATTAGTTTTATGTTTATTGTCATTATATGTAATGTAGTTAAGTATTTGTTTGATGCATTGTATTTATGAAATTGCATGTAGGTAATATTTTCACAATTATTGTAATACAAAATTTTTTGAAAAGAGAACCTGGCGAGTTTTTTCCGGCGCTTCTTCTCACCAGAATGTCATTTGCCGAAGCGCCAAAAGAATCAGACATGTGAAAGAGCCCTTGAGGCCTACTTGCAGAAATAAATTATTAGGGTACGCCACTGCGTCTTTTGAGCAACGGTTTGATCGCAGCTTCTAAAGATTATTTAAATAGATAGCAAAATACCTAACGGAATAAATCGAGCATTTAATTTTTGAGTCTACTTGTAGTTACACTGATATTACTCTACTGATAGAACCTCCTTCTTTTTGAAGTCGATTAAAAAGGAGATATAGAAGTAACTCTTCTGGCGAACTTTTTCCACTCTACTTCGCGAAATCTCAAAGAAAATCCATTTGTCAAAAATAACACTTTAATTTTTAAGTCAATTTAACTGCCGGTCTCGAATACGCGCCACAATGTGAAATCATAATAATGTTATTTGGGATACGTTACAGTATAAATGAACTTTATCAAAACAATCTCAAACTACAATATATCGTGCAGCCGTGGACAAAAATACTTACGGAATTTTAGCATATTCCCAATAACTAAAACTGTATCTACGACCGAGACTGTGCAGAAAATACAAGAATTTATGCCAAGCTACGGTAAAATACAGACCACATCAGAATATATTCAGGACTCTTGTTAAGCCAAATGTAAAATTTAATTACTCACCCACGAGAAGTGAACGGGGCATGATAGCGGCGGCAGACCCATCTTATTTACTAATTATCACCTATGTAACTGACCGCTGGCCGAAAATAATTCCAATAACAAGCACAAATCGATTCACAAAAAAAAAATTCGAACACCACTTATACCGAACGAAAATTCAATTTTGGAACGCAGACGAAAATGCAATCGTTTTTTTAATCGGTGGAGGCGAGCGCGTAAGTCAGACGTCGGGAGCCAAATGACTCGCATAGCCGGTGCCCGGGACGCCGATGCATTGATTGCAAAATATGTACAAACGACGCCACTGTTAACTGACCACCCGTAGACTTTAACACGTTGCAATAAAGTTGACATTCGTTTACAAATGTACAGTTAACAGTGTGTTCGATTGTACTGAACGCAACGCGAGCCAGAAGGGATGGTTGGAAGTTTCAAAAAAAGCGAACGTTGCACTTCGAAAAATTTGGAGATTTCTTGAAAAGGTCCTCTGGAGAAGTTTTCAAAATGGAAACTGTTGTTAAAGTTCTTCTGAAAGTTTCCAGAAGTTCTGAGAATTTTCAATTTTTTTGGAAACTTGCTGGAACTTGCACACCTGTAGTTTGAATTAAACAGATATGTACATAATAGGGAATGCATCCCGGGTATTTTGACGCAGAACCCTGGTTAAAAAAATCTAACGTCGGCCGCCTCGAAGCAAACGCTAAAAATTAAGATGCTGAGCAATAATTTTTTTTTATATAATATGGTACAAATACCAACCTTCGCCCTGGGAGACTTTGGCCCAAGATCGACCTAACTGGAGGCATACAGTGCAGGTAAAAGTGCAAGCCTTCGAAGAAAAAAGGCGAAAAGAACTCGACGTTAAGCGCGTCGAGTTGAAGACCCGACCACTTGTGGTCATCAATTATAATTTCGTCGGAGGGGTGCTGACTTGCAGCATTTGTGGCCGTACATTTGCACCAAAAATTGGCTATGTCAGTCACGTGAGAGCACACGAACGACGCTCTGACTAGCTAGTATGTCCAGTCGCCGTGGCCGAAATCGGCTAGGATTGGATGATGATGATGACAAATACCAGTGGCGTGACGCCCAAAGAACTCGATTCCTACCGGCTTGCCTAATATTAGGCATTTGAGCACCTTATTCTACAGCTCTTAAGGAAAATGTACGCCAAATCTGCACCTGCTATCTTTTACGCCACGCCACTGATAAATACCTCCTTTTTGCAGGCGTTACAATATCAGTAAATTAATTTCAAACCAAAGTAGCCAAGGTGAAAATTAACTTGCAACAGTCTGAGAACCAGCAGGCTTACGATGCTAGTCTTGGTCGAACTATAAATAAATGATAAAGCATCCGTCACTCTCACACCTACACACTTGTCAGAACGGGACGGGTGTTTTACATCGAAACATAATGTAGGAACGATGACGCCGAACAAAAATGACGTTCTTTACCCCATAACGCCCACTTTTTAAAATCAATACGTTTTATGTATCAGCGGGGCTGATAACCAACTTAACGCTTACTATGTTTGAGTCTAAAGCCATTTATGACAAATATTAATATTAAGTTTGAGATGACGCAATTTCAAAAAGGTTCCCTATAGTCTAAAAAATAAAAAATTGTGATTGGTTACAAACCTACTGACGTGAGAAATTCATTTGATGCTATAGTTTTTTCTTCAAGACTAAGTTCTAGCTCCGCCCTTAGGTACGTATTCCGTGGGGCCGATTTTGATTGAGCGTCAGTTACGCTTCCATACTTATTATGTTTCGTTGGTGTTTTATCATTTATTTATGCCACACCTGGCCATAAAGTGACTTTTTCCGCACGCTGCGCATACGGAAAAAGCTGCTTTCTGGCCAAGTGTAGACATAAAAAGATGTACACAACACTAATAAATATAGCCTTCGATCGCATATTTACGTCCCTCGCTTGCAGCTCGGGCTGCATACATCTGCGATCCCGGCCTTACTATGTGTTACCACCCTAGTTGTGTAATGTACTATTATCGCGACAAAGCCTACCATCGTACTACTGAAATCAAAAACTGTAAAAAACAAGCCGACCTTCTGTAACTTTCCACGCTTTGCGACCCAAGGCGCACCCCAGGACCGGGACGATCCGAAATCGTAACTCGAAACTCCCTCGCCACTCCCTCTCACTCGACACTGTATTTGCCCAAGTGGGAGCGAGCCCGCGTCCCAATATCGGTTTCCTAAGGATACGCACGCATAATCTGGTTAACGCTGATTGATATTCGAGACGAATCCATAGGGCCTAGGGGTCATAATAGGATTGAGGTAGCACGGCGCTTGCGACACTTGGGTTGTGAGGATGTCAGCGGTGTTAAAACGGCGTATGATTGGTGTCGCTTGGATGTATACGCGCCTTGCATAGAGTTGCCAGACATCCCGATTTGAGAGAGAATCCCGATATTTAGGGATGTGAACGATAAACATCTAACAAAACTGACGTTAAAATATGCCACATAAAATGTCCACTTTTTAACATCAATACGTCTTATGTATCATGTGATATTCATAACCAACTTAATGTTTACTAAGTGCGAGTCTAAAGTAATTTATGACAAATATTAGTATTAAGTTTGAGAATACAAAGAAGAGAGATCGCAGATGTTTGCTCCCCGAGCTGCAAGCGAGGGACGTAAATATGCGATCGAGGGCTTTCTTTATCGAGCTGCAAGCGAGGGACGTAAATATGCGATCGAAGGCTTTCTTTATTACCTCCCGTGGTGTGTACATCATTTTATGTCTACACTTGGCCAGAAAGCGGCTTTTACCGTACGCACAACGTGCGGGAAAAGCCACTTTATGGCCAGGTGTGGCATAAAATATTTATATTACCTGACACGTTTATAGTACGGTCATGGTATGATACGGTGATGTGGGCAGAGACCTTAAAGCTATTCACTTATACACCGAGGGCCCGTACAACCCGACCAACTTTAACCACGTATGCCTGATGGTATTAAAAGTAAATAACGTTATATAAACATAGGTCGAATAGGCTACTTGACAATGTGAAAAATAATGGAAGAATTATGGATATACAGGGTGTCCCTAAAACCAACTTTTATACGATCAGGGCTGATAGACCAGCTCATAAGAACCTAGATTAAGCAAATTTGACCTCAGTAAAAATCTCTTAGTTTTCGAGATATTGACGTTTTTGTAAAACTCGTGCTAAGTGATACCCTGACTCGGTGTTTTGAGTGTCATTGCTAAAATATCAAGTATTTGACAAATCTGTTTTTTGCTATGTGTGGCCAAATAACTATGCTATTGAATGTATTTTCTATTTTTGCTAATTTATTCATGCTGTGGACACAGTACAATAACAAAAAAAAAATATTCGATTTTTTTTCAAATTTCACCTCTGACTTCGAACTAGCGTGGTGAAAAAAAATGTACCAACATAACCAGGCACTCAACGTAAAAAAATTGCGCATTTATTGTAGTTTCTAAAATGGTATAAAATTTACTAAACACTGTAATAATTTTTGAAATAATGATATTTTGTTACAAAATTAACTGTCTGCCGCCTTCATCTCATACGATCCGGTTGAACTAAGTTTGCACCTGGCGTGCTTGACATCACATACAAATTAGGTGCAATCTTCACGTAATCGTCAATATCTTGAAAACTAAGAAATTTTTATGACGTCAATTTTACTCAGTCTCGTTTTTTATGAGCTGGTTTATCAGCCCTGTTCGCCATTTTGTAAAAGTCGCGAATTTTGATAGCCTGGATCAGTCTTTCGAAAGTCATGACTTCAAATTTCAGTATTTTCTTAATCTGCTTTTTGTTTTAAACATTACTTAATAATTATGCTATCATACCTTATCAAAATAAATTAGATTTTACGTGATTCAAAATATGACCTCGGATTTGAATCGCGTAATACTTAAAACAAATTTACCATGCTAAAATAAAAAAAAAATGTAGTTTAAAATAGTAAGATTTTACACACTAGATACCGTAGTTTTTAAGATAATAGCATTTTAATTCAAAAGGAGGTTATACTACAATATTCCATTGGTTAAATTTCGTACCAGAATTTGAATTTCGAACAGAAAAGGTATGATAGCATAATTATTAAGTAATGTTTAACAAAAAGCAGATTAAGAAAATACTGAAATTTGAAGTCATGACATTCGAAAGACTGATCCAGGCTATCAAAATTCGCGACTTTTACAAAATGGCGAACAGGGCTGATAAACCAGCTCATAAAAAACGAGACTGAGTAAAATTGACCTCATAAAAATTTCTTAGTTTTCGAGATATTGACGATTACGTGAAGTTTGCACCTAATTTGTATGTGATGTCAAGCACGCCAGGTGCAAACTTAGTTCAACCGGATCGTATGAGATGAAGGCGGCAGACAGTTAATTTTGTAACAAAATATCATTATTTCAAAAATTATTACAGTGTTTAGTAAATTTTATACCATTTTAGAAACTACAATAAATGCGCAATTTTTTTACGTTGAGTGCCTGGTTATGTTGGTATATTTTTTTTTCACCACGCTAGTTCGAAGTCAGAGGTGAAATTTGAAAAAAATCGAATAATTTTTTTTTGTTATTGTACTGTGTCCACAGCATGAATAAATTAGCAAAAATAGAAAATACGTTCAATAGCATAGTTATTTGGCCACACATAGCAAAATACAGATTTGTAAAATACTTGATATTTTAGCAATGACACTCGAAACACCGAGTCAGGGTATCACTTAGCACGAGTTTTACAAAAACGTCAATATCTCGAAAACTAAGAGATTTTTACTGAGGTCAAATTTGCTTAATCTAGGTTCTTATGAGCTGGTCTATCAGCTTTGATCGTATAAAAGTTGGTTTTAGGGACACCCTGTATGTATTAATTGTAAGTATTAAAACCAGTTTACACGAATATTACTAAAAATAAATGGGTACTTTATTTATAAAACCCGGATGAAAATTGATAATTTTTTATCTGTCGCCATTTTATCGAAAACGGTTTGGATTGGCCGATGACGTCACATCATTGTAAACGGCATCGACAGCATCTGTCAATCCTATTCGTTCGTAATTCTGTCATTCAGAACGTTATGCGATCCTCGTTGACGTTTGTCGGTTTACTATCGTGTTACGTCATAGACGCCATATTGTCCGAGAAAGCGTTTTGGCGCCTAATTTTAAAAGAGCATTTTTATTTGCTTTTTTCAGAAAAAATACACAAAAGAATTAAAAATAACCACTTTCTGAGTGCTCAATAGACATTATTAAACAATCTGAGTTACTTTTCAGGAACCTGTCAAGTAGCCTATTTTGTCATTTTACATTAATAGTCTTATGGAAAAAAAACAAATTAATAAATTCAGTCCCTCGTTATAAACATATCCTTACTGGAGGATAAGTTATTAAAAAAGAAAAAAAAGCTAAAATGGAAACGAAAGGTCAATATTTTGGCTTTGTAATCGCTTACCATCTAATACTGCGAAGGTTAATTGCTGTTTAGTTAAAGGATTTAAAAAAATCAGTAAAAGTATCTTAGTCACATTTATTAGGGCTTGTTACACACTTGGGAGTCTTTATTTTAAAAATTATGAATATCTCGGAAAGTAAGCGTTAATCGACTATACGTCACATACCTTTTTAGGGTTCCGTAGCCAAAATGGCTTAAAAGGAACCCTTATAGTTTCGTCATGTCCGTCCGTCCGTCCGTCCGTCCGTCCGTATGTCACAGGCATTTTACTCAAAAACTACAAGACCTATACTGATGAAATTTGGAATATAGATGTCTTGTAGATGCCGCAACTAAGTTTGGTAGTTAAATAATAAAAATAAAAAAATCTAGGGGGGGGTACTCCATACATGTAACAGAAACTAAAAAAAATTTTTTTTACAAAATGTCAACGTGTGGTACATAGTTCGACAGCTCTTTTGAAAACCTTTTAAGGTTCTTATGTAATGTTTTTGATTAAGTGAATACCTTTGGAAATAATCGCTCCGAAAGTTGTGAAAATTGTGTCCCCCCCCCCCCCTCTATCTTCTAAACCGTGTGTTCGAAAAATATAAAAAAAATTACAAAGATAACGCTCAATTAATACTTTCAACGAAAATTATTTTAACAAGATCGGATTAACCGTTTTTGAGTTATTGCCGATAAACTGCGCTTCTCAACAAAAGGACGTAATTGCTATGAAGATACGCTCTTTTGTTGTTGTACTTTTTTTACATCGTATTTTTTACCTTATAGTTACGGCTATGGAACCCTACACTGAGCATGGTCTGACATGCTCTTGGCCAGTTTTTTTACTTCTAATAGTTGTTAGATCTATGGTTAAAGTTGGTCGGGTTATACGGGCCCACGGTGTATAGGTAAGCTACTATTCACGTCTGGTGTCCTAATTTAAAGTTTCGATCTTGATTACACGTTTGGGTCGTTCTCAAGAAAAATATACGTAGTTAGGGCTTTACAAAATCAAGTGTTAACTTTTTACTTTGAATAACGAAAATTAACCATATAAATTGGAAACACAAAGGAACAAGATTAACATTTTGTCTAATTAAGGCCCAACTACACACATATTTTTTTGAGAACCATAATCTGGATTTTTGGAAAATTGTGCCTGGCAACACTAGCCTCGTTGGACAGGTTCGCTTTGAAGTGCAAGGGCTGTATAATGGCGTCTGCGACGGCTGTCATGGCAACCCTTTGGCATGAAGGGGAAAGCTCGAACCTAGTGTTCAGTATTTTTAAACTCGCTCTTTTATTTTCAAGTGGACAGTCCAGTTTTCAGCAAGCAAATTGTATGATAGTTCATTCATATCGTGCAGAGATAGGAAAAGGGCATTTTAGTATTGTAATCTCAAGTTTTGTTTGCAGGCAATTTTATGTATTAATCGGGACGCTGAATTTTTACCCGTAGCTGATAAACATGTTTTTTTTTTATTTTAGCGCTCTTTTTATTGCCAAATAAAATCAACTGGAGTCCGTCCAAGCCGAGTCTGCAGAGGTCAAAAGGTTTTATTTTACAAAATACACATGGCGACATCACAGCAAAAGGTTTAACCTTGATACTCGGCAATCATCTTTCCGTTTAATAAGTACAAGCTGTCCCGACAAACTTCGTTCCGCCCCGGATTTTATTAGATGTTTTAATAGTTATTCTGTTATTCGGGGCATACACAAACCCAAAAAATCAAAGATCATAAAAATCGGTCCACCCGTTCTCCAGTTATAAATGGTATAACTAACCAGACTTTGTTTTATGTGTTAATTATACAGCGTGTAAGTCTAATACGGGCGATAAATTAAATCGGACATAGTATTCATTAAAGTCGCCGTCAATAGAATTTGCTAACTTTGTAAATAAACCGCCATATTGAAATTGTCTCTGAATGATGAATTTACTAGTGATGGGGAAGACTCTTACTTTACTCTTTTATGTCAAAACATATGGACTATTAAAGTAGCGAACACAAGATACAGGTATTTTTAATTTGCTTAATCAGAAGACAAATCGTTACTTGAAAATGATGTATCCACCAGTATTTATCACAAAGGGTGCCGTTATTTCATCCGTAGCTCTATCGATGATGCCGTCTAAATATTTCATTTTATTTTCTTAGGTACAGAGCGTAAGTTAGGTAGTGTGTAGCAGCTTTACAATATCACCAACTTTAGTCACAACGCTATCATCATAGACAATTTTAGAATTTAAAAGAAACAAAAACGTCATTCCATTATGACATAATAACCTATGTATAAAACCATTTTAAAATTTTAATGAAATATCCAAGATTCAATTATTTATTGTATGGTTTTGTATTTTACGGCAACGACCGTTTAAATAGTGTATGGTTTCAGTGGTGTTTGATGAGGTGTTGTGCAAATTCAAGGAGAAACAGTGACAAAACAAAGTTACGCCTTTTGTTTACATAGTTAGCAAAATCTATTGACGGCGACTTTAGTGTAATCATGAAGTAAAAGTTTTTTTTAAGTTGCAGTTCATTACGACCCCATAATTAATTTTTTTTAAATTTCTCAGCAGCAATGTACTGTAAACATGGTTACCGAAATGTCAACGTAACTGTCAACGAGCGTTTAACGTGAGCGTGTTAGCATTACATTGCGGGCTGAATTATTTTGCATGGACAAAATTATTGTTGCAACTTTAAGTAAATGTTATCTAATTATCTTCACTTTGTCCTATATTAACCACCGTTAAGAGATTCGCCCGTATTAGACTTACACACTGTAGATATAATGTGTCTGTCTACATATATACCTATTGACGTAAATATTCGGGACAGTCTTATCGATCTAGTCCCAACCAAACTAAGCTATGCTTGTATACATGTACTATATCTTCAAAAAAATAAATGATAATATTTTTATTATCCCGTATTTGTTAAATGTGTTTCATTTCATGGCATGATACATTTTATTTGCGCGAGACGACATCAAAAGTCGCAAATGGTAAAAAAATCCTTGAGTCATTCATGTATGGCTAGCACCAAACATGTTATGGAGGGAATCCATGGTCTTAACAGCTCAGGATATCCTTCCATTAATTTTACTTACCTTATTTGCCGTTGGAAAACCTACAGTCGCCTCATTTATCGAATGACACAGTCGCCTAGGCCAGTAAGTGATCTGTTACAAGGCTTTGATCCTTCAAAATCTGCGAAGCCCTTGCTGGGCCTGCACTCCTCGCTGCTGAGGAGTTAGAGCCTCCACCTCCCTGCCGCAGGTGAGCCCCTTGACCTGCAGCAGCTCGGCGGTGTGCAGGAAGCCGCTGAGCTCCCGCTGACACGTGCTCCCCGCGGCACACGGTGCAGCACCAGCTGCTAGTGGCTCACCTCCCGGCCGCCGGTGAGCCCCTTGACCTGCAGCAGCTCGGCCGTGTGCAGGAAGCCGCTGAGCTCCTGCTGGCGCACGTGGACCTCCCCGCGGTACATGAACTGGAGGAGCTGCTTCAGCTCCTGGTGCGCCACGTCTTTGAGGATCACGATCGGGTGCTCGCACGGGTTCATCTGTGTACAATGCCAATGAGGTTAAAACCGCGAAGGTGATGGCAGATGGTGCCACGACACGAAGTACCTAATCTTGCCAATTGTAAATAAACAACTATCAACTTGTGCAATTATTGTCATCAGTACTTTTTATTAGTATACTAGCTGTCCCGGCGAACTTCGTTCCACCCCAGAAATTTTATTTTTTTTAAATGTTTTATTCTGTTATTCGGGGCAGAGACAAACACAAACAATCAAAGATCATAAAAATCGGTCCACCCGTTCTCGAGTCATAGGTGGTGTACCTAACACGACTTTGTTTTATGTATAAACGATGGTTTTTAATCGATGATCAGGAACCTATTTTTCTAACTCAGTAATAGGCTAGATGACTAAAAAAACTGTTTAGTCCGTCTGTTACATTATGAAAAAATATTGTACACATATTTTTTGTTTTATTTGACAAACAAAAACTGACGAGGATAGAGTGCTTAGAAGTTTCGAGTGAAGAGGAAGAAGAGAAGAAGAAGTTTTGAGTACAAATTGTACTCAAGAGTGACGTCACAAGCCCCCACTCCAGAAGTTTGATGATCTATAACTTTGTCGATTTTTAATATTTTGATAAACCAAAAAATACGTGTCCCATATTTTTCCATAATCTAACTGACGGACTAAATAGAATTACATATTTTTAACCCTGTCATCATCCCTATTGATGGCGGTCACGTTGTGGTCGTAATTAATCACATGGAAGGAAACAAACTTTTTTTTCTATGATATTTTTTACTTTTGTAAATGTATAATATCTGTGAGCTTATAAGTTCATCGTGTATAAAAATATTGTTGAGCAAAGATTGGACGGTGGGCAAAGTTGGAGGATTTGACGGTAGATAGATATAGATAGCATAGTTATGGTAGATCACTTCGCAAAGTAAAACTGAAATCGACATCTGATGAGCTAAGACTGTTAACCCACATTCATTATACAATTAATATTGCTGTAAATTAGTGAATTCGCAATTCGCACACGAGTTTAGTTTAAATAGTTATACAATGGCATAGACCAAACCAGAATTAGAGTTACGACTTACGGTCTTTCCAATAAGTATGTCAGAATAATTTAAAGTAACCTAGTTAGGAACCCTTTATTTTTGGTACCTAATAGCTCTCGTTTTTATTCACCCTCACACCACCCACTTTTCCGGTATATTTTGAATCAATTCCGGTACCCAAACGTTGTCTGGAAGAGATCGCTGATGATTTTTTTAAATTCTTAAAAGTACAGAGTATAGAGCTCACCCGTTTCGCTCGCTCGGTCAACTTGTAGGCCTAAACGACGTCGAACTTTGTACTCGACCGCTGTGTCAGTGTTCTGGTTAAGCAAGTATTGCATCATGGCGCAAATAGTCAAGTATTATACGTTACCAGCCTAAAATGTCACGTTGTTGGAAAAAATTTGATATAAGTACAAAGGGGGAGTATAATCCGAAAAATCACGATGTATTACGTGGATGGCCACTTACTGTGTCGTGCCCCTTACAGGGTCTAGCACAATCACGGCCCAAGACATTTAGACTAGATTGGATAATTGGGGGACGGTACAATTGCGCGGGTTCTGCGACCAAACGTGACCCTTCAGCCTACAAAGGTCACTGTAAAGGCAACGCACCGCACTTAGGCGCCCCGTCTAATAGCAGCAATTTTTAGGGTTCCGTATCAAAATGGTAAAAAAGGAACCCTTATGGTGCGACTCTGTCTGTCCGTCTGTCACAGCCAGATATCTCAGGAACTGCTGCTGCTATCGATATGAAATTTGGAATAGTTTGAAAAAGTCGCTAATCGCTAACCCAACCCTATTTGACATAAAAAAATTTTTTTATCTTTTTTACTTTTTTTTTTAAAGGGGGCCGTAATGGGAGTTTAAAAATGTAATGTTGTGCTATTGTATCAAATGGGGTATCAAATGAAAGGGCTTAATTTGTAGATTCCAAAGCGATTTTTATTTTTTTGTTTATTATGTACTTTTTGATTTATGACCAAAAACGTTCAAAAAAATACAATCCCCCCCCCCCCCCCTATTATCTTTGAAGTTACTGAACAGAAAAATCTGTAATAATTACCAATTATTAATATCAACCTGAATATTACAGGAAAAATATAACAGTCTTCCTAACTTTAATATTTTTTTATAAATTTACAAAAACTTAAAATCCATCTAGCGGAGAGTAGCAAAACTAAGCATTGGCCTGTTTCAGATTACAGAAAAAATATCTAGTAAATACAGTCATTACTCATCAGGTTCTAAATATTACAGGAAAAATATAACGGTTTTCCTAACTTGCACTGTTTTTTAGAAATTTGCAAAAATCATAACATATACTTATTTGCTTCTAATAAACAAATCGACATACAGTTTTTCTTGAACTATTCGCGTATATACTTATGAGTTTGTACGAAACCCTCGGTGCGCGAGTTCGACTCGCACTTGACCGGTTTTTCTTGCTACAAAGGGTACATGGCGCGCTTGAATGTGTGCGCGCCGTGTACAGTCGAGTACATTTACATATACACATATAGAAGAGAACAAAAATATCTGAACACGCTTTTATATGCTCCTGCCAATAGGGTCGTGTTCAGATATTTTTGTTCACGTAAGTGTGTAGATGTAAATGAACTCGACTGAAACGCACTTTACTTGTACTTGCACTATTTAAGAATACGTCAGAATGCTCCGGTATGGATCGCACTCACACAGACGTGCTATCGCGCGTCTGTGCGAACACGTGTCGCGCGCTCCTAAACGGCTGAAGTTGGACTACTTAGTCGACTTTATACTTAGCTAGGCGTTTTCCAAAATAAATACCAGGGTAGCTACTTTCTCAAAATATGGACTTTTGAGGTTTTTCTTTATTTTGGAAAACGGTCAGCTATGCGTAACCGCGTGGCAGCAGTACAATTCAATTCAATCTCTTTATTTCAGACGAACGTCCATAGTGTTAGTTACAATTTTTGAACTTATCCTATGTTAGTATAACTGACAAACAAAAAAATTATTCTTAACTCTAAAAGTAATTCATTAAAATCATAATAATTTAGAAAATAAAAATGTATGTTAATAATAGTTGTATTGGCTATATCATCATCATAATTTTAACCCTTAGACGTGCTTTACTGAACATAGGTCTCCCCCAATAACTGTACAACGACCGGTCGCACGCTTTTTGGCTCGAGATAGATAAAATAGCTCATCACACAAATATTTGGGTGATCCCGCGGGAGACGAACCTTGACATCAATTTGTAAGTCCCAATATTTGTTACTTTTTTGATACCATCGTGTAGGGTGAGGTCTTAAATTAATTGCTATGGACTTAACTTCATATAAAGGATGTTAACTCGCTTGAAAACCTTAGCATTCCAAGATTTAGGACCAACTGCGAATCACACGATGTTGCACCCGCGATCGTTTTAACAGTGAATAATTTATTGATATTTTTTTTTCAACACCTTTTTTATGTTTCTATAGTTGATTGTTTATTGTATTTCGATATAAATAGGCAAAATATTTTAAATATTTCACAATTAAAAGACATTGTGTTTTTGTACTATGATCCGGAGCGGTTGCACCCGCAATGGCACTTTAAACCTTTCTTGTGGCTTTTTATACATTTATTTTAAATTCTTATACACAAATCTATAGAAAATGGGTTGAAAAGAAACCCTCCAAATAATATTTTAGACAACGTTTTTAATTTTTTTAGGAGGAAGCCTTGAATGAGTCAAAATGTTGCATCCGTAATAATGGAATCGCCCATTTGCCCTTACCACGATTTGAACCCGGGACCCGTAGCATCGTAGGCGGTGTCACTCCCACTGAGCTTAACGTGTCAAATTGTACGTTAATTGTGTTTTATTGTGACCTCTCTCATGTCACTTCGCGGACACAACACGTTTATAATTATAAAACAAAACACAATTCAAACATAATTGATGCCGTGAAAGCAAACAATAACCCTCCTTATTGGTTGTATGGAAAACTGACCGACTCGAATCACTAAGTGAGCAATTGCTTATGTGCGCGACTGCAGCGCCGCCTAGCGCAACCGTGTAGCAATACCAAGGCAACGAGGCCAACCGCGAACGAATTTCGCCGCTGGAGGCGCTATTGTAGCGCGAGGTCTCGCGAAATGTCAAATGTCACTGTGGGCGGCTACACGGGTTGATTCGTTATTACAATAATGTTATCAATATTTTGCAATATTTGCGATTATTTATGGCAAATGAGTACGGGTCAACGAATGTTAGTGTTTTGAGACAGTTTCATCGTCCGGAACCTTATGTCCTCTTTTTTCCGAACTAAACGCAATACTGCGGCATGCTCGATGTTTTTTATGGTACGGTTTTAAGGCATTAAATACGTTTGAAATTACACCCGTAATAACAAACTAACAGCTATACTTCGGGACCCTACTCGACAGTGGCGCCAACTGGTGAGAACAAAAACGGTAGCCCTCGTTTAGACAGTGCCGGCCACTTCAGTCCTCCTTAGTTACATTTTTGCGCCGCGGCGTGCGCTGCGATCGTTCACTGTACATTCAACGGCACAAAATGTTTATTTTTCAACCTTAATTTATTGGAATAAGGTTGGAAAGTTGTGCCGCGAACTGTACCACGCACTTCGCACATAGCTGATAGCAGCGTTTAACCTCAATGCGACAACGGGCGCAGTCGCAACGCTGCAAAAAGTCGCAGCATCGTTGTAAACTGCATAGTACATGATTATGACATTTGTAACGCTAACAACACACATTCCTCGCAAAATGCTCGTATTGCGCAAAAACTGTGATAGCAAACAAACTGACAGGTCAAAGTAATAAGGTTGTATTGCTAGGCGTGCAATTGTACAGGCTGTAACCGAAATTTAGAAAAACTGGGGCTTGTTGCTAGGCCTACTTAGATAAAGAATATTTGTGACCTTAGGCTGCGTTTCTACCAGGGATGCGTACACTCCATTTACCTATCCTCGCTCCGCCGAGCTGTTTCCATTGGTTACCACAAACACATCTAGGGTTGCCAGATGGTCGGGAATTGGCGGGATTCTCCCGATTTTTTGTATGTCCTCCCGACTCCCGACAAAGAAGAAAATCTCCCGACAAATGACTTCATTTTAAAACTTAGTCCGATCTCCTGCCAGCGAAAATTTCTGCTATTTCAGGCTAAAAAAAAAAGGTGAGATGCCTCGCGCATATAGCGCGCGGGGCATCTCCCGACCAAAGTCTCAAAATCCCGATATATTGTTTCCTGCTCCCGATAATAGGGTAATTCAATCTGGCAACCCTAAACACATCCCTCGCTATGCATCCCAGGTGGAAACGCAGCCTTATGGTCGGTATCGAGTTATCCATATATTAATATAATAATCCAAAGTTGATAAGCTGTAGATATCAATAAACTTCAAGATCCTAATTTCTCGAGAATTTTATTGGAAATTTATAGACAATATATTTACTTTAAGGCCACTTTAGTGGGTTTATAATTCACTAATAATGTCAATGAATAATAGGGGTTAGTCTCATCTCGTCTAAAAAAGCAGCTGGTCTAAGCAGTAACTGGTCTAAAAAGCAAATGGTCTAATTAGCAACTCGTCTAAAAAACAACTGGTCTAAGTAGCAACTGGTTTAACGCACAGATGGTCTAATTAGCAAGTGGTCTAAAACGCGCTTGGTCTAAGTAGCCAGTGGTCTAAAAATCAGCTGGTCTAATTAGCATGTGGTCTAAAAAGCAACTGGTCTTACCAGAATAAAGTAGAACAATGACTCGTACTTACTCGTGAACATGCATATGTCATGTACGGAAATGTAATAAATAAGTTTCTTCAAAAAAATATTTTTTAAACAATTTTTATTACTGTCCGATTACCGATTGGCCTGCAAGTGGAGACAATAATTATTCAAACTCCTTTACATCGGAAACATACTGGCCACTTTAGATTATAGATACCGTGTTTGTTTATGACAACTTCATTCTATTATGTGATGTTTTCCTGCCTTCGTGCTGAATATTGTTATGTGAAATGGTTACATTTTAATTATAATTTAAATATGGATCCTGGACCAAGTAGTGGGGATTTTTGTTGTTCTCAACGCCATCTAGTGAAATCTTATTGAACCAGCAACATGCAGTTTGTATATTAGACTGGTAGATAGTGGCGCCAAGGGCGCCAAGGGTGCCCTTCACAGGAAAATGATTTCGATCTGTCCATGGACTTTTGCAGCCGGCTGTACTTAGAAGCGGGCTGCGGGTAAATACAATAGGCTACCTACCTATGTAGACTACGAAAATAAGTATCCACTTTTGAACTTATCTCAATGCAATAATAATAAGGTCAAAAAGTGGACACATGTCTTTGTAGTAAAGAAGTTGACTGTACATATAGATATTTAAAATTTAAATAATAATAAAAATATTATGATTTATACAAATCAGTGCTGACTAATTTGAGTTTAGAAGACATTAATTTTTGACGGTATGAGATTTAGACAAAGAACGTTATAGACCAGTTGCATTATTGGCGGGTAGCGTTTTAGACCAGTTGCGTTTTAGACGAGAAGCGTTTTAGACCAGCTGCTAGGTGCGTTAGACCAGTTGCTACTTAGACCAGTTGTTTTTTAGACGAGTTGCTTATTAGACCATTTGCTTTTTAGACCAGTTACTGCTTAGACCAGCTGCTTTTTTAGACGAGATGAGACTAACCCAATAATAGTTAAAGGTACACAGTTGTCAAACTTATAACACCCGTTGGGGGTTAATGAAAATAATAAGCTTCTCTGTCAAAAATTTCGATTTTAAGACCAGCATTTTATTGCTACCAGTACTTTTATTTTTGTATAATTGCAAACCGATGAAAACCAATCAAATGAGCTCAAACATGAATACTTTAGATATACTATCACCATCTTCCAGCCAGGGCCTGATTAATCATGTTGGGGCCCCTAGGCAATGTAAGTCTTGGGGCCCCTTTTCAGCTGTTTGAAGATCCTCATCTCTCTTTGAATCATTTTCATAGCTAATGTGGGGACCCTAATTGTAGAGGGGCGGTAAGGTAAGTAAAGTGTATTGGGGCGGGACAGGGTGCCTACTGCCTAAAGGTTAATCTGGCCCTTGAGCTGAAATTTGGCATGCAAGTAGGTACTATACGAATAGTAATGTAAACTTTAATGAGTTACATGAAATTTGTAATTTGAGAAGGAATAACTAAACTAATGCGAAAGTTTGTGAAGATATTGGATGTTTAGATGTTTGGATATTTGGATTTTTGTTAGTAGTGAACGGGGTAACAACTGGAAGGATTGGGCTGAAATTTGGCTTGCAAGTAGACCAAATCCTGGATTGAAACATAGGATACTTTATATCCCGGTAAATAGTTCCCTTGGGACAGTAACAACAAACATCCAAACATCTTTACAAACTGACAATATCAGCTGACTGACTGAAGAATATGCTCTGTATGAATTTTAAATGGTACGGAGGCTTATATTCAGTTAGCAAGTAGTGCCAAACAAAGCAGGGAATATGAATTCAGCTGGCAATCTGGTAATTTAGAGTAATGTTCAACAGAACATTGTTGTTTAAAAACAACTGGATGCTATTAACACTTACAGGTGAGCAATGTCTATTGATGTTGAATATGTATGCTTAACAATGCTTAAATGAAGGTACCGTGTGTGAAAGTATTAAACTGCAGCCAGTCAAGAACTGATTGAAGAAAAATGGCCTAATTTAAATAAATAATTAAATATTGCTGGGATATCCCATCGAGTTTACACAAATCGACCTACTGCCAAACTAAGCAATGCATGAACTATGGGTACTAGATGACAATATACATACTTATATAGACAAATACATACTTAAATAGATAGAAAACATGACTGAGGAACAAATACTCATGCTTGTGACACAAATATTTGCCTTTACCAGGATTCGAACCTAGGACCTTGTGTGTCACTAATAGAAGAGAAAAACTTTGGATAAAAATAAAAGTTATTTTTTTTTTAAGTTTAATCTTATGATAGCAAAACATACTAGTCCAAATTCTATTACACTAGCATTCGCCATCTGGGAGTTCCCAGCTCAACATCCCGGCTCGCCAGCTTAACACATCCAGTGCCAAGAACCTAATTACAGGGTTCATTTTGGATGGAAATTTGTGAACTTGGCAATCAAAGTGTTAATGGTGTAATATTGCATAGTCACCAAACTGACTTAAATAAAAAATAAAAAAAGGACAAGTTGAAATGGACTTTAATAAAACCTTATATAAATCTAGTAAGTATATTGGGAATCTGACTAATCACATTAATGAAATGAGAATGCCCATACAGAAACATTAGGCAATTGTCATTATGAAAGCATTAGGTAGTTCTGTAGGCACCATTCTGATGTTACAGGTATAGATCTTATGCAAAGCACAAAATATGTATATTCTTTCAGATTACTTAATTATGGGGGTAACAATGTAAATATTAAGGGACATTATATTCAATGCACAGATGAAAATTAATTAATAAATAATAACAAAATTCGCTATTGAAAATAGAACGCGCGCACTTATCGTACCATAAACAAACAATTACTTGTTTTAAACCAGATAACTTTGGCTCAGGCAAAACAACAATGAAAAAAAACAGTGAGTCATAGTCCATACCTTGAATAATTCCTTGAAGTAAGGACTGCATACCGACAGGATGAGTTTATGAGCGTGCACGTACTGGCCTCCCGCTGCCAATGTCACGTCCACCAGGTCCTCGCCTTCTAGCAACGCGTGGAAGGACTGTGATAAGTTCGAGTGGAAGTCGTTCCACCGCAACGAAAACTGCTCCGGCATCGGCATCGCCATCGCCTGAAACCACGGGCACGTAAACACTGACGCCCTTATAACTGTAAAAGTAATGACTCGACCGCTTTCAGCGATCTACGCGTCCAAACAACTCACTGAAACAAGTGCCCACGTAAACTGCACTGCGCTATCGATCCGTGTTACATCCACGCACCCTAAATATACATGTTTGCGAATCTATAACTAATTACAACAAAGCTAGCTAATTACGATCTTTTAGGATCTGAGTCGAATACTGTTGACTGGCATGGCAATACACGGAAAAAAATACCAAAATGTCGCTTGTTCACAGTCCGTTCGGTTGTCTGACAACTAACAACTAGATTGGAATGCTTGCGGGTAAAAAAAATATTAGTAATTTTTAAAATAATTTGAGTAATCTGTATCTCAATATTTATCTGATATTTCTTTATAGTTAATCGTAATATTCGACAAAATTTATAATTATAAAATAAAACATACAATCGTCAAGATTGTAATGTTGGCTTGCCTGATTTTACGTGTTAATTCAATTAAGTCTAATGTCAATATCAAATATTATAAATAAACTTATTAAGATTTTTAAAATAGTGCACTCTTTTTTAAATAAAGTAAAAACATCGATTAAAATATACAGTGTTTGTTGATACCTTAATTTGAAATAAAATAATAGACAAAAAATTTGTCATGTATGTAAACTACAATAAATTCATTTATTGATTGTTGGAAGGACGGTATTTCATCTTTATACCTCTGCTGCAGGGGTTTTTCATCTTAATATCTTATCATTAGATTCACTGCCGTGCCCCCAGCCCCAGACCAGACCAGACTCATGTTTTACAATGTTTTATTTATTCTTGTCTTGTGCTTGTGCCAACGTGTAACTTACATTTTTACTGTACCTGTGGTAATTTTTGTAGAATCCTATACATACGCTTACAAAATAAATACGCCAACATAACAAATTAAAACACGGCCACCATTCAGGCATAGAACTGTTTAAAAGTAAATATGAACGCTGGCAACATTGCTCTGTACGTCACCGTGAAGGAAACCGCATCACAAAATTCACAAATGTCACACGCGAAAACGTAGATACGGTAGCGTACACAGCACGCAAAGTTTTATTTAATTTGTCCTCATAACAGAGCCGTGGCCATGAGAGCGGCACGCGCGATTACCGCTCGACTATGACCGGCGTCGTGACTCTCGGTAAGCGTATGACGTAGTATCAATGAGTTAAGTTCGTTAGTTGGTAATTAGTAATCGGCGCGATGTCCGGACACGGGCCGGACGAGGCGGAGAGCGAGCGCTCGCAGCTGCTGAAGCGGGCGCTGAGCGCCGCCTTCTACGCGTTCGCCTCCTTCATGATCACGGTGGTCAACAAGACGGTGCTTACGACGTACGCGTTCCCGTCGTACCAAGTGCTGGGGCTGGGGCAGATGCTGGCCACGCTGGTGGTGCTGTGGGTGGGCCGCCGCGTGCGGCTGGTGCAGTTCCCGCCGCTCGACATGGGCGTCGTGCGCCGCATCTGGCCGTTGCCGATCATCTACTTCGGTAACATGGCGACGGGGCTGGGAGGCACCAAGGAGCTCAGTCTGCCGATGTTCACCGCGCTGCGACGCTTCAGCATCCTCATGACTATGATCCTTGAGAGATTCATACTCGGCATCAGAGCGTCGTGGCCGGTGCAAGGGAGTGTGCTGGCTATGGTCGGAGGAGCCCTGCTGGCGGCCGCTGATGACGTCACGTTCTCCTGGCTAGGCTACACGCTGGTGCTGCTCAACGATGGCTTCACGGCAGCCAATGGAGTGTTCATGAAGAAAAAGCTAGACTCCAAAGAGCTAGGCAAGTATGGCCTCATGTACTACAATGCTCTATTCATGATTGTGCCGGCCGCTCTACTGGCCTGGCACATTGGAGACATCCACGCCTCCATCAACTATGAGCATTGGAGCGATACACTCTTCCTAATCCAGTTCCTAATGTCTTGTGTTATGGGTTTCGTCCTGTCCTATAGCGTGATGCTGTGTACGCAATATAATAGTGCCTTGACAACTACAATCATCGGATGCCTTAAGAACATATTAGTTACATACCTCGGTATGGTTATAGGCGGGGACTATGTGTTCTCCTGGCTTAACTTTGTAGGTTTAAATATTAGTGTGTTGGCGAGTCTTTTATACACATATGTGACATTTAAACGCAAACCTCAGGCGGTTTACACCAAGCTGGTGGAAGCGAGGACGGATGTTGTATAGCGGTACCTAAAACGGAATCGGACCCAGTGCTCTACCTTCTTAGTATAGTATTGAGTTACCAAAGAACCGAAGTGGATTTTGTGAAATCTCATGTTTTAACTGTTGAACAAAATGTGAACTAGTAAATGTTTAGTGTTAATTTGTTAGTTGACAATGCTAGCGTATAGAAGAGACACTTCTTTACCTTTCGGCCAATATGTCAAGTGTTTGTCTAATCAGGACCTAACTGGCTATCAGGTCAGTTTCTGACTTTGTAGTCAGAAGATCAATTTGCAGGCTTTTGGTTTTCCAACTGTCTTCATATCACACCAATTTACTAAGTGTCTCTTCTATAAGACGATAGACTAAAGTAGACTTAATGAATCGTTGCATTTCGAGACCACATGTCTTATTGCGGCATTAGTTTTAGTATAAGTGCGAAACCTAAATGCAAATCACTATTATAAATAATAATATAGATTATACATAACTTATGTATGTGTATATATATATATATATATGGGCATTTTAGTCCAAGCGAGTTTGCGCTGTGCACGATTCTATCTGACTTATCAGGGCGGCGTCTGTATGACCAAAAGATCACTATTTTATTGCTTCGCCTAGCCTTAACGATCACATTCCCTGCTTGCATTCTCGGGAAATTCAAATTCAATTTCTTTTCAAATTCAAATTGTTTAATGCATAATATTGTGTTATGTACTGCCGTGGTTTGTCTAAGCTACGAGTGGTCTGATATTTTGACTCTCAGTTACGAAAAAGCTTAGCTGAAAGAGATCCCTTACACACAGGGATAAGTTCACCTATGTACATAGTAGGGAATGCAACTCGGTTATTTTTTGTACAGAAAAAACTCGGTTTCGGGTGAAACTCGAGCTTTTTCTATACTAAAAATAAAACTATTCCAAATTTCAAATCTAGTTAATAATAGCAGCAGAAGTTCCTGAGATATCTGGCTGTGACAGACGGACGGACAGATAGACCGAGTCGAGTTTGGTACGGAACCCTAATAATCGATTTCAATCCCTAGTACATAGCCATTGATTTTTGTTTTGTTTCAAGTCGGTCAGTTTTCCATACGCGCATAAAGAGGGTCACGATTCGCTTCCACGGCATCAATTATGTTTAAAATAAATTATTTTATATCTTGATACATTTTGCGCGAAATGACATGACAAGTGTCAAAAACAAAATTAACGTGCAAATGTACCTTAAAGGTCAGCGCCATCTATCGTCATAATTCAAACTAAACGTTTTTGCTAATGTTATATTTTTTTTGGCTTTTTGAGAGTTCTCATGTCATTGCCAGGGGCGTATTTTGAATTTTGCGCCCCGGGCCAATATGTTTCGCCGCCCCAGAAGAAGTAAAAGTTGGTTGAATGGCGCCCAAACCAAAACAAATGCAACCGGCCAGGGGCGGGTACGCCGCCCTTGGCGGTTTGGCGCCCCGGGCCATGGCCCGGATAAATAAAATATGCCTCTGGTCATTACGCAAAAAACTGGCCAAGAGCATGTCGGACCATGCTCAGTGTAGGGTTCCATAGCCGTAACTATAAGTAAAAAAAGTACAACAACAAAAGAGCGTATCTTCATAGCAATAACGTCCTTTTGTTGAGAAGCGCAGTTTATCGGCAATGACTCAAAAACGGTTAATCCGATCTTGTTGAAAATAATTTTCGTTGAAAGTATTAAGCGTTACCTTCGTGATTTTTTCCATATTTTTTGGACACACGGTTTAGAAGATAGAGGGGGGGGACACAATTGACAATATTTCAAATTTTCTACTCCTTCATTTTATGAGCTGGATAGAAAATAGGTGGAATTTTAAGCTACCCGTATTTTTTCTTTTTCGTTTTAACTCAATTTTTCAATTAAAAATAGCAGTTTGAAAAGTAGCTCATTCTAAAAGGGCGTATGTAGAAAATGACGTCACTTTCCCAACTAGAATCCAGAGCGACAATTACGATTTAAAAAAACTAGAATCCAGAGCGACAATTACGATTAAAAAAATAACTGTCAGGCGTTACAGCGTTGTCAACATAGGAAGTTCGGGAAGACAACGATGCTTTTGCTCCTCTTATTTGGGCTGGATTATATTTATCACTTGCCGATGTGTACTCCATCATCATCATAATTTCAACACGCGGCAGATTCGTGCTATCAGCCTGAGAAAAACCTTCTGATGTCTTCATTATATGAAAAAAATCGGTGTCCGGTAAAAGAATGCCAAGTTAATAATGTTTGAATGCGTTATCGGAGTCCAGTGGGAAAGTGCCAAGTTTTTTAAGGTTTTCGAAAACGTGCAAATGAACCAACGGTAAGAAAATTAAACTTCTAAAGCTGCTAAGCAGTCGTAACAATTTTCAAAACAAATAAACGTCAGACGGTAAGTATGTCAGAAAATGACAACCGGATACCATACACTTTTTAATCGTTTCAGTACTAAGGTCTCTCTCGATAATGCAGGGAAAATGACGTCACACTTCCGGTTCACACTAATTGACGATTTTTTCCAAAATGAATGGGAAAAAAAATCCAAAAATATTTTTTTTGAGGATAAAATACAGTTTTACCCAAATGGTTTTCGAATTAAGATCTTTTGAAAATATGAAATGTTGTCAATTTACACAACTTTCGGAGCGATTATTTCCAAATATATTCACCTAATCAAAAACATTATTTTGAAACCTTATAGTGGTTTTAAAGAGCTGTCGAACTATGTACCACACGTTGATATTTGCTGAAGAAAAATTTTTTTAGCTTCTTTAACATGTATGGAGTGCCCCCCCTAAAAATATTTTTTTTAGTTCTTTAACTACCAAACTAAGTAGCGGCCCATACAAGACACCTATATTCCAAATTTCATCAATATCCATCATGTAGTTTCTGAGTAAAATGCCTGTGACATACGGACAGACGGACAGACGGACGGACGGACATGACGAAACTATAAGGGTTCCGTTTTTGCCATTTCGGCTACGGAACCCTAATAAAAAGTATCAGGATTTGAAATAAAACACACTTTATACATAATTTACGTCACACCTGGCCATAAAGTGCCAATAACCGCTCGCTACGCGTGCGGAAAATCTTACTTCCTGGCCTGGGGGAGACGTAAAATTTTATACTTAACACGGGCGGCAATAAAGAAAACCTCAGATCGCATATTTATCGCCCTTGCCTTCGGCTCGGGCGTCTAATACCTGTGATCTGAGACATTGTTTGTTTTACCGCCCTAGGTAAGTAATGTACTATTATGCCATAGAATAGAAGCAAACCATGACCCTAACCCGACTTTGTTTTATATATATAGATTTAGTACAATTTCCCTGCAAACGTCACTGATAGTTACATACAAGAATCTTATATACAAACTGGATATTGCATGCCGAATATTCCTTTGAAGCCAGAAAAAATGACCTTGAATTACGTCACGCCGATCTTGCATCTCTTTCTGACGTTACTGACATATCGGTTATTATTAGTGTTGCCATAGTACGCAGGAGGTGCTACCGGTGAAATGAGGATTTTGATTTGGGTTCTTTTTTTGTATAATACAAAGAAAACTAAGTAAATTTGATTGCAGAGAGTTTTATAAGAAAAATATCAATTTCTGTTGAAATTAACTTATACTACATTAATTAGGTGATGCCGGATAATTCGTATTTCTATAAAAAGTAAGATTTTTTTATAAATAACCTGGCAATACATCAGTGTCGAAAAGAGATATAACATAGGAGCAAAGGTGAATGAACCTGGCTTCAACTCATAGTTCGGCACGCAACATCCAGTTTGTATATAAGATTCTTGGTTACATATATAGACAGGAAATCAAATCAGGATTTTTTTTCTGTGTACTTTGATTTCCTGCATCTATATATTTAACATAAAGAGTGTGGTGTAAATTGCCCACATTAAAAACCAATGAAGAGACAAAATGTTTCCTTCATAAATATATAAAGTCACTAATAGTTACATGCATGTATTTAGCGTCACTTCGGTTGTCGGTGCCACGCCATAGAATACGAGTAGATAATAAATGAAGGTCGACTGCATCACAGATACCTAATAAGCATAACCTCAACAAGTGGCAATTTATGATTTGCAAGTTGCAACTATTTTGTATTCAAAAGACGATGCAATATTTACAATTTTATTGACCATGCGTTGTACACTCACGGACAATGAATTCGGGTCATTTTCTATGAACAATTATATAGAAAATGACCCGAAGTCATTGTCCGTGACTGTATTTTATCCTGCTTATATTATAAACTAGCTGTTCTGGCAAACTTCGTTCCTCCTTAGAATTTTTAATTGTTTGGATGTTTTAATAGTTATTCTGTCATTTTTAGGGTTCCGTAGCCAAAATGGCAAAAACGGAACCCTTATAGTTTCGTCATGTCCGTCCGTCTGTCTGTCTGTCTGTCCGTATGTCACAGGCATTTTACTCAGAAACTACATGATGGATATTGATGAAATTTGGAATTTAGGTGTGTTTTATGAGCCGCTACTTAGTTTGGTATATAAATAATTAAAATAAATATTTTTAAGGGGGGCACTCCATACATGTTAAAGACAGTAAAAAAAAATTTTTTCAGCAAATATCAACGTGTGGTACATAGTTCGACAGCTCTTTAAAAAACACTATAAGGTTCCTAAGTAATGTTTTTCATAAAGTGAATGTATTTGGAAATAATCGCTCCGAAAGTTGTGTAAATTGTGTCCCCCCCCCCCCCTCTATTTTCTAAACCGTGCGTCCGAAAAATATGAAAAAAATCACGAAGGTAACGCTTAATTAATACTTTCAACGAAAATTATTTTCAACAAGATCGAATTAACCGTTTTTGAGTTATTGCCGATAAACTGCGCTTTTCAACAAAAGGACGTAATTGCTATGAAGATACGCTCTTTTGTTGCTGTACTTTTTTTACATCGTATTTTTTACCTTATAGTTACGGCTATGGAACCCTACACTGAGCATGGTCCGACATGCTCTTGGCCAGTTATTTTCGTTTCGTTCTCGAGTTATAAACGTACACTTCTTCATACTACGGCTTTAGTTTTTAGGGTTCCGTACCAAAATGGTAAAAAAGTAACCCTTATGGTGCGACTCTATCTGTCTGTCTGTCCGTCTGTCACAGCAAGATATCTCAGGATCTACTGATGCTATCGACTTGAAATTTGGAATAGTGTTAAAAACCGGTAACCCGGGCCTATTGGCTGGAAAAAAAATCTTATGCCTTTTTTACTTTATTTTAAAGGGGTCCGTAATGGAACTCTGAAAATTAAAAGTAGGGCTATTATATCGAGTGGGGAATCAAATGAAAAAGCTTGATTTGTAGATTAAAATACCGTTTAATTTTTTTTTTCTTAAATAAGTAGTTTTTGATTTATGACGAAAAACGTAAAAAAAAATACCATTCCCCCCTATTATGTTCGAAGTTACAGAACAGAAAAATCTGTAATAATTACCAATTATTAATGTTATCCTAAATATTACAGGAAAAATATAACGGTTTTCCTAACTTGCACCGTTTTTGAGTAATTTGCAAAAATTGTAATACGAGTACATACTTATTGGCTCCTACTAAACTAATCGCCATAGAGTTTTTTCTTGAACTATTCATGTATCTACTTATGCGTTTGTACGGTACCCTCGGTGCGCGAGTGTAACAACTAAATTGACATGAGACTATCTGATGTACGTCAATTTCGTATCCAGTGCCTAGCATAGATATGTATTATACGTATTATACCTGTGGTTATTATGTGTTGTTATATACTTATAATATTTATTTGAATGTCGTGTCAATCTGTCAATAGTCTATAATTAACAGTTGGAATAATTTACATCGCTAGAAGCAGGAGTGACTCACTCCGCAGTTTCGCCGCGCGGCTACTATAGCTTGGCAATGCCTCCGGAGGCCCCCGTTCGTGTTGGCGGTAACCTGTGTAAGTAGTTACGGCTGCACATAACAAAAAGCACACATGTGAGTGTCACCAACGAAGTTGCCAAGCTATACTAAATTTTCCCCCTAAGCTTAGCCAGCGACCTGAAAACGCGTTAGGCCCCATTTAGACAGGGAAAGAACTCGTATGCTATTTTCATTTCATTGCGGCGATTAATCGATCAACTGTACTCATCATACCTAGGTAGCTCGCAGTGTAATCAAACTCGCATACGAGTTCTCGCCCCGTCTAAATGGGGCCTTAGGGCCGATACAGACGGACTGCAACCCAACTGCAACTCCCTACGATTTGTATGGGAACTGCATCACAACTGCACGTCGACGGCGCGTCGGCGATAGAGAGGTGGCCGGATCCGGTGCGATCCGTCTAGGGCAGGGTTTCTTAAACCAGGGCTCGAAACCGGTATTTTGCAAAAACCCCGAAATAGCCCAATATTTTGAATTATTTTATGCTTTTTATGTAGAGCTCAGTAATGTATTTAAGTCATAATGTCGTATTATTAGATTGTCTGGTTAAAAAACGAAATAATAAACCAAAGAACGGAAAGAATACCGGTATTTTTGTATGGAGCAGATACCGGTTTCCGAGCCTTGTCTTAAACTGTGGTCCATGGTCCATGGACCCCTTAGGGGTATGTGATACGGGAGCCGGGGGTCCGTGGCTATGCCTTCAACACAAACTTTCATGTGCCCTTGATTTTCTTTTTCTCTGATTATATTCGGAAAGGGTCCGTAAGGTTTTCGAAATAATGTAGGGGGTCCGTGACCAAAACAAGTTTAAGAAACTCTGGTTTAGGGCTTCTAATAGGGTTGCCAGATGGTCGGGAAATGGCGGGATTCTCCCGATTATTTGTATGTCCTCCCGACTCCCGACAAACGACTTCATTTTAAAACTTAGTCCGATCCACTCAAGGTGGTCTTGCCAGCGAAAATTTCTGCTCTTTCAGGCTAAAAAAAAAGGTCGCGCGTAGAGCGCGCGGGGGCATCTCAAAATCCCGACATATTGTTTCCTGCTCCCGATAATAGGGTGATTCAATCTGGCAACCCTAGCTTCTAATCCCGGGGTCCCGGGAATATAGAAGAGACCACTAACGCTTTTTTGTCATCGTTTGGTGAGCTTCGCAACCGTGTTTGACTGGCCCAAGCTTACGTCAAAGTTAAGGTTATCGTCAGTATTTCGAAATAGAGCCTACCTATATACTTATCTAGTTTTGCCATTCAGCCAAATGTTTGTTTTGAAGCAAAGGTACAGTCAAACACAGTTAGGCGGGCGTGGTACAGTCACGCCAGACAATGTTACACCACTTGTAACAGTTGTAACTTTTCTTAATTTTGCCGTGTAACCACAGAAATATATCGAGATAGACATAAAAAGTTCCTCGATTTGTATGAGAACGTTGCGTGTCAGATTTTTGCGTTTGACAGTGCAACTAAGAGGTAATTTGCGCAAAGCGCAATCATGTCATAAATCATGGTACGCGAAGTATAATAATTTGTTGGATTGGGTCTACTTTAATACATGGTTTGTGCGTGTAACCATAGTTCGTTCACAGTCGTCCGCCCGAAGTACGCTAGATTTGCATTATACGGCTAAATTAAAAACAGTGGCAAGTGGCCTAACATTACCTTGTGCCTGCTCTAATACCAGTCAATAGTCAATAAGGAAAACATTGAATTTCTATATTAGGTAAGATTTATTCAAACTTGCCCGAAGTCCGTGAATACAATCGCCTGCTGCCTCAAGTTAATCATTCATAGCTTTTTCTTGTAGAATACTATTGGCGTACAACTGAAGAACCGAGGTATCACCTGATACGTATGCAATGTCATTGGAATTAGGTGCAATCTTAACTCAACTGCTCTGTTTAGTTTGTGACTGGTTACATTACAACAAGTCACAAACTAAAGGACAGAAGTCATTCCATATGTGGCCAATACTGAAAAACCGTTTTTTTTTGTATTGGCCCATACAAGTAAAACCGTTATAGCCGTTTTAATGGGTTTATCATATTTTACTAATATCGACGCACGCGCATTCTAGTTAATATAGTTCGTATTTTTATAAAGTTGCCATTCGTTGTAGGTAGTACCTTGACAGATATCAAATTATTGTGGCTACTAATGTTAAGATTAAGGTTAAATAGGGATTGGTCAAAAGAATCTTAAGACTTGAATACTTAAAATTTAAATAGATATAGTTCGCATACAAAATGTGACCGTCGTCCAAAGCGTAATGGAGAGTTTACACAAGTTAGCGGCGTCAACAGTGGCTGTTCATTTTGTACCGCGTCACTTTTCATTATTTGAGATAATACTGCCACGTTATGGTTTCTTTACGCCGATAACGTATGTAAGTGGTCGGCTGCGTTTGACGTTCGCTTTACTAGTAAAAGTTCACTTTATGTAATGTCACGCTATGTTTACACTTTTCGACCTTATTTCGGAAATAAGGTCGAAAAGTGTAAACATATTTCTGACGTCGATTGTACATATGATTGATTGCACATACGTTAATTTGCGATGATACTCGTAGGTATTCCATGATACTTACAGTCACTTTTGAAACATAAGTGTATATAGTACAGCATTTGACTACCTAGCAGTGGCGTGGCGTCCAGAAAACTCGATTCCTACCGGCTTGCCTAATATCAGCATATGACCACCTTATTCTACAGCTCTTAAGGAAAATGTGCGCCAAATCTGCACCGGCTTGCCCAAGGATATCTTTTACGCCACGCCACTGCTACCTAGTTATATTAATGGAACATTTGTACAATGGGGATGACGACTGGGTTAAAATTAAAACTATACAGGGTGGGAGGGACTATACCGACAAACTTTAACTATAGATTCTAACAACTATTAGGAGTAAAAAAAGTTATGTGATGTATAGTCGAAAAACGCATACTTTCCGAGATATTCATTATTTTGTAAATGAAAACTCCCAAGTGTGTAACAAGCCCTAATAAATGTGACTAAGATACCTTTACTATTTTTTTAAAATCCTTTAACTAAACAGGAATTAACCTTCGCAGTATTTGATGGTAAGCGACTACGAGGCCAAAAAACTGACCTTTCGTTTCCATTTTAGCTTTTTTTTTCTTTTTGATAACTTTTCAGCCAGTAAGGACATGTTTATAACGAGGGGCTTAATTTACTGATTTATTTTATTCCATAAGACTATTAATGTAAAATGACAAAACTCGACCCATGTTGATATAACATTATTTACTCGTCACACCACCAGGAATTCATGGCTAAAGTATGTCGGTATAGTCCCTCCCACCCTGTATAATTCTATTTCAGTCCGTCAGTTAGGTTATGGAAAAATATGGGACACGTATTTTTTGGTTTGTCAAAATATTAAAAATCGACAAAGTTACACATCATCAAACTTCTGGAGTGGGGGCTTGTGACGTCACTCCTAGGTGAAAATTGTACCTAGGCGTGACGTCACTCGAAACTTCTAAGCACTCTATCCTCGTCATTTTTTGTTTGTCAAACAAAAGAAAAAATACGTGTACAATATTTTTTAATAATCTAACTGACGGACTAAACAGTTTTTTTTAGTCGTCTAGCCCATTATGTAAAAAGGTACAATCATCATCAAATAGTTTAACATTCATAGAACCACATATATATCGTCACACATTTTTGTCTAAAAAAATAGAGATATATATGGCGCGTTGGATGTTACTGACTTTGATGCTGACTGGCCGTAGTGTCAAGTACCAACTTACTAAGTCCGTGTAAACTGTTCATTAACCCTGTGAGAACGGCTCGAAGAGTAACTAAGATACTAAGTTATAGCAGAGCTAGTGTAATTTTATCCTTGTTATTATATTTTCATTGAATATCTAGTGATTTAAGGGTTTTGGACGATCACATACCTACTGCCTGATGCAAATGTAAAAAGTTGTATGAAGGATATTTGTGGATATAGGTCGCTTTTTGCATTTGTGCGGCAGGATAGTAAGTCTCAAGTTCAGAATTGCCACTTTCCTGAGATATGTAACCTCAAAACATGCTAGGGCTTCGATACACTTCACTAATTGTACTTTAACAACTTGATCATCTACCAATCAAAAATGAATGGAATTAGACATTTTGGAAGTGGCTCTTCTGAAGTCGAGGCGTTTAGAAAATTAACTGGGACAAAACTGCAAGCAATAATAGTCCGTATATATATTTATTCGAGTAAGAAGTATTACGTAAGATTTGTTTTTGTTCAGCGCAGTGGAGATACGTATTATATTTAGCTGATTCATGCTGATACTTATCTACTCAGTTGTGAATACTTTTGATTTTAATACGTAGAATAATGGTTAAATAGTTCAATCTCTCGTCAGTGAAATTTCCCATTTACAGGTTTGACCAATTACGTTTATGATAAAATTTGACAGTTTTCTCATATTATTGTTAATAGTATTGTCGACTTGTACCTGAATTTACAAGTTATTTTTTCATATGAAAAAATAACTTTTAAATTCATTCATTTCTGTTATTCGGGGCAGAGACAAACCCAAAAAACCAAAAATCGGTCTACCCGTTCTCGAGTTATAAATAGTGTAACTAACACGAGTTTGTTTTATGTATATAGGTTAGGCGAAATTTAAGCTATGTACGAATACCGTATAACGGTTATACTATAACCTGTCAGTCGGTGACGAAATAAGTTTGACACTAATCGTCAGTTTACCACCTGTTAACTGCTAGTTAAGAGGACATTTTAAATAAAAAAGCCCATAGAACTCCATTAAGACCAGTTTGCCTAATTTAAGGCATTTGAGCACCTTATCCTATTGCCTATGTCCAGCACTGATGTGTTTTGGCTGATGATGATCCTACTTCCTTTATGATTTTGACGCCAAACCGCACCTGCACAGTCAACGCTATAAGCGGAGCATACATAAATATCTGACACAACAAAATTGTTGTAGGAATAGTCGTGTCAGATATGTTTGCATGATCTACTTCTGTGACTACCTCGGCTATATTAAAGCCCCATTTAAACGGAGCGAGAACTCGTATGCGAGTTTCATTTCATTGCGGCGTTTGATCGATCGACTGAACTCATGGTACCTAGCTAGCCCGCAATATAATGAAACTCGCATACGAATTCTCGCCTCGTCTAAATGGGGCCTAACTATGTTTAAAATCGCAGGTGACATGGTATATTCAGTGTGCTTGTTTTAAACTGCCGACTAGGCAACGTGTGTTTTCCACGATTATAATTGTATGATACAGGTTTTAAAGTGTTATTGACATAATAATTAATGTGTAAATTACTATTTTATTATTGGCATAATGTTGAGTTTACACGAGTCTAGTACTTGCTTGTCTTTCTCATGTTTGTATTCCAGTGCCTCCAGCACAACTCTGACACGCAACTCTTTGTCGCGCGACAAATACTACCTATCTCTTTCCATTCAATATAGTGTGACAGTGACAGGTCATGGTGTGTCGACAAGCTAAGTCGCAGCTAGTTGTGCTACTTGTGCTAGCTTTACTGGTTGGATCAGGACCGAGCTATCACAATTCGGCTTGGTCATGATCAGAGCCCAGCCGAATTTGACTTAAAATTTCAATACAAATGAAGGCGTTTTTATTGCTGCCTCAAACTAGGCTGTCTCAGCAGTAGGGTGCAGTGCCGTGGCGTCCATAGAACTCGATTCCCACCGGCTTGCCTAATATTAAGCAGTTCAGCACTTAATTGCAAGTGCTCTTAAAAAAAATTTAAGCCAAAACTGCTCCGGCTTGCCCAAGGATTTCTTCATTGCTACACAACTGGTAGGGTGACTGTATTTAGCTGATTCCTAATATCATTTGATCTGTCAACTAGGAACAACAGTTGGTAATCGTAGGTTACGTTGAGTGATCATCGCGGAAACCGAAGACAAGCGCCTACATAATTACATTTCGTAATCATGGGTTGTGTTGCGTGGTACGTCAAAGTCGAAGCAACGATTGGACCGCCTCATTTTGACCCCCGTTCACTGTCTCTTATTACTAGATAACATGTCAAATTATATTAGGCACCAGATGAGAGTATAGTGAGGTCGTGAATTAGTGTTGAGCGATTATTCCTATGGTGAATATATTATATGTTTTGATTGGTGGATTTAGAATTTCTAATAATGTATTTTGGGAAGCGTTCAAGTTAGTGGGCTCGTGTAAACTGGGCATAAGAGTTGTCGCGTCACAAATTTCGTATTTAGAAATTAGCTGGCTAGGATTAGCTTTGTTTATGCATTTTTATTATTATTATTATACTTAGGCAATTTTTAACGTGTTGTATTTTTATCATTCTGTACAAATAATATAATTGAATTGTTCATTATAGTCTCACGTGTAATATCTTAATTTGATGTTTTACTCAATTTTATTATTTAACACCCCAAAATACACTTCCGAAATATCATGTTCTAGATATAATGGGAATCGAAATATTCGGCCATTTTAGACTTTATTTTCGTTAACTGAAATTTTAAGACAACGGTATTTTGGGGAAAACTTCAATGTTTTAAGTGTCTGTGATCTAGGAAATTTGGCTACGCATATTTTTATATGTTCCTCTTAATAACTTAGCGGTTATCATTCCAATGGAAGGTTATTCAATCTTATGTGCCTAATACAAAAGGCAGTAGGGTAATTCACAATTTAACTTTTAAGCTCGTCTCTAGTATAATTTGACCCGTGAATATATGACGTTCTTAACGGGGGGGGCAATATGTCGGTCTGCCCGTCACTTCGACTTTGATGGACCACAGCAGCGTGACCTCTGATTAGGATCTGTTACCACTAGTTCAAGGGTCTAATAATATTAGGGACGAGTAGGGGGTGAAGTTTTGGAGTATATTATCAATCGGCAACCATTGTAAGGAGAACATAATTATTGTATGAATTAATTTATGAGTTTTAAATTTGGAATTATGTATTTTGAGAATTTAATTTATTGAATGGGTCATTCCATGTAAGTACGCGAGTTATGATTTCATTGCATTTTTTTTCATTAAAGATACTTTAAGTGTCATTATATCTAGGGATGATAAGTACCTAACACTTCTTTAGAAATAAATGATAGTATTTTATGCAACAGTTGTATAAGTGGGTTCAAAAAATGCGAATTGCGTGAGTTGCGATACGAGCCGCGAACGCGGCGAGTATCGCAAATAGACGCAATGAGCGTTTTTTGACTTAATTATACAACGTTGCATACAATACTTTTTCTACGACTAGGTTTTATTTAAATTATAAAATACAAAATTAATCGTAACTGGGAACAAGGCAAATATGACGTTTGACTGACAGTATGTGTCTATGGTAAACTTTTATTTTAATTTTAAAATATACTTAAATTAAAAATACTTTTTTTATGTTGGCATCAATGAATTTAGTTCGGAAAGTTTTGTTTTTCTTAAAAACCGTAGGAATTTAATTGTTTGTTAAGTTGGTAGTTGTGCATTTTTACCGTAAAGTTAAAACAGCGCATAATCCTTGACCTAGATTTAGAAGTCTGTGGCTGCTAGCAATAACGTAAAGTGACTATAACGACACTAGTGCTGTTATGGGGAATAGAGTATAGACTTCTCTGAACTCATATTATGTATGTTCTTATATTAGTGTTCGTGACCAAGTAAAAGACAGATAACAGTACAGGAGTAGAAAAACAGTTAAATTTGTATTATGATGATTCAGCACGCAGTTCATTCGTGACTCGCGTTACCTCTTACCGTGGAATGCCCCGAGTTGGCAATTACGTAAATTTTGAAAATTGAATTTTGGTATTCAATTTTCAAAATTTACGTTATACGCAAATTCACAACTATGTCGTTTATCTCGTATCTAACATAATTTGTCCCGCGAACTAGTAATAACAGCTCGCCGTCGGAGGCCACGCTGCTGTGGTCCGTCAAAGTCGAAGCTGACCGACATATTTTGACCCCCGACTACTAACTGTTTTTACTAGTTCAGGCGTCAAATTATATTAGGTTATCGATGTATGTTGTGGTTCTGAATCAACCTACATGTAGTGGCCCCCCAGGTCTAAATACTAAAGAATAAAGATGGTGCACAATCCCAGGCTAAATGGGTCGATCAACGTTTTCTTATACTACGTTACCATAGTTATGTCCCCTGGACAACTCTTTAACAAGATTTTCTATAAGTTGTCTACAGTTAAACCTTTCCGGTTCATCCGACACTAAACTCAAAATGCACCAGTACTCAATACGATCCAATGTCTAAAAGATTCATTCTCATTACGAATGGAACCCAAATTAACTTATTGCCAAAATGAACCGTTCTCGACTTGCACTATTCTCAGTATGAACCAATTTCAAATTGAGTGAAGCCCATTAAAACCGATACCCAAAAGGCTCCATTCCCAAAATACCCTTAATTTGTAATAGCAGAACGCATTATTCCCATAATGATTGATTCACAAAAAGCTCTTTTCCCAAAATACACTAAATTCTCGATTCTTAGTCTTTTATAATAGAATAAAACCTCGTGTAAACATAACTGCCACTGCGTATGTTATCTTAACATCGGCCACTTAAAAATGAAGTGTCAATATGGACATGAAAAGAATCAATGTCATTATCTAATTATTTATTGCGCTTCGCAATGGCTGGTAGCAGTGATTCATAGAAAACCAGAAAGGACGCCCCTCTCTAATTTATAATGGGCACCGATATAATTTTAGTCGCAAAAATAAAAATACTACCAATTGGAAATGTGCAAATCGGACTACAGGCTCGGGAAGTAAAGAAAGCCTCAGATCACATCACACCTCTATTAGAACAACGATGTAAATGCAAATCGTTAAAACTTGCATTTACGTCTTTGTTCTAATACAGGTGCAACATGTTGTCAACCTTAGTTTACCCTCCTACGACAATCGAGAATTTAGTGTATTTTGGGAAAAGAGCTTTTTGTGAATCGATCATTATGGGAATAATGTGTTCTGCTATTACAAATTAAGGGTATTTTGGGAATGGAGCCTTTTGGGTATCGGTTTTAATGGCCTTCACTCAATTTGAAATTGGTTCATACTGAGAAGAGTGCAAGTCGAGAACGGTTCATTTTGGCAATAAGTTAATTTGGGTTCCATTCGTAATGAGAATGGATCTTTTAGACATTGGATCGTATTGAGTACTGGTGCATTTTGAGTTTAGTGTCGGATGAACCGGAAAGAGTTAAAGTTCATCCAACGGACATTTTTGTCATAGATATAAGCCCATTATTTTATGGACCATCTACTAGACACATTAGTAGCATATACTATAACAGCATTTTTAAGAAACTCTGACACTGTTGTCTCTTGGACAACGGGACAGAATAACAAACAAGAAAGTTGCATATATAGATACAAGAAATCAAAGTACATAGAAAAATTAAATGGTATCTCACCTGTGGTCTAGACCAACTAGAATGATACGAAAGTCGAAGTTATTAAGACTAAAAATATAGCGCTTACTTTTAGTTAATTTCCGCGAGATAGGATATTCATTTAATTAAAAAAACCTATGAATGTGTCTAAGTTTTGGATGAATCGCCATCATCTTTAATTATTCGATATTCCCTTGTAGCACAACCTTATCGTGTAACGCAGATTCGTAACCTGTTTTTATACCGCGACTCGTTTTTAGTACATTACACAACTAGGGTGGTAAAACAAAGAAAAGCCGAGATCGCAGATATTTGCGGCCCGAGCTGCAAGCGAGTATGCGATCGAGGGCTTTCTTTATTACCTCCCGTGTTGTGTACATCATTTTATGCCTACACTTGGCCAAAAAGCCACTTTATGGCTAGGTGTGGCATAAAATACATTAAGCATAGCAACAATTGTCATCGTCACTTTAAATAAACACAGTTAATGTTAGAATTCTTATATATTTTTTCAATTAGAATTCAACAAAGACCCCTTATAATAAAATTTAAATGAAAGTAAACTCAAATTAATAAATTTAAAATGAAAATAAACACAAATCATTGCACATTGTTAAACTCCAAATACGCATAAACGCGTAAACATATTTGAGGCTTATCGGCTGTAGTTAATCGTCACAATCGTATTGAAGTCCATTTATCAGCGAATAGGTACGTAAAAAGCAAAGCCGTAACGAAATACTTCATAAAATTAATGTTTACAAGCGTTTTGTACAGTGATTATCAAACGGCGTATTTGGCTCAAAAATATTTTTAGTATGAGTTAAGGTTATACGTCTTTCCTGTGGACATTATAAAATTGTTAGGCTTTAAAGCCTAATTTTCTTACTGGATCCTCATAGACTTATACAAACAATCTTTAAAACCTGTATGATAAAAGGATAGGTAAAATGTACCCAAGTCGTTAACTTTTGTATTGTACACAGAAAAGACGCCCGTTTTCCTGAACGTGTATGACCCATTTAATACTAAGGCTGCGTTCCCACCAGTGCTGTGCGAGGATCATAAATAAAATAGGGTGCTTTTCGATTGACGCATCTTTGGTACTGACATTTTTAATGAGATCGGTCATGGCCAAATGTTTTTCATACAGAGTTTTTGCCTAAAGTAAGATAAGTTTGTGCTACGAAGCTTAGGTAATACATTTTGACAGAAACAACTGTCACGGCTACCTATTGGTAAAATTAATATTATTCCAATCGTATAATGGTTTAGGGATCGGTTTAAATCAACAAAAGGAAACCAATGCCCATAGTCATTTTATTATTATTAAGATAAATTATATTTTTATGTCTATATGTTCTTGATTTTAAAATATAATGTAACTATTCCTATTAAATTATTTCATTTAAACATCTTTGTGTTATTGAGAAATGAACCCAATTCCGCTTTATTACGTTTGCATTTTAAACTTATCATTTATTTGCACATCATAGCAATACGAGTACATCAAACTGGTGACGTCATTGTGCAGTAACGTAACGTTACGGATGAATAATTTGGGCCAAAATTCTTTTTAGTGCCTAAAAGAAGAGAAATGAGAACACATTTTACAAAATTGCAGATGTGTTGTAATACTCGTATTTTTAGCGCAGTTTTACGTTAATTCTCAACCAGACCTCAATATTTTTTATTATGAATTGTTTAGATTTTTTTGGGGCTTTTTATAGCAAGTCTCATTTCATACACGAATTACCATTGCGTTACCAGTCCCTGCGTTGCCTCTAATTTAGCGTTCACTGTGTTACCAAAAAATGACGTTTTTTTTTATATTCATAGCCCAGTCGACAAAAGTTATCATTCAGGGTGAGCGTATGCTATTCTGAATTACAAATTAATATGTTTTTTAGATATTATACTAAGGACGTTTTATTAGGCATCAAAAAGAATGTTGGCCTATTTAAAATGTTATTGTACTATGATATGATTTCCACATTTTCCACCTGGAGACGTCTATCGCTAAACATAAGTAATTTCATTGTACAGTCACCGGCAATAAACTTGACACGAGTCATGCCAAAATATCAGACAGTGAAACAAGGCCGTGTCAGATACTTTTTCGTGCCCCGTTTCATCATATATTATGCTGGCGACGGTACCCGCAGAACTACGAATATTAGAACCTTATCACACTGATTTGCGAGCGTGTTTTCATATAAAACTTGCCGCGGCGAGTTCGCCGCGATCGAAATCTATATGAAAACACGCTCGCAAATCGCCAGTGTGATAGGCCCTAATGCTTTTACCCGTATCTTTCGAGTCAATCGAAATCGCTTTAGTACAGTCGAGGTCATAAATATGTCTACACTTTTCGATCCTATTTCCTTGGAATAAGGTCGAAAAGTGTAAACATATTTAAGACCTCGACTGTACATGAGATCTAACAGGTCAAGTTTATCTTCGAGATCTGCCATCATCCGTAACCTCTGCGTGCGGCAAAGGACCTAATAATAATAATAATAAACATTTATTTCAGACCAAATAATACGATCCATACAAATTCAAATTTAAATATGTTAGTAAGACCTTAATATTAAGTGTTAGTGTATACAATTTATTAAAAAAGAACCTAAACTGACACTATCATGGTTAAACATTAATCTCAATGCGAAGGTTACCTCACCGTACGAGCGATGATTACCACAGCAGTATTCAGGTAATGTACTAATATAGGTAAACTCATTTGTGGGTACTTTTTTGCTGGGATTCGAACCCAGGACCGTTGTCGAGGTTACCCCTATCTATAAGCCAGTAGGCCACCAACGTGTATTGTACTTTTATTTTGTAACGCGCTAGGAATATTAATTTAAAGTCTGTTGTATATCTGTTGTCAATTTCAATTTATTTCCCTCGATATCTAGTTGTTGCGACGAGAGCAAGTCAAGGCACAAATAAGAGGATAACACGCCATCTATTGACACCCGGTGTGCAACAAAAGTGCAATGAGGAAAGGTGGATGCTAAGGCTTCTGCACACTGCCGGCGGGTTTTTATTTTTATTACGCGGGTATGCCGCTGGCTATATCAGGCTTGGGGCCGTACTGCTGGCTCGTCTGTGCTGTAAGCCCGGCTTGAGCAGCTCAAATACCCGCCGCGCTTGTGACGGCATGGCGGCGGGCACACTGCGTAGGGTAGGACCCACACCTACCTCATCATCTATCCGTATAGACAGTTTGACGTTACATTTTTGAAATAGAACATAAATTCCGTGCACTACTACATGCAACAGGAGCTTTAGTTAAGTTTTTTAACTATACAGCAAGTTAAATAATGTTTGTAAATACTGTTACTTCATCATTATCATTTCAGCCATAGGACGTCCACTGCTAGACTTAGGCCTCCCTCATAGATTTCCAATCAGTTCACGGTTCGCGCAGCGTCGGACGTCCACCAACAAGACGGACAGATGATCTGGTTAAGGCTGCTGGCTCACGGTGGATACAGGTTGCTTCCAATGTTACTTAATTGATAGTAAAAGATATGAACGAAACGATAAGGCAAAATTTTGGCTACCGTATATCGTACCATATTATATTGAAAAGATATTATTTCTTGGACCAATCCGACAGTTAGATTTATCAAAGTGTTGGAATTATGACGTCACACACATCATGGCGTCATACGGGAAGGTTCGCAGTCACGAATTCACGCAAGGCTAGCGAGAGTAACCGTTTTAATTCACTAAGCTATAAGGCACTGGCCCCACCGCCGGCGAGTAAGCGAGTAAAATTGGGCGAGTAGCATTACATTGCGGATCTGGAAAGGTCGATTGTGATCACGGTGTGCCGTGCCTGGCCAGCCCGCAATGAACTGTTACTCGCCCAACTTTACTCGCTTACTCGCCAGCGGTGGGGCCAGTGCATAAGCCACAGCTGAGGGATAATTTAAAAATCCTGTTGGCAGAACTACCCTTCTACTAAAACCCAGGGGGGGAGATAGATGGATCCGGACTTGAAGATTTAAATGATTCGAAGCCATTAATGTATACAAAGGACAGGGCTAAGCGAGCGCGCAGACGGTTCCAATGCTTTGGCGGTAAAAATACCGCCAAATCAGTACCAGCCGGCAGTGCGACACGCGGCGCGTGCACTGCGCGCGCAGCTGGTCTTTATAGCAGCATTTTTTGTTAGGTACTTTTGAAATCATTGTTCGAATCCGTAAGCGGTTCCGATTTCTTATCGACTCCTTCCAAATCTTATCGAATCCATGGAGTTATTACCTAACTCCGACTAGGTAATCTACACCGCGGACTCGCGGCGCGGAGCGAAGCGCACATTATTATTAGTCAATCAAAATCAGCGAGTCCGGAGTGAATTGATCTGAAGGATTCAAAAGAGTTGATGAGTCGCCAAGCGGAGTCGGATTTAATGATTTGATTTTAAGCTAACATGGTCATTCACATAATAACTACTATTAACAACGGGATATTTACCATGTATGTTTGTTTTAATGAGTTCCCAGATGATGAGTACATGGTAAATAGCCCGTTGTTAATAGTAGTTATTAATGATTCAAATTACTCATCGGAGTCGATTATCTAAGTATCTCTATACAGGGTGGGAGGGACTATACCGACATACTTTAGCCATGAATTCCTGGTGGTGTGACGAGTAAATAATGTTATATCAACATGGGTCGAATATTGTCATTTTACATTAATAGTCTTATGGAACAAAATAAATCAGTAAATTAAGCCCCTCGTTATAAACATGTCCTTACTGGCTGAAAAGTTATCAAAAAGAAAAAAAAAGCTAAAATGGAAACGAAAGGTCAATTTTTTGGCCTCGTAGTCGCTTACCATCAAATACTGCGAAGGTTAATTCCTATTTAGTTAAAGGATTTTAAAAAAATAGTAAAGGTATCTTAGTCACATTTATAAGGGCTTGTTACACACTTGGGATTTTCCATTTACAAAATAATGGATATCTCGGAAAGTAAGCGTTTTTCGACTATACATCACATAACTTGTGATCTACATAAAGTGGTTCGTCACTCTCACTGCTTACTCTACGCCCACGACCTCAAGCTCTTTCGCTGCGTAAATGGAATCGCAGACAGTGTTTTTTTACAGAACGATATCGATGCCGTGCTTGAGTGGAGTAATAATAATAAACTACTATTTAATCCGTCGAAGTGCTGTATCATGACGTTCACCCGTGCTCTTTCCCCTCTTAAACAAACATACTTTTTAGATAACTGTCCGATCGCTCGTGTGAATTCTGTCAAAGATCTTGGAGTCACTTTTGATCCGAAGCTTACTTTTAACCAGCATATCACATCACTCGCGGCGCGGGAGATTGTTACAAAAGACTCGGTTTTATTATGCGTAACGCGAAAGAGTTCCGCGATCCTAAGGTCGCGAAATTGCTATACACAGCTCTGGTTAGAAGTAAGATAGAATCCGCCTCGATAATCTGGAATCCGCATGAGAAATGTTACATACTTCTTATAGAAAAGATTCAAAAAGCTTTTCTCCGCTTTCTCTATAAGCAAGTATACGGGTACTATCCCTTTCTTTACCCTACGAATTATTTGCTAGGTATGCTTGGATTTAATTCCTTGCATGTCAGGCGGTGTGCCGAACTTTTGATGACGGTGTGTCGTGGTATGAGAGGTGAGTCGGATTGTTCTGATTTAGTTACGACGATGTGTAAGCTATTTGTTCCAAACAACTATATTAGAGGCCGTAGCCACCGCCTCCTGGCGGAAGAAAGGGCACGCACGGTGGCTCACAAGCACTCGCCAATTGTCTGTGGACGGAGACTACTTAATAAATTTATTTCCTACGAACCAGGTTGCGATTTGTTTATAGATAAATGGAGCAAACTTCACATAGCAGTGATGCGTTACTGTGAAAGTAATTTATAAGATGAAAATGTATACGCTGTTTTTGATGTTTTACTTTATTTTTAAATCATATTGTTGGTACCTATTAGTTGTGTTTTGCCATTCTAAGTGTTCATTTGTTTGTTTTGTTTTAACTTTCATATTGTCTGCGTTATGTTTTTACGTCTGTTGTAGTTTGTGTTGATACTTTGTTCTGTTAGTTAAGCTTAGAATTTAAGTTTGCCAGTGCCTTGGCGTATAGCTGTAATGCTGGTGAATTTTGTAATGTTAATAAATAAATAAATAAATAACATTTTTTACTCCTAATAGTTGTTAGAATCTATAGTTAAAGTTTGTCGGTATAGTCCCTCCCACGCTGTATATCGTAGCTGTGGTACGTCGTTACACACTTCACTCAGTCAATAAATTAAAAAAAAACGTGATTTCTAAATACAGGGGTCACTCCACCTTCTAATTACGCGATTGCAAGACGATGGTCAAATACCGACGGTTACGTAAACGAGCAAACATCGGCGACCTCGCCGCGGACACGAACAATACGTCAAGGCGCTTCCAAATAAAATAATAGACACTCATTAGATTAGGCTAAGGATACACGTCTGAAAGCAATCGCATGCGATACGACCATCGGGATTCAATCGTATAGTCCTTCGGTTTACTTTGTGAGCGATCTACTTAAAGGAAACAAAGCAATCGTTTGTAAACACCAAAATTACCATATTGTAAAAAAAGTCATTACAACCACCTTGAAAGTTCAATTGATTACCAACTCTATCTCCATGAACCATAGATTATAAATGCGCATTTGTTCCGATTCTCAGGTAGTCAGGTAAGCGCCAGGGGTGTATTCAAATAAAACGTCTATAGTCACATTTCAATTAAAGCAATTTTAACTCCTTGCAAAGGCCCTAGAGTTGATAATCCGCTGAAATGCCAATGCATGAAGTCTATCTATGAAATAGGTACGCTTCTCTTTTATGACCGACGTGAGGTACAAAACCACAAAAGAGTATTGTTTTCTTTAAGTAGATCGATCGTACACAACGTAAACCGCGAAGGACTATACTATATATATAGGTATCGTCACTACTTTGAAAAAAACTCGTATCTATCTAAAAACGTCGTAGAGAACAACGTCTAAAGTTACATACGAACTTCATATACACTTAATGCGTTTTACCTGGAGTCAGTATCAGATACGTGTTTTTTTTTAAGTACTGACCACATTGTTTTTATCATCATAATTTAAGCCCTGAGACGTGCATTGCTGAATATAGGTCTCCCCAAAGACTTCCAGCATGAACGGTCGCACGAAGTTTTGCCTCATTTGACTTCCAGCAGGCATGTCTCACTCCGCGATTTTGTTTCGACGTAATTATTATTCTTCCTTGCCTAATGCATTAGGCAAGCTCAGGGCTGCGCCGACACCCGGCAGCGCCTGTGTGCGAAACCTATGAAGCCCAAAGGAGGGTTATGTGTTTGACCGTATGTATGTATGTAGGTGTCCTGCCGTTTGACCAAAAGTCATTTGGCAAAATTACACTTGACAAACAACGTTTTGCAAAAAAATGTTTCGCCAATTGATCATTTTACTACTAGTCATTTTACAAATGACTCACATTTCCAAATGATCAACAGTTAAATTTACATTTTATAAATAATCATTTGACAAAATGAACATTTAGCAACTGAGTTATCAGACAAAATTACTCTTGGTCTAAAAACGTTTGGTACAATGTATTATTTGACAAGTGTTTCGTTTATTAATAAATCTAATAATAGATATGGTATGGGTCAAATTAATACACAGTATTTGGAAAAAGAGTAGGTTGTTAGGTTAGGGTTTGAACTGCGTCCCCCAACAAAAACGAACTACTGACAGAAAAATTTGGTAGTTAGGTTAGGGTTTAAACTGCGTCCCCCAACAAAAACGAACTGCTGCCAGAAAGACTAGGTTGTTAGGTTAGGTTAGGGTTTGAACTGCGTCCCCCAACAAAAACGAACTACTGACAGAAAAATTTGGTAGTTAGGTTAGGTTAGGGTTTAAACTGCGTCCCCCAACAAAAACGAACTGTAGCCAGAAAGACTAGGTTGTTAGGTTAGGTTAGGGTTTGAACTGCGTCCCCCAACAAAAACGAACTGATGCATTTAGACTAATCATGGAAAAAACCTAGGTTGTCGGTTAGGTTTTTTTTTTTTTTTTGTTATTCAACTTTATTAGTTGAAATAGAGACCCCGCGATGGATACGGGCGAACTCTATTTCTGTAACTGTAGATATTATAACTGTGATAGTTTATGCTGTGATATTAGTCTGTGATAGGTTTAGCTGTGATGTTATTAAGACTGTTTGTATTCTAGGTGTTGTTGAATTTCTTTAAGCTGTTAATTACTTTTTTGATGAATTTCTGGTAGGATTGGATGGTTGATTCTTTAGTTACTATTTCTGTAATATTGTAGGGATCTATATTTAGATTTTGGCAAATAATTTCATGGTCTAGTCTGTGATTGTTGAATTTAGGGCAGTTTTTGAGTAAATGGTCTATAGTTTGTGTACTTGTGTCGTCACATGGGCACAGGTCATCCTCAGTGATTTTAAATCTTTTCAGATATGCCTTGTGATACCCATGCCCAGTGAGAACTTGGGTGAGCTCAAAGGTCACAGTCATTGCGCCCCGGAGAACTCTGATGCTGCTGACTGTTGGAAGGTGTGTTTTGAGGTGTAGACCGGTAGTGGATTGACTATAGACCTCTTCGTGTGCAGTATCGGTGTCCATTTTTCTTAGCCGTTTGTCGTATGATATGGGGAATTTTGAGTAATCAGGTGCTTTGTGTAGTGTCGCTGCTCTCTTCGCCTCCTCGTCCGCCACTTCATTGCCTATTATTTGGTTATGAGCTTTAACCCAGCCGAAAATGATTTGTCCTGTGCTATTTATTTGTTTGATTAGTCTATGTATATTATGGATTATGGATTGTGTGCTATTTCGATTAGTGATTTCTTGAAGGGCGGACATGGAGTCGGAGAAGACAGCAACATCAGCCAGGCTTTCTGCAACACATTTTCTGCAGGCCATTTCGATTGCGTAGCATTCGGCCTGATACACTGTGCAGCTGCTATGCAGTTTGAGTCGTTTGACCGTAGTTTTTCCGTCCGGGTGAAACATGACGTAGGCAGCTCCTACAAGGCCATCATGTTTACTACCGTCTGTGTACACCCGGACTGTGTCGGCGTTGTAGTATGGTTCGAGTTCATCATTGTTGTTGATTTTTAGAAGCTCAACGACTGGTCGTTCAGTTGGGTGCAGTAATTGATGGACTGGGACTCTTTGGTCCAGTGCTATGTCTTCAGGTAGGTATGTGGAGTGGCCTTTGGACTTCGTCCTCTCTATCTCCATGACTTCCGCCACTTTCAGATCCAGAGGGACAAAGTCAGCTAGAGCTATGGCTGCTATTGTGGGTAGTGTTCGGAAGCCTCTGACAGCTTTGATAGCGAAGCCTCTCTGCATTGATCTTAAAGTCTTTTGTACTATTTTGTATTTGAGGGCTGCTTCACCCCAAATTTCCGCAGCATATGTGATGATGGGCTCTATCACGTGTTTATATATTATTTCGACATTTGCTGAATTTATACCCCAGGTAGGTCTGACTATTGTACACAGTTTTCTATATATGTTTAAGGCCTTTTTAACTATCTGTTTGCTGTGGTATATGAATGTGAAGTTTTTGTCAATATGTAAGCCTAGTAGTTTTATGTGGTCGTTGAAGGTGAGTTGTTGGTTGTCCATGGTTATAATTGCCGTCTCAGCTTTTGGGGTATTGGTGAGCATCTGTGTTTTTTCAGGTCCAAATTTAAGTTTGTTGTCTTTTCCCCAGGTAGTAATTAGTTCTATTGCAGTGTTGGTGGATCGCTCTAGCTCGTCTATTGTTTTAGCACTTGCTATCAGTAGGACGTCGTCGGCGTAAGCTTGTAGGTGACAGCCATCAGGTAAGTTTTTGTCCAGTAGGTCATCCATGATGACATTCCAGAATAGCGGCCCAAGTACAGAGCCTTGGATGCAGCCGCGCGTCAGTGTTTTGATGTGTGTAACGTCGCCAAAGTTTAGTTCTATAGTTCTGTCAGTGATGTAGTTTTTAATAATTGCATAGATGTTCTTAGGACAGCGTATGTGTTGTAATCTGTTCAGTAACGCAGGCCACCAGGCATGATCAAAGGCCCCTTGGATATCAAGAGAGACTGCAGTTACTAGTTCTTTGTTAGTTTTAGCTTCTTTCATACGCCTGATAGCCTCGTTTAAGGCCTTTGTAGTGTTGGTTTGTGCTTTAAAGCCAAATTGTCTGGGATTGTCGGTACGGGTTGTTTGTAAGTGGTAGGTTAGTCTGGTGGCTATGAGTTTTTCTAGTAATTTGCCAAATACATTGATTAGTCCAATAGGTCGGTATGATTTTATGTCCGTGTAGTCAGTTTTTGTAGGTTTAGGAATAGTTTTAACGAAGGCGTGCTTCCAAGGTCTGGGAAAGTGTGCAAGGTGAAGGCATCGGTTAAGTAGTCTTGTCATTAGCTCTGGGTAAGTATCAATGAACTTTTGACAGATATCCGAGGTCAGGTGATCTGGTCCCGGAGCTCTGTGGGGGTTCATACTCTTTATGCAGTCCAATATTTCATGTGTGGTGAAGTCTGGTTCATTTGCAGTGTCCGGTATATTTGTGGCATTAGTTCTAGCAATCCTGTGTTGTTCGGTATCAATTGTGTCGTCTGGGAAGAAGTGTTTAGCTAGGGCGGTTGCTGTTTCAGCGCTTGTTTTGCTGTAGACATTGTTGCCTAGGTTTAGCGTTTCAGGTGGGCCTGAGCGTTTGGTGTCTTTTAAGAGCCGATTGGTCTGTGTCCAGACATCTTCTTTGCCTTGCTGGGTGCAGAAATCTCTAAAGTGATCTGTTGACGTTTTCTGAATTGCTTTTGAGTATTCGGTTCTGATCTCTTCCTGTTCCCTTAGGGCATTCTCAATGTTTTTGTTACCTCTTTTGAGATCCTGTATTCTGTGGTGTATTTTTATTGCTTTCTTTTTCAGCGTTGTAAGTTCCTCTGTCCACCAGGGTATTCTGTTGTAGGGAGTCTTTTTGGGTATTGTGCGGTCGCAGGCTAATTTGATATTATTTATTAGTTTTTGTATGTAGTTGTCTAGTTGTTCTGAATCTAAGTTATTTACATCAGTGTTTTCCAGATTGTTATTAGTCATACGTCTTTTTATTTCAGCTATTACTGGATCCCAGTTTACTCTGTTCGTGTTGTAGCGGAATGTTGTGGTAGATGCGGTTTTCTTTGGTTTATCATTGTACAATGAGTAGGTGAAGTCTATTGCATAATGATCCGAAGTCATGCATGCATCAGAATTCACCTTCCAGTTGGAGATGTTTTGAGCGGTGTTACCTAATGCTAATGTAAGGTCCACGATGGACGTGCGTGTTTGCCCATGCGTTCTGGTTTCAAAGGTCGGTTGTCTTCCAGTGTTACATATCTCCAGATCATTTGCCATAAGTAAGTCCATGATTTCTTGACCTCTTCTATTGTTGCTGTTTGACCCCCATGCAGTATGCCATCCATTAAAGTCGCCAGATATTATATGTTTACTAATATTTTCTTGTGTTTGCAGGTGCAGCTCCAAGGTATCCAGCGTGTGATCTTCATCTTCTTCGGGTTCAACATATACACAGGTAAGTCTAAGTTTGCTCTTTTCTAGGATAAGGTCAACAGTGCAGATGTTTGAGGTGGAGTTTTGGGTGATTCCGAGGTGAGTGCCTATATTGTTTCTTATTGCGATGCATGCTTTAACTCTGTTGTTTTTAAGATTATTTGTGTTCCTGTTTGTGTACTGATATATGTTGTACCCGTTTATTGCAGGTATAGTGTTGCTGCTTCCGACGTATGGTTCAGTAAGAAATGCGACGTCATACTGGTGATCCGTGAGATGCTGCGAGACATCCTTCAGTGCTGCATACCCTCTGCCTAAGTTACATTGGAGCATCCGGAGCTGACTAGTTTTAGTCGGTCCGGGCGCTCTCAATGTGTTGTTGTTACTATTAGGTTGCATCTGGCTGCCCTTAGCAATACTGGACCGATAGCCGCGCTATACGGTCCCATTTCTTCCACTCTGGGCAGTTTTGGCTGTATGCAGGGTGATCGCACTGCTGTCCCTGTCTTTTGCAGTTGTTGCAAGTCGGAGTGTCATTTTCCCTGTGTGGGCAGCTGCGAGTGTCATGCTCCTCAGTGCAGTGGCCGCACACATTCTTTTCCTGACAGACAGTCGCTCTGTGGCCGTATGCTTGGCATCGGAAGCATTGTATTACAGGGGACTGATCATACACTGGTATGATTTGATACCCAATTCTGAGCTTGGTATCTTTTAGAGCCGACCACACAGGATGACTGACCTCTATTACGATGTTATTGGTGGCGCTGGTTCGTCCTCTTGATCTACGTACAACCCGTATTTGTCTCTCTGCTTGTGGAACATGCGAGATCAGATTCGCATTTTGCCGTTCCACAGCTTCTGGGATCTTCTCATCTGTGACATCCGGGGTGACGCCGATCAAGCGGAGTAGAGGCTTGCGCAGCTGCGGCACAGTGACGGTAAGTTTTTCCGAGTTTTTCTTGACCGCTTCAGCGAACTTGTTCCGGTCTTCTTCCGAGTTGCATACCACTGCAACTTTTTGGCTCTTAGTGGTGCGGACGTTGTTGATCGCAATGCCCATATCAACAACATCCACTTTTCCTTTCACTTCTCGGAGAACCTCTTCGCTTGTGTGCCTAGGATCGATGGATTCTACCATGACGGTGTATCTGGGCTGTACGGGGAGCTTATTGGGGGTCTTGTCCTGGAAGGTAGTGAAGGTATCTGGGCTCACTTGCGGCCTCCTCCTTCTGGACTTCTTAGAGACAACAGTGGTGAAACCGTCGTGTTCACCGTTTTCGTCGTCAGTCATAGGTCCAGCAGGAGCAGTCACAAAGGCCATATTTTGCTTTGATGCTTTTTCAAGTGTAGCTTTGAAGTGAGCCAGCTCATTTTGTATGGTGTCTCTTATGATCTGGGCCGTCTCGTGTGCCTTTGGCAGTTCTTTGACCAGTGTGGTCAGTTCGCTTAGCGGGTCTCGTACCTCAGTTTTGAGAATGTTCTCTAAGCCCTGCGGCGTGCATGCACGCATCGGCGAGGTCGGGAGATTAGCGGCTCTAAGTGTCGGTATCGGGCTCTCCGCAGCGTTGATGATCTGCCTAATCTCCCGCATTCTAGGTTCTGGGATTTCGTACTCGTTTTGTGGTGGTGTAGAGATGTACGCGCTAAGCTTCTCATTTGCTTTGAGTATTTCTTTAGCTGCTTTGGTAACTGCGCGTTTGTTAGGTGCAGTTACGCTTCTGCCTTCATTTATAGTTCGTGCAATGAAGTTAGCAAGCTCATTAGTTACTTTTCTGTAAGATTTTAGGTCCGTTATTTGTGAGGAGTCGATTCCGATCTCTACATCTTCCTCAGGCTTTTTCGGGGCTTTAATTGGTTTTACAGCCTTTTGTTTTATAGGTTGGGACAGGGACGAGACCGGTGCGGCGGTCTCCAGTTGTTTGTCAGATTCGCACGTCTCTATCCCCGCCTCAGTGTTCTGAGGAGCTTTGATTGCCTTGATGGCGACTTGTTTAATTGGTTGGGACATTGGCAGGTCCTGTGCTTCGGTCTCCAATTGTTTTTCCAATTCGCACGTGACGCTGCCAGCTGTTTCATCCCTACTGGGAGATGCCAGCCTGTCCTTCTTCTTCTGTGGCGTGCCCGGGGGGGTTCTTACAATAGGCATGTTGTGTTAAAAGTTGCCACAAAGTATGGAATTTATAAAGAATTTGAGTGTGGGAGAGTGAAGCAATCGTAAGGAATTCTAATGATGGGGGAGTATTGGTGGAGTTAAGGCCTTTTAATTCTATTACTAAAAATGGTGATAAGACAGAAAGAGAAGTTAAAAGTGCAAAAGAAAGAGAATTTTAAGTTTAGAAATTTAGTGGGGGTGAGACTATGAGAGCTAGGGGGTAGTGGTCTATGGGGGAAAGAAGGGTATTTGGGAGGACTATATTACTGCAAAATATGAAGGGGATCGGATAATTAGGAAAGGAGGGAAAAATTTTTAAATGCAGAAAAAGACGTGAAAATCAGAAAAAATCGAATAACTTTAGAGGGGGGGGAGCTAATTCAAAAAGGATAGTGGGGGAAGGAAGGGAAAAATTTTTAACACCTTGAATATAAATTTGGTCCAATTAGGAAGATTCGGTCCCAAAAAATGTCGGTTAGGTTAGGTTTGTATTATGACCACCAATAGCCATAATGCATGATTGCTTGCCTTGTATATAATCTTGTAACTTATGGCGATAAGAGGGGAGCAGAATAAATTACCCAACAGACTAAATCATAATGTTTGAAAAAATAAGTACTTTTTATGAAATAACATTTTGTTAAATGACATTTGGACAAATGCTTCATTTGCGAAACATATTATTAGGTGAAATGAAAAAAGGTCAATTGAAATTTTACTGTTTAACACATTTGCCAAGTGTAGTGTTTGCTAATTAATGATTTGCTAAGTGAGTTTTTGTAAGATGATACTTTTGTCAAATGTCTCGTTTGCCAAATGATTATTTGGTGAAACGTTGTTTGTCAAATGACCATTTGTCAATAATTTTTTGGTCAAACATTAGTGAACCATGTATGTATGTACGTAAGTATGTATATTACCCGACTGCGGCGAAACCCAAAGGAGAGTTATGTGTTTGACCGGTATATACGTTTGTATGTACGTAAGTGTGTATGTTACCCGACTACGGCGAATCCCAAAGCAGGGTTATGTGTTTGACCTGTATGTATGTATGACGACGTGTATCAAAACAGTTATATAACGTCACGCAATTATTTTTTTTAACTACCTACCTAGAATTCATTAAATTCAAACTATAATAATAATTTTATTTTTGTCTACAACCGTAGCGGCGAGCGTGGCGACCAGAAAGAGCGCGCGTTATGAGTTAGAGCGAGAACGTATGAGTTAGGCGCATTTTTGTGACTCGAACGTGGGTTTTGTTAGACAGTGCGACTTCTGTACATAGTACTATTACTTATTCTGTGCTTCCAGCGAGCTTAACGATGTCGTCAGACCATCGTGTGGAGGGCCGACGCACGCTGCGTCTTCCAGTTCGTGGTCTCCATTCGAGAACCTTACGCCTCATCGGCCATCAGTTCTTCGAGCTACATGCCCAACCCAAAGCCGCTTTAACTTGCTAACTCTGGCAGCTATGTTGGTCACCTAAGTTCATCTTCTATGTTGCGTTGGAAAAACCCGGAAAAAAATCCGTATTTTTCCTTATAAACTCGATTGTTTCGGAAAAAACAACGAACATTTCTGTTGCTATTTTAACGAAAAATGTGTTTTTTGACTTTTATTTTCGCAGTCCATGACCTACCACCATCATACCATCTTCATAAACCCTTGGAAGTGCCCAAACATTCATATATACAAGTTAGTGATAAAATTTGAACTCTGGGAATTAAAGGCCCGAAATATTTGTGTAATATTATCCCCGGTGGGTGTCTTACCGTTTCGCTTTAAAAAGAGCTTGGCTGACACATTGTTGTATGTCTATATGAAGCATTCATAAATTATCATTAAGTACATGATTTTATTCATTCGAAAAAAATCGCTCTCTAAACACTCAATCGACTTTAAAGTTTATGCAGATGAATTTATGAAATAGTTACGAATAAATAATTCGTAACGAACACGTGTATTATATTTGGACGACAAACAATGTAGTCAAAGATAAAGGGATTAGAGCAGTGATAAGGATTAACATAGCAACGATACAATCGACAAGGTTCACTCATTAATCAATTAATCTTAAACCAATAGCAATTAGGTACTCTTATTCTATTTTTCGTCACTGTTTTATCTTATTTTATATCGACATGACACTGGTTGGATTTTAGGAAGCAATAAAAGAAAAAATATGTTAAGAGAAATACTTAAAAATTGTTCTCCTTTTCATGCGAACGTTACCACTTACAACCACTACAAATGCAAATCAATGCAATTCTAAGGTCTCGATAATAGGCTAGACGACTAAAAAAAACTGTTTAGTCCGTCAGTTTACCTATTAAAAAATATTGTACACGTATTTTTTATTTTGTTTAACAAACAAAAAATTATGAGGATAGAGTGCTTAGAAGTTTCGAGTGACGTCACTCCTTGGTACCTACAAATTTCACCTAGGAGTGACGTCACAAGCTTCCACCCCAGAAGTTTGATGATCTATAACTTTGTCGATTTTTAATATTTTGATAAACCCAAAAATACGTGTCCCATATTTTTCCATAATCTAACTGACGGACTAAATAAATTATATATTTTTAACCCAGTCGTCATCCCTATTCATCTATGAGAAAAGAATCTGCGTTTGAGCATCATGCAAAAACTGCTGGACAAAACAAAAGTGACGTTTTACCCTGGATTAGGAACTGTCACAAATTCACGCGTCAAATTATGTTAGGAACGAGATTGCCGGCGTAATGGTGAATTACGCTACAGCGTTAGCGAGTAAAATTGGGCGAGTAACAGCTCATTACGGGCTGACGGGGTACAGTGTGATCGATCGACCTTTCCAGATCCGCAATGTAATGCTTCTCGCCCAAATTTACTCGCTTATTCGCCGGCATTGGAACAAGTGCCATACCATCAGAATCTCTTTGTGCGCGAAGCACCCGCATGAAGCAGAAGCAATTTAGCTTAGTCCCCGCTGTCCGCATCTCTGTAAACAATATCAAGATAGCGGCGGAGCAAATTAGATTTGCTTGTCTAAACTTGATTAATAAACGATGTCACAGTCCGCTTTGGTGCTGTGCATCTTCCCTTGATTACTGAACCTGGCCCAAAGATTAGCGAGTATCAGACAGGGAACCCGGGTAACCGACTTGATTTAGAATCGGGTAAAACCCGGGTATTCTGACCCAGAACCCGGGTATTCGAAATATGAAAAAACGTAGTAATGAATAAAAAATGCATGTACCGTTTTATTTTAATGAAACAACTTTGTTCCGCCTAAGAGTTTATTTAGAAGTTTTAATAGTTACCTATATTTTGTTATTCGGGGGTTCACCTGTCCTGGTGTCTGTGTGTCTGTAATCAAATCTTGCAAGTTAAATTTGACTCACTTTCCGGTTTGCGAGTGAGATGAAATCTTGCAAGAATATGTAAATTAGATGACAATGCAATATTATTACGATATGGAGCTGATCTGATGATGGAGCCAGATGGTAGCCACCAGTGGCGTGACGTAAAAGATATCCTTGGGCAAGCCCGTGCAGATTTGGTGAACATTTTCCTTAAGAGCTGTAGAATAAGGTGCTCAAATGCCTAATATTAGGTAAGCCGGTAGGAATCGTGTTGTTTGGGCACCACGCCACTGGTAGCCACAGGATCATCTAAATTACATAAGATAAATCCACCGTGTTTGGGCAACATTTGAGTAGTTTTGATGTGCAGTTTGCGATTATACAAAAAAGTACAGTTGGCTTGTCTCTAAATAAACTTTTTCGACAGAAACTTATTTATTCCATCATGATGAGAACGTAACTTATGTCGGATATATTATCACTGATAATAAAATGTGTTAAAATCGTCATTCTTAGTAGGTATCTCTAATACCGACCGACGCAAGGCGAAGTACCCTGCCTTATTCGCATCTAAGAGGACGCCGGGCGTTAGGCAAGGCTTGCAGCTTGTCTACGCCAATACTCTTCATTATTATGCATTCTATGCCCGCGGTCGTTTAGCGAACAATGCTTTCCTTCCATCAAAGCCTGCAATCCTGCAATAGACATGCCATAATACGATATCGATTAGTCTACATACACTTGATTAATATCAATAGGTATAGGTGGTAATTTAGCACAGAGAACGAATCATAGGATTTATTTTGAATGTTGCAACTTGCAACGCTCTGTCTACTTTGTTTCAGAGAATGTGCGCTGGAATTACACGGTTCGGGGCAAGGATGTTATAGTAAATTGTGCACCGAGGGTAGTAATTAGGAGCCCGATTTTATTGGTTCTATTTTAAATTACGTTCTCCCAATACTTTTCGGGTCTTTCTGCAGAGATGCGGTGAGTAGGGTGGGTAGGGCCTGCAGGTGTTGGGTCATGGGCTTGAGAAGGCTTACGGGGCCGAAGATACTCTGCATGTCGCCCCCGAACTGAGGGGCGGGCGACGCCAGGCCGGCTACAACACACATCACTATTAAAAGCATTTTGCAGCTATGGTAATAAAAAAGGTCGTTGTTGAATCCAAAAACGAAAATACAAATAGGCAGGCTCACTGCTTAGATCTGGTTTATGCATTTAAAAGGTAGAGTTTGTACAAGGTGCCTGTTTTATGTATTCCTTGTCAGTGTTGCTAGGTCCGATCTTTTTATCCGATTTTGGATAAAAATGTTTTGTTATTTGTGAAGAATATTCGAGGATCTGCGAGAAGACGGATGTACGGTCTTTTTCTTTGTGATTGTACTTCTTTGTCATTTTGTGTATTCTTATAAAATGTTGTATCTAAATTACACGGTGCAGTCCGCCGTATAGTTAGAAGACGATATTTAATGGGAAGATGGGATGACATCGACATAGGTAAGTACCTATATTTCAACGAATAAACAAATAAATTTCGGGGAACAATCTTACACAAATCGAGCCAGTCCCAAACTAAGCAATGCTTGTAGATACTAGGTACGGGGTACTAGACGACGATACATCTTATACAGATAAATACATACTTAAATAGATAGAAAACATCCATGACTCAGGAACAAATACCTACTCGTGCTCATCACACAAATATTTGCCCTTACCATGATTTGAACCCGGGACCTCTAGCTTTGTAGGCGGTGTCACTCCCACCCCACTGAGCTAAACATGTCGTCAATGACCACAGATCACACTCGATCGGGATGACTGAAAGTTTAGTCTAGGCGAAGATCTTTGCTCGGCAGTAGGACACTTAGCCAGCTATTAAAAAAACGAATATCTACCTACAGTGCGTCTTTCTCGGTCAAGAAATCCCACTTTGCTAAGCGTGAAAACTTGAAAAGGTAACAGACAGAGTTGTTTTCGTATTATTATTTGGATTTCACTCGGCGATCTGATCCGGAAAATATATGGTAGTATGACAGAACCGGGAATTCCCGGTTCTGTCATACTAAAATTTCCCGGTTCTGCACGCTCTAGATCAAACCGAGTAGGGCGCTGGCAACACTAATCTCAGTGAGCCGTATACAACATTTGTAGAATACCGTGTATTCATTTATTTGTTTTAATGTCGCATGAAATAAGATTATTGTTGTGGAACCGTTATATTACAGCCATATTCTAAATACATAATGTATAATGAAAATGGTGGGAAGACTGTTTGTACGTGTATCACACGAAAAATTCCGGATCGATATCCATGAAATGAGGGCTACCTCGAATGACTTTCGCCGCTAGAGGCGCTAGTGTAGCGAGGGGTCGCCGGAATGTCAGTGTTTGTGGGGGGCTACACTGGCTACACGGGTTTATTAGAACAATGGTCTCAATATTTTGCAATATTTGAGATTATTTATGGCAAATATGAGTTACGGGTCAACGAATGTGAGTGGTTTGTTGAGACAGTTTCATCATTCGGTAACTTATGTCACAGTATAAAGCAGTAATTTTTCTTCCTACAAAAAAGGTACATCGCGCGCTTTAATGTGTGCGCGCCGTGTATAAACGCACTACAAGCAAAGTTTTAAGAATGCGTAAGAATGCTCCAGTATATATCGCACTCACACAGACGTGCTATCGTGCGTCTGTGTGAATACTTGTTGCGCGCTACGCTCCAAAACGACCAAAGTTGGACTATTTGTTTGTCTTTATAATTATATACAATACTTTGCTATTAAATACCAAGCGCAGCGTGGCGTGGGACATAATGGGATGGTTCCAGAGTGGACAGATGACCTCGTGAAGATAGCCGGAGCCGTTGGATGCAGAACTGCACTTTGTGTCGGTCTACGGGGGAGGCCTATCTAGCAGTAGACGTCTGAGACTGATAGATAGACCCTATTACCATACAGTCACTTATCTACGCAGTTTGTCTTGATCTGTCGCGGCGAGTTGTGCTAGCCTGGCACATGCTGACGTCATTGAAGAAGTAGCCCGTTACAATACAATGTATAACCCTTATCGATACCTAGATAGATACTTTTGTCTCAGTACAACATGATTTCCTTATTTATAATGATTTTATTTAAAGTCAATCAATTTTTGTAGTTCCGAATTAAACGTTTTTTATCGTGTTCGTAATAAAATAAAACATAAAAGTATATATTAAATAATACTAAGAATTTCAGAACAATTTCGTCACGATACGCGCGCCACGACGCGTGGAGTGATTCCCATTTGTTCCATGAAACTGTGACGTCATAGAAGTAAGTGATATTTTAATTTTTATTTGTACTATAGAACATATAATATTCTAGAATACTATGGAACAAACTCATATGCTAGTATTGTAAAGTTGTTCTATAGAACATATGGCAAACTTGATTTTTAAAATTGTTCAATGGAACTGACAGGTTAGAACGAAATAGCTAATAATGTTCTTTACAATTATCTATTCTAATAAATGCTTTACCTTATCTCCACTAACTGGCCACTTGAAAACACTGCTGTCAGTTAGATTAGTCTTTGCGATTTTGATTTGTCTTGAACATATCATGACATTGTTGTAAAATGGACTCGCAACCAGAAGAATTAAGTCTCAATTATGAGGCGATAATAAGGCGAAGTCGGGTAATATATCGGGTAGTATGAATTACTATAGAACAACTTGGGAACACTAATTACTATTTTGTTTCATAATGGAACAGCATAGGAAAAGAGTAGTATCATTTTGTTCCAGTGCGTCACTGGCAAGTAAATCGGGGTGAAAAGCTAGTATGTAGTTCTATGGAACAATGAGGGTGTTTAAAAATCATAAATCCACCAGGTGGCAGCAGGGTGGCGAATGGTCTTTTTGACAGTAGGTGTCAAAATCCACCAATCACATCACCTGATTTTGACATCTACTGCCAAATAGACCATTCGCCACCCTGCTGCCACCTGGTGGATTTATGATTTTTAAACACCCTCATTTGGCAAAATAAATCCCAGTTTGTACCATGACGTCACAGTTCCATGGAACAAATGGGAATCACTCGACGCGTGCGCCTTTGTAACTGACAGCGCCATCTATCTTTAACTATTGAAAATGTAAAGTTACTAAACGCTTCATAACCGTGATCTCCTCTCGATATACATACATCTTAGTGATCTTAGATAGGACTACAATACAAATCACAAGACCTATATACAAACCGTTTTCAGCTAGGTACACTGACCTTCGTTCCAATGCCTAACACGCCGACGTTTTACTCCCATGCTGCTAAGGTTCAGCTGCGGCTACCTTCTATCTGCCGTCCTACGACTAAAACTAGACTAACCTCTATGGAGTTGTATAGGGGTTAGCCCAGTTTTGGACCACCATGCAGTTCGACTATTGTTACAGCCTTAAAGGCTAACAGTGTACAATAGAGATGCAACGGATATCCGGTCACTATCCGGTATCCGGCCTATCCGGCCACATTTTACTTTCCGGCCGAATACCGGATAGTTGCTTAGTATCCGGCCGGATACCGGATAGTAATTTAGTACCTAATATAAGGAGAAAATTTGAGTAACATAAATATTAAATCACAAAGTAATCAATACTAAGGTCAGTTTAATCTCACAAATAATTTACATTACAAATATTTTATTTAAAAAACAAATAACATTTTTTTATATTTTAATTGCGTGCGCGACTCCCAACAACACGTACCAAGTCCAGCATCTCCATTAAATGTGGTTGCGTTTTCAAAGACTCAACAACAACTCGTTGCGCGTGCCGTCGAATTGACTCCATTTAGGTATTTTAGGTAAAAAACTTTTGGCCGGATACCGGAGATCCGGCGGTCCCGACGGCCGGATATCCGGTATCCGGCCAAACCACTATCCGTTGCATCTCTAGCAAGCATAAAAAAAGCTTGATAATCCTCATCAATTCGGGCTATTTTCTGTATGAATCAAGACTTTAACAGCCGAGTTCTAGTAGATTATGGCTTAATACATGCACTTCGCACTGTATTTTCATTGTTTTTATGGAAAAATCTTGTGTCAAACATCGCTGCCAACTAACAAAATTCAATCTGGAATCCAGTTTTTTGCTCTTCTATTCTACTAGACGCAATAGCTAGATGCAAATATTAACCCCCGTACTGTTCAAATCTCACCCACTTTATAAGCATAATTTGCATTGACAATATTTAAAAAATTCTAAGCATTCTAAGAGACGAAAGGCACCTGGCGGCAATCTTATTCTATTCCTTTTCCTAAAGGTGATTCGAGACGCTCGGTTTTTTAGAGAGTCTAGAGAAACGAAAGAGGGTTAAGAATCTTCTTTAATGATAGCAAACTTGATTGAATTTCGTTTCATTTATAGCCTGATACATTTTGTCTGCGCGAATCAACATGAGAATACCCGAAGTCAGTAAAAACATGTAGTCTGCTATTTTTATTTTCAGCGCCATCTACAAGCACTATTCGAAACTAAAGTATTTATTACTAAAAGTTATTCTTTTTCGGCTTTTTAAATTAAAACCTCAAATGATATGAGCTAATTCTGTATATAAAAGAAAATCAACCACATTTTGACACCGTTAAAGTAAATTCATAAACCTCCTTTTCATTTTTATGGAGAACTGAACGAACATATTTTGTATAAAAAAATAGGAGGCGAAAATAAACTCGATGCACTAGGGTCGCAGCCAATATCCTGGCAAGGGTACGTGAATAGGTAGATCCTGTCATCAATTTTTTTTTCGATGGCTATTGCGATTTTTTTTTAATCGATTGTCAATATTAACCTCTATTTTGAACTTGTTTTATTAAGTGAATAAATGGGTGAGGAAATGCTCTTAGGCGATATCTTGCATTAATATAGGCAGTAAATTTATAGGATAAAATAAAACATGCGATTCACATAAGTATCAATAGTTTATTACATAAATTATAGCCAAGCTTACATTTTCTCTTCTAACCGTATTAAAGATTTAAAAACTGCCTATGTTTACTATAACCACCGCGCCGGCGCATACATATATACCATCTATACCCAAAATAACACTTTAGTACACTTGTAAACTAAATAGACGCTGAGTGACAAGCTCGAAGCAACAGAAAAAGTCTCAAGATCGTTTGAATCTTTTGCTGTAGGAAAAAACTGATCATTTTCAAATAAAAAATTGGCCACTGATCAGTGTTCACGCTTAGCAAAATGTATATACCTCGTTTCGTTTTAGATCAGAATTTTAAAGGTTATTGTTGACCAGGTGTCTTCGTTTTCTTAGGATATCAGGACATATTGTACCAAGTTCACTTATTTACAGTACCTTTCTTTGTTTTAAAGATAGCGCGACTCATATTTTTCGATTTCAAGATGATTTCGCACGAAAAACAACGCGCATTTTCCAATCTAAAATGAAACTAGGTATAGAGTGGAACAACCGGTTTTGTTGTTCGAATAACCGGTTTTACACAATACAAGAATCGTACCGCCATGACACTGAATATAAGAGGCCATCGTAGCAATAGAGCGATAGGTATTTGTCAGCAGTTCTGTTTATCATCGACATAACAATTGTCGTAGAGTGAGAAAGATATTGTTTAAACTGTCAGAGATATACGTACTGATGACATATTTGCGCGCTTGAGTATAAACAAGAGATAAGCAATCATTCACGCCATAGAGTACAGTTTACAATTGTAATAAAATGTATCATTTTGAATGGACATGACAATGTATGGACACATCACGATGCGCGAGATTTACTGCTCTATTGTTTAAAAGTTTCATGACACTGGAAGGCGAAGAACGTTAATATGTTGACACTTGAGAATCTTAACCACCACTTCTGCCCTCGTAATAATGCAGTCATCGACAAAATTGAATAGTTTGTCTACCTTTTATGAATAACGGCATTATTTCACTTCACTATTCATGAAAACGTCAAAATCTCTTTTGCAGTTTTGTCCATGATTGCACTTTTTATTAGGTTGGCAGGCTTATACAATAAAAATAAAAAAATGCAATCGACTCAGCGCATCAATGAGTAGCAGACCTATTTATACAGTGGCCAGGGTAATTCATTGTAAATCCGGTGTTTATGTAATAAAACCGGTTATTACCGGTTTTTCTATGCCAAAAAACCGGGTTTACATATTTCTCTCCAAGGAACCCATGTTTGGTAAATACCAGATGCAATTGTGCCACTATTGTCATGTCCTAACATCTACTGTTTAGCCCTAAATCGTAAAACCATACTACAAGCTCAGAAATGCCTTTTGTATTATTTTGATCATTAAGCTGCGTTTTTAAACTTTGTAGTAGAGTCTTTTCACAATTATCTGAAAATAACGAAGCATAGTTTCGACTCCAGTAGCGTAACCAGACTTGAAAAGAAAAAAATCTATAAATAAATAAATGAAAAAATAGCAGAAACATAAAAATGGAATAATTAACAATCCAATTTAAAAAAAGGGTGTTGATAATAAATAGACGAGAAAAATAAAATTAACGTTTTAGTATCTCAGATGCGAATGTATAAAAATCTAAAATAATTATTACCAGAACACATACTAGTACTGCCCAAGTGCAGGTGTAAAAAGTCGATTTACACTCCAGCAAAGAGTAATAGGAAAGAAGAAGAATGATTACCAGAAGTGACTGAAACGTGCCTCATTCACTCTCAGAACACTGCAAGATAACCACTTAGGGCCCTGCCCGACTAAAAATACAGTAAAAACATAGTTGTCTATGCTTTCACTGTTTTTCTGCCTGGACACCGAATCCTACAGCTGATCGTCAGCGCGCTATATAAAAAAATCTTATTAAATAATCCTAACATCACTCTATGTTATAATTTATAGGCTATGCTTGGTGTTGCTACATTACTATATCATTTCGACATACGAAACTACGTTAGCTTAAGCGATGTTAAAATAAGATTCTCCGTAAATTATGGCTCTTTATGTATCACATGTGAGACCTAAACGGTTTGGCGGCGAAATGCGTAGTAGTTCCACCGACCTCAGGATAGATGGCGCAAGGTAGACGGAAAATTCAAATAAATATTGCTTGATAAGTCGATTATAGCACTTTTATGTTCTAAATTATTTGCCCTGTACTAATTATTATGCCAAAATGACTTATGTTCATCAGTCGACTTCTAGAATTCCGAATTTTATGCGTCAGCACACGGCCGAATAGGCTCTTTTGCTTCTGTCATATTTAACACTGGGATGACATCTGTCAATATCACTGTAAACTTAATAGGAACGTATCACGAAAATCGCCGTCAAAAACAAAATTAATCAAAAATTGTGACATCGTCATATAAGAGATAATAATATGCCCACCCACATCTTGACTTGCACCAGCCATGTTAACAAAACCATAAGAATCTAAAACAATTATCAAAATTAGTTTGTAGATAGTATTTTTTTTAATGTGACATTTACTAAAATCACCTGTATACTAAAACAATTTTGCCATATTTAATAAAATTGTAACCAATCTTTAACAACTATCTTTCGTTTTAACTGAAGTGGGCATAACCGGTTTACTTTTAATTTTTTTGAATAGAGAATCTGGTTTCTTCCGGCGCTTCTTCTCACCAGAATGTCATTTGCCGAAGCGCCAAAAGAATCAGACATGTGAAAGAGCCCTTGAGGCCTGCTTGCAGAAACAAATTATTTCATTTCACTTCTATAACTGACAAAAAACTGGATTTTTATGTCATAATTTATAACACCTCAGTTGCAAAACCTATGAACCGCGCAAGTCATGATTTATTGTTTATAGATGGGCAGTGATTATGAAATGTCGTTCGCTTATTACTCTTACGCGTATTATTATCAGAGTTACAATGTACAATCTTCTTACATATACGTTACAGCCATTTACACAACATTCACAGGCGATAGTTTCGGAAACGGAAGCAAAAATATATATATATTTATGTAGCAAATAAAAATCTGGGGAATCCAATTATAGAAAAAATTAACGTCACTGTTCAATGGAAACATAGAAATCATCAGTCTATTTGACGATTTGTGACATAAACTTAATCCGTAAATTGACAAAATGAAGGGCAAATAAAGATGAACTGGTTTAACTAAATACTAGTCATGAACATATAAATGCAGTATTGTATAAGATTCCGTCCATTTCCGAGCCGTCCGCCAAATCCTTCTAACGGCTTCAAAAAAATATTCAACCGTATCACCTAATACCGCACTTTTAGCTTTACGGATTGCAAAACCGACTTCATTCCCGCACAAGAACCCGAAAACCGGATTTTGTGGCAAATAACCGGTTCCGCACTCCCTGTTTAGAATGGACATTAAATTCATTTAATACTACGTATCTTACACATCCACGTCTGTATCAAAAATCTTAATATATATTTTTTCAATTTATACTAGCTAATCTTTTAAAAATATTGGATCATAAATAACGTGATTTCGACCCTCTAACATATATTATATCTAGTGTTGATTGCGCTTTAAGTATGTTTGTGAAACATTGGTGTTATGAGAACGGATGCTACAGCTATAATATGATATAGGTACATATTGGTGTCTAAGTTACAGTCGAGGAATGGAAAATGTGGTGGGGAGATTGGATACGAGTGTTCAAAGGTAGGTTACTCATGGTAGATAATAAAAGAAGGTATGAGCTTCCCGAGTACACTCGCCTACGTCACGATCATGTTTGCTTCAAAATGCTATAACGTAATCAAGTTCACGATACCAGAGGGACATACCTTGTGTTATTTGTACCATGCATAGTGCTTACAGACATACGGATTTCGCGCGGGCTAGAAACACTATGAATTTTTGTGTTATTTTGTATACTTATGTATTTTGTAACGTTTTGGCGTGAAACTATGGGGTTAAACAACGAGTGCAGTGTTAGGTTCATAGTTACATTATCAAGACATTACACTCCTCTTTTGGGCAGTCATGTAAAAACGGAATGTCAAAAGACAAAAATGTATGTAAACTCTAATTCCGCGCAACAAACGTATGTCACTATTAAAGGGAAATACATTACACATAATTAATTACATACAGGCGTTGCAATACATGGATCAGGACAAACTAATATTGTAGATAAGAGTTTAAAGACACTTATGTTAACATGATTTTCAATGGCGCTAAAATTAAACTTACTTGCAAACTAAGTTCAAGATATTTAGGGGAACACTAATTATGACTCATATCCGCTCCAAATATTATAACGTCATTCAGCTGTTGATATCAATGGCGGGCCAATACCCTAAAACGGCGCGCGGGCACGTCCCTATCCCAAACTGTTCGAAAAAAGAATTGTTACTAACGTCCCCTTGTCATTCTTCCTTTTAAATGTTTCCCTGTCTAAACTATTATTGCATGTTACGTATAGTATAATTTATCGCGTAGGGCTAACATTTTGCAGCGACTAAAGGTGTAATTTTCAAAGCCTTCAGCGGAACCTAGGGATACGGCGTTGCACCGCCATTGTTCAATTAAAAAAATACTCACAGAGACGGCACTATTTTTCAAACCACTTGTGTAGGCAAAGGCCCTTGCGTAAAGCCAATTCATCATGTCATAGAGTGACAGGTTCCAAAAAGAAAATTGAATTAAGTGTGTTTTGTATCCTGCAAGAAAATTTGTTAACAGTACTTTACGATGAAATAACATGATAAAATGTATGAACTCATTACTGATTATCGAAATAACTCGACGGGAATTTTTAAGTCACTAAAGTCAGGCCAGAGTAGGTTTGCTCTGGCCTGACTTTACTGATTTTAAAATTTCTGTGTGGCTAAATTCCCGTTGGGTTTTTTCGATAATCAGTACTTAAGATACGGCGATGGAAAACATCATGAGAAAACCTCAAGAGTGAGGTAACTTAATGTGTTATGTTCCCTTTGGTGCGGTTCCCGCTCCATGGTACCCGGATTTGCCGAACCGACCTGGATGTTTATAAAGCAAGAGTGAATAGACGTCTTCTGCATCGTAAGCCGTAATTTTCCATCATGTTAAAAATATCTAGGATCATAGCCAAAGCGTAAGTCTAAAATGGGAAAAGCTAGAACACAAATTCAGCACTTGTGATGTCAATAAGGTTAGATGGACGCAGGAACGATACTTGAGCGTTCGGTTTTAACATTGTTTCGTTGTTCGGTACCCCGGGTTATGCTCACAACTTTACAAACTCTGGAAACTAGACAACGAGGAACTTTAGATGTCGTTCTGCTATTCTATGCCGATACCACAAGTGGATATATAGGACGAATATACTAATAATCCTATATAACTTGACACAATATGAAAAAAATTAAAACACTCTACTCCAACGAATCTATTCAGTAATGCACGAATTACTGTTAAAATGTTCATATCGCTATAGGTTTGGATTTTCTAAGATCCCATCCTCAGATAATACTAATCTAGATCCAATGGGACCACTCTTTCAAACAAAAAAAATCCGACGCACTGAGACTCTCCTTTTTACCCGACTGCGGCGAAGCCCAAAGGAGGGTTATTAAAAGTCTGTTAGAATTTATATTTTTAACGCTCTCAACCATTTGTTTTACAAAGTTGTAATATGTGTGTAGGCACTAGACTAGACCGCGTGGCAGGTCGCCCATGCGATGGACTGACCAAATAAAATCTGCTCTGGGTAACCCATTGCATGAATGCACCAGAAGTGCTACGAATCGGACGAGATGGCGACATATCGTAAGGCGAGCAACAACAGCCTCCAACCCTCCCTCATGATGACCACGACCGCTCTGCCAAGAGCGAAACGAAAAAGAAGAAGAATAGGTATGTGTGTTTGTAGCCTCATAATGACCTATCCACTCTTGCAAAGTTGCGGACTTCCAGTACGACATAGCCTTGTGGTTTTATGCAAGTCGCATGGAAGTTTGACCAAATCAAATCTAAACCGAGCCAGATTCAAGATCTGACCATTTAGTAACTCAAACTAGGTTTAAGTTTATATGCGTGGACTTTGGTGACGAAACTAGAGAACACGCTGTAACTCCAAACTAAATTCATACAACTAGTCATTCTATTTGAAATAGTACATTACACAACTAGGGTGGTAATACAAAGAAAGGCCGAGATCGCCGAAGTTTGCGGCCCGAGCTGCAAGCGAGGGACGTAAATATGCGATCGAGGGCTTTCTTTATTACCTCCCGTGTTGTGTACATGATTTTATGTCTACACTTGGCCAGAAAGCGGCTTTCATGGCAAAGTCACTTTATGGCCAGGTGTGGCATGAAGCATATTTCGAAGTCGCTTTCATTCTAACGGTGCGATTTTATTATGATCATTATACAACTTGGTGTGCAATAAAAAATATTTAATTGTATTTTTTGTAATTCACCTTTGAATGTGCAATTATAGTTTAATTTAAAAAAAATGAATTTGGCTATTGATTTTTTGTAGCGCCATCTAGTAGTAGCAATCAGAAATGTTAGCCCTCGTAATGATATTTCAATTTCGATATAGGAAATTTAATAAAAAAAGGCGATACTAGGGCCCTCTATCGTTTTAACACGTTCCCTGTCCCGGTGCCCCCAATTTGGGGTCATAGGTTTTTTCAGGAGTCCGTGCTTCCACTATGGGGTCTCTTCCCCATACTGATTGCACAGTTGGGACTTGGGACATTGTCCGATAGTTTTGTATGGGGACAGTGAATGTGTTAATAGAAAAAGGGGGTACTAGTGCCCTCTATCGTTTTAAAGGAAATGCTGCCTAGCACGAGACCGTATGCGAGCAGCCTTTATCTAAAAGCCTAGTGATTCAATAATTCACTCCTTAATCATTTATTCGTACAGTATAGGCATTAGGGGACCCAATACAGATATTTTTGGTACGACTAATACCGCGATCCCGGTATTAGCCATTACCGGTATTGAAACACTAATAGGCATACGTCAGTTACATTCGATTTAAGAAGGTGGTTACATACTTTAGATCCAGATATGAGTCCATGATGAGATTGTTAATTTGCAAATAAATTATCCATGTAAAATATAGATGAGATAAAATAGATCTCGTAATTTGAAAAAGGGTATCACCGAAAATGGAAGACAAACGAAAATATATATATTATGTAATATAAAATGTGAAATACCACGTTCGGGGATCTCACATAAAAACAATGCTTGTTGATTGGTGTGGAGAGAGGGTACGATATGTATGTATGTGTTATTGCTGAATTATTTCGACAGTGCGTTGTATCTAAAATTACTTTCTTTGAATGCTCACAGACAATTCTAAGCATATGCTTTATTGCTGATATATCAGGTGATGTGTCCCCTCAGTATGTGAAGTGCATCGGGCATCCGGTAATAAACCGGTAAATACCGTCTATTTTTATTAATAAAACCGGTAATTACGCAACCACTCATTGGAAAGACCACAGATGGGATTAAAGGCAATCTTCCCATCACGTTTAATAAATTAATATTCATGCACAGAATCGCCTGTGAACAGTTCATTACATATATTTCTTTATAGATAGCTTTATTGTTTAATTATTGCTATATCATTGTATTTAGTATAATAAAAATTTGAGACAGTAATATTTACATAATAAAGTACTAGAAATCATAAATCGAATAATAGAATTACATATAAGATTCAAATAAACATGGAATCTCAGAGCAGTATACAATTATAAAAAAAGTCTTGTTCTATGTGAACTATGGCAGTATCCATTTCCGGATGACTATGTATGATTTCACATTCTCCTTCACGGTATTTTTATACTATAACCAGATGCACTGCGCGAATTAAACGCGATTATTGGCTTAAATTAATGACAATATCAAACGCTATGGCATATAATTTGCAATATCATAAGATTAGGGTGACCGTCTGGTTGCATAACAACTATTGCCATATTATTGATTGTCATAACAGATTAAGCATAAAGTTGATGCTCATATTTTTTTTTCGGCATAAATTGTCCTATGGCATAATTGTTCCGTGTCATAATTATACGGAGTCATAATTGGTTTAACCATAATGTAAATTGTCATACATTTATTTAGTCATAATATTGATGATTATAAGTTGTTTTTGTAATAATTGTAAATTTCATACATTTATTAAGCCATAACATTGATGATTATAAGTTGTTTTAGTAATAATTATAAATTTCATACATTTATTAAGCCATAATATTGATGATTATAACAAACGTATTGCATAAATTTTGTTAATGGACTTGCGATGGTTCTTCAAAAAAGAAACGATTTATATTATTGAAGTATTTTTAATTTCTACTCTTTACACAATATTAGTGACCTCACACAGAACCAAATCGCTGCCACAAAAGTAGGTTAGGTTAGGTTAGAACTGTTATCTCACACATAATCGAATCGCTGCCAGAAAAGTAGGTTAGGTTAGAACTGTTATCTCACACATAACCGAATTGCTACCAGAAAAGTAGGTTAGGTTAGGTTAGAACCGTTATCTCACACATAATCGAATCGCTGCCAGAAAAGTAGGTTAGGTTAGAACTGTTATCTCATACATAACCGAATCGCTGCCAGAAAAGTATATTAGGTTACAACTGTGACCCAACATAAAAAAGAACTTTTAAAAAAACTTAAAATTAGGCTTATGCGTTTAGCAATTTATGCATTTACTTAGTATGGTTAAAGTGTTGTATAAGCAACCCATGTATGCCCATTATAAAGTATGCTGGAATAAATGTATGCATATCAACTATATGCCCATTACACAGCATGTCCATAAACATTATGATTAAAATCGTTATGCGCATAAATGTATGACTATTTACAGTTATGCGTAATGATGAGTATGACGAATCCTCGTATGCGTATCAAAAATATGACCTTAAACTTTATGCAACCCGACCCCTACCCATAAGATTAATATTGATAGATGTTCAACTAGTTATTTTATAAAAGCGTAACCAGCCAGAAATTCGGGTGGCAGTTTAGCCTACCTCAAAAAAGCATAGTTTACAGACTTGATACATTACATTATGAACTACGCGGCTAGTACAAGATGGCCGAGTAGGGCATGCAATACGGGTATTACTTGTATGGGCCAATACCGAAAAACCGGTATTATCCATACAAATAAAACCGGTATTGCATGCCCTAGCCGCGTTAGGCCAATAAGAAAGTGCGTGTATGCTATTGCCCATTACATGCTGTGTCGCGCACGAGATATTATGTGGCAGCAGTATTGTGCTAGTCAAGCTTTTGCTATATCTTGCTGGTTCCTGCCATTTCGGCGAGAAACCTTCAGTTCTGGATACCCAATCATACCAAAGATACTGAGTCAAGTTAATGAATACATTAGTCTTATTTTGAACAGCCAAAACAGACTGATTATAACAAACAAATTGGCAAGAATGAGGCACGGCGACACAAAGTAAAATAACTGGCCAAGAGCATGTCGGACCATGCTCAGTGTAGGGTTCCATAGCCGTAACTATAAGGTAAAAAATACGATGTAAAAAAAGTACAACAACAAAAGAGCGTATCTTCATAGCAATTACGTCCTTTTGTTGAGAAGCGCAGTTTATCGGCAATAACTCAAAAACGGTTAATCCGATCTTGTTGAAAATAATTTTCGTTGAAAGTATTAATTAAGCGTTATCTTTGTAATTTTTTTTATATTTTTCGGACACACGGTTTAGAAGATAGAGGGGGGGGGACACAATTTTCACCAGTTTCGGAGCGATTATTTCCAAAGGTATTCACTTAATCAAAAACATTACTTAAGAACCTTAAAATGTTTTCAAAAGAGCTGTCGAACTATGTACCACACGTTGACATTTTGTGAAAAAAAATTTTTTTAGCTTCTGTTACATGTATGGAGTGCCCCCCCTAGATTTTTTTATTTTTATTATTTAACTACCAAACTTAGTTGCGGCATCTACAAGACATCTATATTCCAAATTTCATCAGTATAGGTCTTGTAGTTTTTGAGTAAAATGCCTGTGACATACGGACGGACGGACGGACGGACGGACGGACGGACGGACGGACGGACGGACGGACATGACGAAACTATAAGGGTTCCTTTTTAGCCATTTTGGCTACGGAACCCTAAAAATGACGTCACCCGAATTTCTGGCAACTTACTCATGAATCACTAATCTCAGACAGTGAAAGTGAATTGAGCAACGGTAAGATTATCGTAAGTTTACAAATCAGTCAGAAATCAGTACAAAATAAGTTCTAAATCTCAATATTTAAACAGCTGCACGGATGACGTCATACATCTGACATTTGTTGTAACATGGTACAATCGCGTAATGAAAAGGTTTGTCACTTCTCAACCCTATGTCAATTCAATAGAATTGAAAAGTGACGAACCTTTCTTGATTCTGAAAAAATGGACGTTGTCCTTGCACCGAGTATGACATCTATATTGCATTATAATATAAGAACACAGTCAAGTTGCCTTCCTTGTATTAAAATTACATTACATAAACAAATTTCTAGCAATTCAGACTGAGCCTACAGCGATGCTTATATGTTAGTGTTTAGTTAACAAATCTAATTCAAAAAATATATCCATAAAACAAAGTCGTGTTAGTTACACCATTTATAACTCGAGAACGGGTGAAAAGATTTTTATGATCTTGAATTTTTGGGTTTGTCTCAGTCCCAAATAACAGAAAAAATTTTGAGGCGGAAAGAAGTTCGCCGGGACATCTAGTAATATTATAAATGTGAAAGTTTGTGAACATGTTTGTATGTTTGCCACTAAATAATGTGGTAACAATTGAATGAATGAATATGAAATATCTAGATCAAGTTCAGTATTGAAACGTAGGATACTTTATGTCCCAGCAAGAAGTACCTTTGGGGTAACATTGTGAATAGGGCATGCAATACCGGTTTTTTTTGTATGGCTAATACCGGTTTTTCAGTATTGGCCCATACAATAATACTCGTATTGCATGCGCTAATTGTGAATAACGCGGGCATAGCGGCTGGTAATCACTAGTGTAAACTAAAACAGGAGATCGTTTTGCGTTTCCCTTTTAGTGCTGAGGTATCGACTCGGCTGAACTGGCTCAAGTATCTTAATATTGAAGTGGTGAGTCGCGCCTAACAATGGATTTATTATGGATGGGCTAAATAGGCCCGATGCATTTTTAGTTCAGGTCGGCATTTGTGAAGTAAGGGTGCGTTTCCACTGACGCGGAGATTTCGAGCATCGGTGGTTCATCTCACTGTCCGTCAGGAAGTGGAAACTCCCAATACCGATTTAATAGTATAGATAATACCAGGTTACCGATATTGTTTATATAAACAATACCGCCATTGGAAACGCACCCTAAGGCCGAAGACCGAATGGATGTACGGATCGAAGACTACACATAATTAATATCGCACTATAAACGTATGTAGGGTAATTCACAACAGCACTATTATTTTCCTGGATATAATTTAAGCTGTGAACTAGTAAGTTTACGGTTTTGCACGCCCTATCCGTCATAGTCAAAGTGACGGACAGACCGACATATTTTGACCCCCGATTACGGACTGTTATTACTAGTTTAAAGGTCAAATTATATTAGAGACTACAATGACGGCGAAGTTATGAATTAAAACGTTCTAACTAAACACTAACAGACAGGCACCGCAAGTTCTTTGAAACAAAACGTCTTTGTTCGACATCAGTACTCTAAGGGATCGTCCCACAGAAATATATCGAGGTAGAACGAGATAGTTCGTCGATTGTATGGCAACCAAGCGTGTAACGTTTTTCGCTTGGCGTTTGACGCCAAAAGTGTAATTTAGTGATTGGAAACATAAATTTTCCATTTTATTTGGTGGTATTTGAACAATTAATTATACCATTATCAGATTTTCAAATTTGATAATAATATTGACGGCAACTGAAGTTAATAGCGTGCAAAGTAGGTCGCCGCCGCTTCCTAGCACGCAAAGGACACATAAACTTTGTCTTTCTACTTGGATATATTTCTGTGGATCGTCCCAACACAACGCAACTAAAAATCGCGTTGTATTAGGACGATCCCTAATGCTATGGGCGTACAAAATTATTTAAAAGCAGCGCGCGTTTTCTAAGGTAACAGCGAGATATTACAATATTGTTTATGCCACACCTGGCCATAAAGTGGTATTTTTCCGCACGCTACGTGTACGGAAAAAGCCGCTTTCTGGCCATGTGTAGACATAAAATGATGTAGGTACACAACACGGGAGGTAATAAAGAAAGCCCTCGATCGCACATTTACGTCCCTCGCTTGCAGCTCGGGCCGCAAACATCTGCGATCTCGGGCTTTCTTTATATTACCACCCTAGTTGTGTAATGTACTATTATAAGCTACAGCCAAACCTAGATGTTTAGTAACGCTTTCAGTACCGCTATTTATAGTATTAGTAGCGGCTAATAACTGGATCCCGGAATTGGCCATACAAGTAATACCTAGTGGCGAGCACTCCATAATGCCAAAGTCACTGCCTACTAGGGCGTGCAGAACCGGGAAATTGTAGTATGGCAAAACCGGGAATTCCCGGTTCTGACATACTAAAAATTTCCGGTTCTTCACGCCCTAATTATAACAACGCTGTTGCCTTAAAATACCACGACAGAATAATAACCAGATTTGAAGATATACAGACACTGCAATATACTAAAACGTATTTGTCATGTGAAATGCTTCAGGGCTGTAAATTAATAATGACCAGGTCTAAAATAATCATGCAATAGATATACTCAATACTAATTTATATAGAATATTTTTATGCGTTTAAAAATATCAATTTCAATTTGATTAAATGTTAAAGCTGATATAAGATTTGTTCTTCATATCAATAATAATCTTATATATTTCGAAATTAAGACGAAAGACAGTTTTGTCAATAACCAGTTCAGTTATAGTCTGACCGCTGGCTTAAGGGCAAAGAGTCATAAAAACGAGCTAATTGGTTATCTATTATAGAAAGAGCGTAAGTGATTTCTTACGTATACAAAAAGCTAACGTAACAGTTAGTACTAAGATACAATATCAAATGACAGCGCAAAAATTGCAAATGCACTAAAAAACATTGGAGGGTAGGGTTGCAACTACTTATCGGGAATTACTACGAGAATTATTCCAACTAGTATTCCGTTGAATCTGGTTTAGTGGTTACGTGTATACGACCTTGACTTTGACTTGATTAAAATGTTTCGTCCGTTGCTAGATAAACAGGAACCCGACTGTACTCGTGTTCGGACTCGTTTAAATAGCGAAAGTAAGCAAATTGTTAAAAATTTGTACACTGGACTTTTTATAGAAATAGGGCCCATGTCATTAAAAAAAACTGCTGAACTTATTCAGGTGCCATATGCAACGCCATATGTATTACAGTTTTGACAACCCTATGCAGGTGTGAAGATATCTTTTGTATTTGAAACATAAAAAGCATTTTAAACTTTAATAGAACAGTGTTTAGGTCGAAATTCACTTGTTCATATTACGACTTGTCACCTTTCGAACTAAACATGCTATTGTAATCAAGTTTTATGGCTTTTCACTCTTACGGCACCGGATAGACTATAATAAAAAATATAAATTCATACAGTATGCAACAATGAAAATGAAAATGGAAAGTCACATCTATGATATCTATCCCTTTTAAAAATAAAAGTTTTGTTCAACAAGGTGTTAAACCTTTTTCAGAACAATGAGGATTTAAGTCAAGGGACCATAGCAACATTTCAGGCTGCGTTTCCACCCGAGCTGTGTGCGGAAAAATCCACCAATCATTGTGCCTAGCCTCGCTCGGTGCGGCCCAGCATTAGTGGATTTTTTCCTCGCACAGCGCTGGTGGAATAGTAGCATAAGTAAATTAGCGGTTGTCATGGCAAGACTAAATGCATGGACTGGCACCGTATATAACCCTCCTAACCGCCAACATTCCTAAAAATCTCACTTACTATCTTATGCGTTAAAGTGTACTTTAAACTGTACTATGTGGAAAAAAGTCGTCCGAATCTCCATACAAATATAAAGAGAGTTGAGAATTAACGACATCAATTTTAGTTGAAATTACGTCTGCGCGAAAAGCCATCAAAATATATATTTTTAGCAATTAAAGCTTTCGTTTCGAATCATACTAATAGATGGCGTTGACCAAAAAAGCTTTTGACTTTTTTTGAGTTTTCATGTTGTTTCGCGCAGATAAAAAGTTCTAGTTTATGAAATTAAACATATTCCAACATTTGAGGTTGTTAAACTCGATTTTTACCCTCTTAGTTTGTATGGCGAAACGAGTTACTTGAATCACTTTAATGTGGCGGTTTTAGGGTTAAGAAATGTCTGACTGTATATCTTTCAATCCAGGGCGTGTCCGGACACCGGACATCACATATATAAATCGCATAGCGTATACAAAACATCGCAGCAGCTTCAGATATGCAAAGCAATACCGATAGGAGGCGCCAGCATCGCAGAATAACAACAAAAATAAAATAAAATAATTTTTCCATTTTTCGGTTTTAGTCATAATAATAACCAGTTTTATCCAGTTGTTACGACAAAAACCGGATATTCACACCAGTCAAAAGGTTTTACTATTGATATCCTAGCTTTAAATATATCATGAATGAATGAAAGGATTCGAACCAGTGAAATGAATAAAAATTATTTAATGCGAGAAAATTATTGATAAGACAATCTATATTGGTTACTTTGATATTGTCTGCACCTATGATAACTATATTTTAAATGCATCACTAAATACCTAATAAAGACCACAAAAAATACTGCATTAAGATTTTTTTTTTCAGTCTACAGATTTCAGACATTTCTCGTTAATCTATAAAGAGTTATTAATTAGTTAAATTGGAACAAAGTGCTTCAGTTTGTAATTCGTTGAAGAGCACCTAAATATAAATAAACCAGAAAATAATCACAATAAAGAATCGTCCAAAAAATCATTCAATATTCAATAGTATACAGATATTAAAACATATTCATCCTACCGATTTAAATAAAACAAAAAACCCGGTTTCATAAAGGATGTGTTCAATGGCGCAGTGGCGCCCCCCAGTGGTATCATTCGCAAAGCCGATGACTATTACAAGCCGGAAAAGCCTTAAACTAATTGGCAGTACGTTATCACTAATAACTATTTACAGTTGATATTGGAACTAAACGACTCTATGGGCGAGGGTGTTTAAATTTTTTTGATAATATCGGTTTTTTGTGATAGAAAATGGTTTATTGTAACAATAAACCGGCTTTACACATTGCTAGGCTATGTCGTGGAGAGTAGATATACTTAGATTCTATGATTTTTATCAGTCTAAAACACCACCGCCCGCAAAGCGCATGTTCGTTAAGGCAGACACTCGAGTCGACACAAGAACCATACATATACCCTGTGAACACACAGAGCGTACTGTGTCGTGTATATACCGCTTAACACAAACAAATAAACCAGACGGACAGCTGCCCTATAAAAAAAGACTCCAAAATAATCTGTCACACGAGGCGGACTTACACATTCATTTAGAATTGGCGCTTATCAAAAAATATTTACAATAAAATAAATGCACACGGCAAGTTACGTTAAGTACTCGAATTTGATCACAATATAGTAAATAATTATCGTCTACGGGGATTACACTTACACATAACACCACTTTATACTATGTCCCGATATCAAAACCATGAATATACATATACGAACATCGAAATGTGAACCGCGAAATTCTCTACCTACGAGTAACATGTTTGACAGATATCCAGAACGCAGGCTCTAATCGTCCTTCGCTATCGTAAATAATATAATTCTATAATTAATCAATTAAAAATAATGTAAATAAAAGATCACAAAGTAGAGTTCAGTCGAGAGTCTTCTGTCGAGATATAGCTATAGAATAACTATGGTTCTGTTTCGTTGTAGTCAAGACGGCAGAAGCGTTGAGTCCGATAGGCCGTCACGGTTAAAGCCAGGAAAATAAATACGACAGCAAAATAGTTAACTTCTCTTAGCATAGTTAGTTACACTACGACAGTTTTTTTAGAAAAATATACAAAATCCATTTGGAACGTCAGAGATCACTCACACGAGGAAGCCGTAGGGGCCGCTGACGCGGATCTGCGCACGCATGTTCTGGACGCTGTTCATTATTTTCTTCTGGTGTCCGACGAGCGTGACGCCCAGGGACGCCAGCTGGTGCACGGTCAGGTCCACGGCCGCGTCCATGTCGGCCACGCCCGCCGCACGGAACTTCTCCACGTAGCGCGACATCTTGATGCACTCCAGCCACTCCTCCACAGAGGAGAACTGGATCATGTCGGGCGTGTCGCCCGCCAGCGGGTCCGCCGAGCGGTTCTGCGCGATCTTGCGCAGCGAGTCCGGACACCGGATCAGCTTGTCGAGCGTCTTCACGATGCTCGAGAACGTGGGCCGGTGCGTGCGCTCCTTCTGCCAGCAGTCCAGCATCAGCTGGTACACCGCCTCGGGGCAGTCCATGGGCGCGGGCAGCCGGTACCCCTTCTCTATCGACTTGATCACGTCCTGGTTGCTCCAGTTCCAGTAGGGGCGCTCGCCGAAGCTCATCACCTCCCAGCAGACGATGCCCATGGACCAGACGTCGCTGGCAGACGTGAACTTCCGGAAGGCGATGGCCTCGGGCGCGGTCCACCGCACGGGAATTTTGCCGCCCCGCGTCGTGTACGCCCCGTCGGCCGTCGACTCGATCTCACGCGAGAGCCCGAAATCCGCGATTTTGCACACGAGCTGCGAGTTGACGAGCACGTTGCGCGCGGCGAGATCGCGGTGAATATAGTTCATCTCGGATAAGTACTGCATGCCGGTTGCGATGCCGCGTAGCATGCCCACTAGCTGCAGCACTCGGAACTTGCCGTCGTTGGCGCGCAGGAAAGTGTCCAGCGAGCCGTTCTCCATAAACTCTGTGATGATCATTATTGGGTTGCATTTAGTGACGACTCCTTGCAGGAAGATCACGTTGGGGTGCTCGAACTGGCCCATGATGGAGGCCTCGGCGAGGAAGTCGCGGCGGGCTCTCTCAGTGGACCCGGGTTTGAGGGTCTTGATGGCGACGTCGATTTCCTGCCCGCAGCTAGCGGGCAGTTTGAGCTTGCCGCGGCAGACGTCGCCGAACTCGCCACCACCAATGATGGCTTCTATCGTGATGCAGGAGGCGTCTATCTCGCGCGCGAACTCCCTGACCGCCTGGTTGGGGTCCTCGTACGTGTGCGGGTCGATGTAGGTGCGGGAGCCTGTTCCGGCGAATAGCGGCGTGGTGGCGTTGCTGCCGGTCTTGGCGGGCCGCTCCGGGCCGGTGTACACCTCGCCGTTCCTGTAGTTGAGGGCGTTGCAGTCGTTGGGCTGCTTCTTGTCGCACTCGTCGTCGGCGCGCGAGCGCAGGAACAGCACTGTCGCGATGATGGCGATGACGGAGAGGACTACGACGGCCACCATGACGCCGGCCACCAGCCTCACCTGCGCGCCCTCCTCGTCTCCCACGAAGCTGGTCTCCTGCTGCACGCCCGTGCGCGTGTACACCACGTTGCTGAACTCCCCCCACCCCCTCTTCATTTTAGCTCTGACTCTGATACCGTACTCCGTGTCTCTTTTCAACCCGGTTATGATGACGTGAGGCTCTTTAGTTATCTTGAGCGTCGTATTTCCGCTCTTCTCTGAATTATCTTTGGGGAAGCATTTGACTTCGTAGCTCTCAATTGTGTCATCGGGGTCTGATAAATCTACCGGTGGTGAATTCCATGCAATGGACAGCTTGTCACTCTCTGCGTTTAAGACCCTCAATTTTGTCACTACGCTGACAGAAGCTTCGGTGATGGCAGTGATTTCTGCTTTCTTTGGTGGTTCACCAGTGAGCTCGGTGACCCCATTCTCAGCGAATACTTGGAATTTGTACTCTGTCACTGGCTCTAGATTGCTGATGGTGACTTTGGTGGAATTAAGGCCGGTGGCTGCAGGCCTATACTCAACATTAGGCCCACAATTGGTACAGTACACTCGGTAGGTGACATCATTCCGTCCACCATTCTTGTGTGGCGGCTTCCAAGTGAGAGATATAGAAAACTGGTCAGCAATAAGCACTGTTAAATTGTCAGGAGCTGATGGCGGTTGTGTACATGGAAGGTTTTTAGGGTCCTTCTTTGGTCTGTAAAAGCCGGGGACACATTTGCATTCCACCGATGCATATGCCAGAGTCTCAGAGTAATCAGGGCATGGTGCACAAGGATCATCCCCAGTGTAGGACTTAAATTTGCCAGGCTGGCACTCGTTGCACTCCTGGCTGTGGTGGTCGGGTTCGTAGCCAGCCCGGCACTTGCAGGAGCCGCTGGGCAGCGTCCACTTTCCGTCACCTTTGCACAAGTAGACAGGAGCTGCCTCACCCGGCGCGGTCTCGGCATTATCCACACAGGTGCCGTTGGCCTGCTCTATGACGGTGACTTCTCTTCCAGTGGGTGTAGCCGGGAATCTAGCGAAGTTGATTGTGGTCTCCGGGCAGGTAATGTAGTAAACTTTGACGGCGAGGAGCGAGATGCACGCGCCCTTGTCTCGGAACGCGAAGTAGACGCCGCGCTTGGTGACGGCGATGCTCTTCACCTCCGTGTTGATGTCCACCTCGGAGTTGGTGTTGAAGCGGCCCTCGCCGGCGGCGATGGGCCCTACCAGCTTGTAGCTCTCGGGCTCCCAAGGCGGCTGCTCGCGCGTGGCCACGTCGAACTCGTAGTACAGCAGACTGAAGGTCTCCTTGCAGCTGAGCGCGTTGCCGGGGAACAGCGAGCAGTCGCGGATGGTAAACTTGATCTCGATGTAGATGCGGTTGGCGTTGCGGCGCTCGATGAACGGCGTCCATAGCCAGTTATTGACGTTGTGGTGCGCCACATCGCACACCACGTACGACCGCCAGTTGATCTGCTTCTCGAAGTTGGTGTAGGACTCCTCGAGCCAGCCGGGCGTGCTGGCCTGCGGCCCGTACGGGAAGCGCGTCCACGACAGCGTGGCCTCGGTCGTCGTGTCCAGCAGCATCACCTGCTCGCCGCGCGCGCCCCGGACCCACGCCGCCACTACTAGCAGCCACAGCCCGATCATCGTGACATAATAACGAGAGCTCACCGTCCACAACTATGTCCGCAATCACTCGGCACTACATAACGAAACTGGTCACTTCACTCGGATAAAGGCCCCGTCATTTCGCCTTCGCAATGGAGGACGGCACGGGAGAAAACGACACGCCGCGGTCCGACGCGCGCGCTGTGGACCCCGCGGTGCGGTATCATTTACGAATGATCACGAATTATGATGTTTTATGTGAGGATTCCGCATTTTTAATTTATATTGATCCTTAGTTTCACTCTCTTGACATGGATAGACGCGCAGCAGTATACCGTGTTGCCTGCCCACTACCACGGGGACAGTGTTGCCATCGCTACGACGGTCCGTGCCACAGATAACACGAATTTCGGCTAGCTTGCGCAGTACGGAGCGGCATCCTACGCATGTGCGTCATTATGCTTACGTTGGCTAACTTGATATTTGGTGATTTTTAATACCATTTAGACTAATGAAATGTAAATTTAGCCATTTGTGATACATTGCTCGCTTTTAGTCCGAACAATCCTTTGTTCTCTTGTTGATGTTTTGAAAACTCCTTTCACTTTGGTTCCTGACCTCAAGCAACGTTAGCATACTTTACGGCATTCCTGGGCACGAATTAATGTAATTTGGCGTATTGAAAAACATAATGTTGAATTAAACACCTGACGCATTTTATTGTTACGTAGGTACCTACTATAAAATTCGACATTGCTCATCTACTTATCTCGCTATTACTTTTTTTGTACAGGAAACGATATAGTGAAACATTTTAAGTACTAATCCGCCGTCTCATCATATAATTTACTGAAACTATTACATGGCAAAGATAGGCGGATAAGGGATCCCCAGTATTTTCCAAAATTAGGTACCTGTTTTAGAACCTCCCTCGCAAGGGCACCGCACCGGCAGGATGGCCTTCAAAGAGATGCGCTGGTGTAGTGCATCTACGACTACATCTCCACATTATGCTATTTAATAATGCTTAAATTTTTCGTAGAGTATTTTCTTAGTCTCGAAGTGCAAAGTTCTGCACCCTGCTACCGGCGCACATTTAACAGATTGATATTGGGATAGTCGGGTTTGGATATCATCATCATAATTTCAACCTTGCTATGTCCACTGCTAAACATAGGTCTTCCTCAGACTTCCACAACGAACGGTCACAAGGAGTTAGGATATTGGGCTAGCAGCAATACCAGGCCAGGAGGGGATAATTTAGGAGTACGTGAAATAAAATACAATAACTGCTAATTTATGTAGAATTTTATTGACTGAACATGTGTAGCAAACTAATTAGGAACTTTGATTAAACGAGGCGGAAATAATTCATGATTCAGCGTCACAAGTTCTCTTTACTCGATATTCATTTATTTTTTAAATAAGACAGTTTTAGTACAGTCACCAGCAATAACATATATTATGATGAAATGGGGTATGCAAAAATATCTGACACTAGTATATTCCTATAACAATAAGGCCATATTTATGCGTGTCGAGTGTCATCATATATTGTTGAATTATTAAATTAAAATGTAGATATTCTTTGATCGGAAGGTATAACATCGAATCGAATAACAGACTTAGTTAAATCCAAGTACCTATAGGTAATTTCACGAGAGTTGAGGTGAATGATACACACACAGCAACATGAACTACTCATTGCAAAAAAAGAGAATGAATGAAATGAATGAGTGAGTAAATAAACACAAGGCTATAGTTTAAACAAACTTTTTGGTCTATCTTGCAATTCACTGTTCAACCTGCTATCGGTACGAAAAAAGAACAGTAATTTCAAAATTCCTCTGTCATTACATGTCAGTGTTGTTGTGTGCGTGGCCTCAACTCTCGTGAAACTACCTATATTTAACTATTTTATTTCTATAATAATGTGTGCAGGCATTAGATAAATAGGAACATAACTAACACAGTTTGATAGATAACATTGTAATGCCTATGTTACTACACTCACGGACAATGAATTCGGGTCATTTTCTATATAATTGGTTAGCTATACAAATTATACAATACTTACATAATCATTTGGGAAAAAAACTACCAAGGATACCAATGCATATTCTTAAAGGATATATGGAGTTTTTACAGAATCTTAAATGTAGAAAAAAAGTGAAAAAAATATTGTCTATATTCTGACCCACGCTTATCACCCCACCTCTATCTTAAGAACTAAAGGCAGTTCCCCTGCAGAACCAATGAATTGTTTCCACCCTGTAGAATTGACTTTAATTTAGAATTGGTACAGGTAGTGAACTCATTCGAAGCTAAATGTAACAGCCTATTTTAAAAAGATGGAATATATTAGGCAAAAGTGTGATGGGGGGGGGGTCTAAAAATCTAAAAAAATTGTATGACGTAGGGGCAAGTGCTCAACCTGTGGACACTTTCCAGAATTTGACTTTTAATCAGTTGTTAGACAAAAACTACGCGTATTATAAATGAATTCTTTATTTTGTTTTAATCACAATTAAACAATCTTCAAAGTCCACATATGTTTTCTACGCTAGCTATCCGCAGATGGCGGATAGAAGCATTTTAAAAAAAACACTCATTTTGTCCATAGGTACATCTACTGTCTGTACCTATGGACTCCAAAAACGTACCTATGGACGGTAACGTACCTACGGACATTAATCAACAACATACTTTTAAACAGAATAAACTTCTAGAATAACGTAATTAACAACATACAATTAAACAACATGTAATTATATGTTGCTCTGCATATCACAGTTACTTTTTTTCTTCTTGAAATCTAATATTCTTAGCAAAATCTCAAGTATAATTATGGGATTTTAAAATGCCTCCATTGTCAGCAGAAGAATATGCTGTGTGTAGTAATGCTGCTTTTTTAAGTAATCATATATCTGTTGCTCCTCAGTATCGCTAAATATCCTCCTGACATCATTTTTTAGGAGTTCTAAGCCTTCTTCACCAATATTTTGACAGTGATTTAATTTTATGTTTTTAAAGATTGTCGATTTTGGGATTTTAAACTTCTCTGCGGCTTTCCTTACTGAACTTCCATTTTCTACTTCCCAAACAGCTGCAGTCAGAGTGTCTAGGCATATCTTGTCTCTATTTTTCCCAGCTTTACTACGAGGCACTAAAACAAACAAAAATATTGTATATTAATTTTACTGTCCACAGGAACATTCAGTATAACTGTACCTATGGACAGTCCACAGGTACATTCACGGAGGTATCCACAGGTACAATTTCGGCGGTTTTTATTTTGAATTCATACCGGTCACTATAAATGCTACCTACGATTAACGAAATCTTGTAGAAATAACGTTTACACCATATAAATTAATATGCCATTGCAAAGACACCCGCAACATTTAGAGATTTTACATAAAACATGCTTTAAAAGAAGGTAAAAAATTACTTTTTGTCACAAAAACTTTCGGCAGCCTCAAAACACACAGTTTCTGTAATCAGTAAAGATGGCGATTAGCTAGTGTTGCCATATGAAAAAAATACTTTTCAAATAAGTGATTGGTATTTGACTATGGTTATTCGTTTTCTCTGTATGAGTAGTGTCCACAGGTAAAACCGTCCACACGTACAGCACTTGCCCCTACTTTTTGGATGACTCGTGTAAAATTTGCCAAAACAATTACACAGTATAAGCAGTAGTTTTTCTTCCGCCAAAAGGTACATGTGTGCGCGCCGTGTACGGACGAACCACAGGCAAGGATTTGCCCATGCGCGCCCGTGCCACAGTACGGAGTGCACTCACACAGACGCGCGATCGTGCGTCTGTGTAAATACGTGTCGCCGCTCCTAAACGCCGACGACGAACTACTTGGTTGTGTTTATACTTTGGCAGTTACTTGTTTCTGCATTTGAACGGCCGATTTGTCTCAGCGTCTCTTCCTTTGACATACATAACATACATTTATAGATTCCCCGAATCCTAATACCTACTGTGACGGTGTGACCACATTTTTTACATACATTTGGTTGCGTCAACGCACCGTCTGCGTATTTAGAACAATGATATGGTCACTCCTTTACATGGTTGGGGCCAAGGACCTTAAAATGAATAGCCGGACGGAGCCTCGCTAACAAAGAACTGAAGGATGTCTAGTCCGCCGGCTATCAATGTGTGCGTGCTACTCGCAATAGGAAAAGACTAGTTGATGTGTGCGTGCGGCCCGTAAGTAACAAGTAGCCGGCTTACTAGAAATGGCTTGAGTTCTCTGTTGGCGAGGCTCCGTCCGGCTGTTTATTTTAAGGTTGGGACGTATTCAGGCGTTCTTGGCCCGTAGTCGTAGGTACGATTAAGTAATGCTGGCAAAAAGGTACTATAGCAGACCAAAAAAGACAAACAGGCCACAAAACCTAGAAACCTTTACTGTAATAATTTTGCATTACCCGTTATTTTTCTTCCTACAAAAGGTACATCGCGCGCTTGTATGTGTTTGCGCCGTGAACGAACGCAATACAAGCAAATGTGGCTTTCCATCAGAAAAGGGTCCTTATGGCGTTGACGTAAGGTCCCTTTTCTGATGAACAGCCACAAATATTTAAGAATGCATAAGAATGCTCACGCTATCGCGCGTCTGTGTGAATACGTGTCGCGCCACGCGCTCCTAAAAGGCCGAAGTTGGACTACTTGGTTGTTTTTTTATTTTTACTTTGGTCAGCACAGTGGCGTTGGAAGCGAGAAAATTGAAAATTAAGGGGGGAGGGGGTTTACGTGCCCACGTCTGAAGCTAGTAATACGTGTTTCACAAAACAGACACCCTTTATCAGATATAGTCCAATTAACGAGCGTGGTCACATCTGAAAAAGCCAATCGCAGCATAATTCATGAAAATGAATGTTGAGACGCATTTTTGATAAGTGACAAGATAACGAGGATTAATTCTTCGTACCTACAAACACCTGTTGATTGGAACATGAACATCTGAAAAGACGAAAAGTTCTTCAGAAATTACTACACACTCGAGTCCTAAATTGGGAATATTCCCGAGTATGGCACACCACTACTTATGAGCAAAAGAAATGGGTATCCGTTATTCTACACAAAATGAAATAGTACATTGTGTACCTAGGGCGGTAAGTAAGGAATTACAAACGAGTGTTTGTTATAAGCCCGAGGTGAAACCGAGGGCTTTAATAACACGAGTTTGTAATTCCTTTACCGCCCGTGGCACATACAACGTTTTTCATCACACTTGTGAGGAAATCTTACTAATCGTACCAGTATGACAAGAAAATATTAAAACAGACAGTGACGTTAGTGATATTATGTCCATAGACAATGCGAATGTCAAGTCACGTTCGGAAACCATAGCGGTAAAGACCTAAAGTGGTTGATTTTATATTTAAACATTTAATTAATGTTACCGAAATATGTGTTTATTTCAGTGATAAAAGTTAAAAAAGTAAGTTGGCGTTTCCTTTGAACATGACAAATAAGAGTAAAACAGAACCAGCGTTTCAAATTTAAAAAGAAAACCATTACGCCCTAGGGCGTAATAGCTCATTTACGGCCCGCAAAACCTACGTGTAATGCACCATTTTCGAGCAAGTGTGATGAAAAAGAATATAAGAACCAATCACAAACACCACTTGTTCGAAGCCAGTTGAAAACAATGTTCAGATTCAACACAACAACAAATACTTAAGATTAGTAACATTATGATATTGCACAAATGAATAAATACAGGGTGACCACTATTTACAACAATCAAAATTCCCTGACTTTTCCCGGTTTTCCAGCCGTTTTTTCTAGTTTTTCCCTGACTATAATCTTAACCCTTAAATGCATGTTTTTTTCTATCGTTACTAAAAAAATATGTGGATACCTAATGGCGTAATAAACACTAGAAAAATATAAAAAAAAAATTAGTAAACTTGTAATCTTTATGATATGTGCTACAACATTATACTAAAAAATAATTACTTATTTTGTTAAAAACCGTTATAAACACACTCAACGAAAACCTTAAATATTTAACTTTTTCAAAATTGCCGCCATTTTGCTCAAAAAATCTAATAACTTTTTTTTTAAATACACTTTTGCCAAAAATATTTATGGATGTATTCGGAATCTAACACGTAAATGTCACATTTATTAAAAAAAGTAATAAATGTGATTTTGGATAGCTGCATATTGCTGCACTGGCCAACAAATATACGATGCAGATATACATCATTATTATTCATTTAAGGGTTAAATGTAATAAGGATGAAATATACAGGGTGTTTGGTCCATCGTTTGCCAAATTAAAATGGCGGATAGGTGGGGTTATTTTCTATCCCTCTACGCTCTCTAAAAACATTTTTGGCCCACGTGTATTTTTTTTCTTTCTTTTGTTGTTTTTAAAGAATAGGGTACTTGCCTGTAGTCAATATAAATTACTTCACGCTAGCCTTGAAATCTGCTTTCGAAAATTTGCAAAAATCAACTAAAATTCACCTATTTAACGTTTTTAAACGATTTTTAAAAGACCAAAAGCTATAAATGAGGAGATGATTTGATGTTTGAGCACAATGACGTCATTATGCTTTTTTTCATAGAAACTTCATACTATCCGAGCGTTTTGACAATTCATAAAAAGTAACTGATTTGATCTGTCAGGAAAGTACCCTATTTACAGGGCCGACGCGTTTAAATTTGAATTAAAAAAAAAGTAAGTGCAAAAGAGATGAAATGTTTATTGCATCGTGATGTGTAACGTTAATTTTATACAAATATTATATAACGTTAATAAAATAAATTAAATCAAATTACTGACATGTTACTGCTAGTTTTTTTTTATTGACCTTCAAATGTTTTACAACATGTAAAAATTTTGACAAAGATGAATTTTGATTTGCAATAAAAAAAAAAATGAGGCCCACGTTCCTAAAATTGTTTAAAAAAATTCTGTGCTCTATCCTCTTTCTAATGATGTACAATAATCCCAAAGAACCTTTCATGAACTTTATTTTTTCCCGATTATTTGTAACGGACGCAACAGGCAAATTAACGATGCCCAAACATTGACGCTGTATGTTTGCGGGTTTTCATTTTTCGGCGACCAGGCTTGCAGGTTGTGAAGATGTAAATTCCCTGACCTTCAATAAATTTCCCTGACAATTCCCTGACTTTTCCATGACTAGTGAAATTCCCTGACATTTCCCGGTTTTCCCGGTTTTCCAGAAAGTGGCCACCCTGTAAATAGAATTCAGCCACACACTTTATTGTAAACAGTTTAGTTATAGGCAGTTGGAGTCGCAGTAAGGTAGTCATGGTCCAAGCAATTAAAATAACCACTAAACTCATAATGAGCGACTTCAAATAATATGAGTCACACTTGTATTTTTTTCTTTCGATTTAAATGGAGACGCGTAGATTAATATGCATCTCTGAAGCAATCTGCTTATAATATTACTGAACGCAAATAAAATTTTAACAAAAAAATGGCCCATAAAGAACATAAAATATAAACTTTCCAAAATTGCCCAAAATATCGGGCACAAACATAAAATAAACAAAAAACAATATTTTGTTTGAAAATCTCTTAAAAATCTAAAACGTCACACATTTTAGGTATCAATTCAGACTTACAAATCATTAGAAATGAGATATTGTCCAATACATATTAAATTTTAATAATCTTTTAATATCACCCATTCACACAACCGAGTCGACAATTAATTCCTTAATAAATAAAGTAAATTGATACACATTCAATTTTAAAAGTGAATTAATTGTTATTAGTTTTAAAAAAACTTTTTTATAAATAAAAAATTATGTATGTGAATACAAATTAATGGACGAAAAATGTTCAAAAAAACAAGACCTGAACAAGACACTTACATAGGCAGCCCTAGATTTACCTTAAAAACAACTGTTCATTCCAAATTTTGATATGATAAATACATTTAATAATAGGCATATAGTATAGTCATTGTTAGATATTTGTATATAACAGAGATGCCAAACAGCACATCCAGATCCAAATGGCACTCAATTTGTATAATAATAATATAATAGATATAAATTTAAGTTAGGATCCCACACACAGGAGACTTCTAAGATTGCGACTAAAATACAAATATGAAATATGTATATAACTTTCATTAATAAATATAACAAGGATTTACTAAAAACACCGCAAATGCTGTATGGTTCACAGTGTAAATTATTGAAACAGTTCAATAGTTCAGGTTCAAAAACAGTCATATGAGTAAACAGCTTAATTTGAAAAAAAATGAGTAAGAAAGCATGCAGGTGTAAAATACCTTCACTGAAAGCTTTCTTTTGATCGACGAGTGTTACTTTCAAATTAGGATTAGGATAGAACTAAATCATATCAATCAATATATAACTGAGAAGCATAACACTGTAAGTATGGAAAACGATAGGACTTACAGCGTTATGCTTCTCAGGTACGGATATTTCGTAAGTACCATACAGCAAACACCGTTATTGGGGTTCGGTTCAGGAGGTCCAAGTCGTATTTAGCCATAGTAAGTGAAACGCCTTAGTTGTATATTGTTCAGGTAGAGAGATGTCTGTGTAAAACATCCTCATTGCAATATTCCAGAGTATACGAAAGGATTTGGTTGTAAAATGTCTTAATATTTTAAAGTTTTTATAGGTATGGGCCAGATAATCATAACAACCAATGTGGTAGAATGTCTAGGTTGCATAACGATAATGCATAATTTTATTATTACCTCACCAGTATTCCAAAATCCTTATTCCAACAAATTACATAGTTAACGAGGCCAATTTTTTAAATCCATCTATTCAGGATAGATTGAAAACATTATTCATACAACCTAGTCGTTTTACAACCATAATGTTTTACATATTTGGACATTTTGCAACTAAGACATTTTGACGATCAAGACCTTTTGCTAAGATAATCCTTATACAATTAAGTTGTTCTGCCTACTTATGCATTTTACAAATTAGACATTTTGCCAAGTAAGTCTTTATAAAACTAAGACTTCTTGCCAGGCAGGGGCGTATTTTGAATTTTGCGCCCCAGGCCAATAAGTTTCGCCGCCCCAGAAGAAGTAAAAGTTGGTTGAATGGCGCCGAATCCAAAACAAAATGCATTGACGCCCCTGCTTCTTGCACACCATGACAAAATACGACTTTGACCTCCTGAACCGAACCCAGTTATTGCACACATTCATGTCAGGTGTGATCTGAGGAATGTACAGATATGTTGTTTTTCTGATTGTATTCAAATGGTATTCCATAAATCTATGATAATCGTAAGATGTATGTGAAGTCCCCAACCACCACTGGGTCAGCATGGGGATTACGTCCCATTTATTCCCGTTTATATGAGCAGGCCTGTGCCCAGTTGTGGGACGTATATTGGCTGATGATGGTTTCCCAACGGTATAGAGAGCCTTATGGATATGCCATGCCTGTCTGCAGCACCATTTGTGACTTCATTCCACTTTCCAACAGTAAGGCTCTCTACAGAGCACCGCCGTTTATTATGCACAGAGCAAATGGTCTGCAAAATATATATATATATATTTTTTAAATAATATGGCGCACACGCCCTGACGTGCAATGTCGACGTTTCGAATCAGACACACACAAGGAGAGTCATAGAAATAATTTAACAACAGTCTGCATTGTCTGCTTAGTGCCTGTAATGTTATAGTCTCTCTGTCAAACATTATTCCCAATTCAAAGCTATCTCAAGCTGTTGGCAAGTGGCCACACTGTGTGTGCATTATTTTCGACCTTGTGATGTCCAAGCAAGCACTACCACTGAATAAGCATTAGTACTATGTACAGTCGAGTTCATCATTATCTGAGCAAAGAACGGATCAAAAATATCTGATCTAGTTCTTATGCTTCTGACAATAGGGTCTTGTTCAGATATTTTTGGTCCAATCTTTGCTCAGATAATGATGAACTCGACTGTACAGAAGCCTCTCTCCGTAACAAAACTGCCATTGGCGTTGGATGACCGGACGGAGCTTACCCACATCTGACCATCTCTCTCTATCGCGTACATAACGCGTGCTTTTTTCCACCTACGGTGGCGATATTTAATAACAATCACCCCGCGACAGAATCGTGGAGTGAGTCTGTTCTTGCACTACCACTCCCATGATGATTTAGTTGACTGTTATGCAATGGCAGACCACTATTAGTGGCCTCTATTTATTCGTAGAAGTTACTGTTAGGTTCATCTTTCTTTAAAACAGTGAGCCCAGAGTTGGTACTTTAGTTCAGATTCTTATGAATAATAATGGTTTGGCTGTACACTCCTCATCACAGACATGAATTAATCCTTACACTCCTCATACATACACACATTGAATGATAATGTGACATGTTTCATATGTAACATTAAATATTGTTACCGATAATATTTATTTAGAAATTATTAATCAATAGTTACAATACAATTTAAAAAACATTTTTGGTTTATGTAATGGAATATAATCAAGATTCGGAACAAACATGAAAATTATAATATAAGCATCACAGTTTCAGCAGTTTTCTTACATGTCACTGTATCATCAAATGTATTAGTTAAATCTAGTTGTGGATTCAGAGCACAAGCTTGTCACTTTGGATGGCCAAGTTAAGTGCTTCCAAATCCTTGAACACATGATTATAAGCTGGTGGTGTCTCAGTTATGTTAGCAGAGACCAGCACAGCGTGCCAGCCTGCAGCCTTTGCTCCCTCGTAGTCCTTCTTCAAGTCGTCTCCGATGTGGAGGCACTCCTGGGCTGACAACGTGGACTTGTACTGACTCATAGCGTGGCTGAATATCTGCTTGTCCGGTTTGCTGCAGCCCACGTCGTAAGATGTCAAAACGAAATCAAAATGGTTACCGAAGTTAACGTTTTGTAATACCTCATACAGTCTGGGATCGTAGTTTGAGATGACGCCGACCGAAATGTTCTTCTCGCGTAGAATGTTGAGCAGTTGCTCGCCTCCCTCGGCCCGCTTCCAGCACTTGGACGTTTTGAAGTCTTCTATGAGTGTGTCGGCGATACGGTCGACGTCTGCCGTGGCCGGGAGCAGCCCCGTGAACGACGCCTGCACGATCTTCCGCCACCACCCGACCCAGGCTATGCTATCTTTGCCGAAATTAGGGTGCTCTTTATCGACAGATTTGAAGCTGCCAAGCAATTGGGTTTTGACCTGTTGCGCGTCCACGGTGTAGCCGAAATCCTGCGCCACGGCGGCGTAGTGCTGCCAGGGCGGCGACCGAAACTTTAATATTGTGTTGGTCGCATCTAATGTAACCAGTTTTATACCCCGGAGACTCATATTGTTGAAGTTTTAGTCATCACAGCTAACGTTTGTTGCTATAGTAATCTTGTATTTCTTCATGATCGGACAATACTTCTCTGTCCTTTAATTTGGAAGCGACGTTTTTGTATAAAAGAAAAGCAGAAAACTTAAAAAACAGCACAGTACAAAAATAAATACAAATCAATGATTTTTTCATGGTTCCTCCATTTCAATTGTAGACTAAGATTTATAACTTTCAGCCATGACACTCAAAAACTAGAAAAAGTATATAATTATATCAGTTTTTTATCCTACAATGAGTGGATAAATATAAAAGAATTTGGTTACTTCCACTTTGTATAATTAGCAACAATTGATCTATATTAATAATTATCATTATTCCAAAACAACAAACAACAATAATATTTACGCCTGTGAAAAAAAAAAAAACAAAAAAACATCTCTACCACGGCTGCTCTAAAGATAACGTAACGTCTCTTAACTGTCACCTGTCAGTTTTATTATCGTATCAGTATCAATCCTCAGAACCCTGAACCAAAAAAGCTTTGCTCTTGTGCTATATAGATTGCATATTTATCAATTTTGTGTTTTCGCATAATACATAAGCAACAAAAACTGTATTCAGGACCATGCCGTACGTGAGTTCAGGTATAACAGCTTTAATTTAATATTACTTTCGCACGAGTTTTACAAGAATTGGGCCACGTCAGTGCTTGTTATGATACAGCTATGCCTCGAAGTTACTATAAACTTTAACCTTCGATTTTTTTTTTATCAATCCATATGCTATTAAATTATAATCGATGATCACACTGTGCTTGTGATATCTATATCTAAAATAAGCTCTCATTATTGTAAAAGTTTGTATGTTAAAATGGATTTCATGTTGATAGGCAACCCTGACGTCATTTTACAGTAGATTATATGCGTAGGCGCATCGGGGGCAGGAAGCGCCTGAAGTATAACTTCCCTCATGCTATGTAGTTTACTGCTAGTGGCTATCTATGTTCTATGGCAAATTAATTGGATGGGGCCTGACTAATGTTGTAATAAGTGTTAGGTTCCTGTCTCCATGGCCTCAGGAGCGGACTCCTTCAGGCCACGGAGAGGACAACAGCGTGCAGTGTCCATACAAGCAGGGCAATGTTTGTTGTTTTTTAATGAACATCACTAGACACCCCGGCCTCTAGCCGGGGGCCTGTGCATTGTTCTGTGCCAGCCTATTGCTGGGTGGATTTCAGAGTGTTTCAACCGCTGTCATCACTGATCCCAATATTATGATGACATTAAATAATATTTGACCAAAACTTGAAAAAGTAGGTACTATTTTCGAATTTAAAATAATGGAATACATTCTTAAACAAAATCGTCGAAATTTCGGGATTGGTGGAGCTGTTGAATGCTGTGAAATCTACCCCGTTATGCCACTTTTTTATGCATAAGCAGTATGTAAAGGTGATGTATAATTACTTAGCATGCTGGTGTTGTTTTGCAGATGGCACTGTGGGCAAGAGGCCCTTCAGCCTGTACGCCATGCTGTGGGCTGTGCTCAACTTCTTTTATCTCTTGTAAGTTCGTATTTTGTTTAATGCTAGTGGACCCTCTTGGGAATTCGTTTGCAGAGGTTCACCTAAGTTAAATGTTTCTGTTTGGCTTTGGTTTAGGCCAGTGGTTCTTAACTTTTTAGTAGGGACCGTTTGACAAAATGAGTGTCTTGCCATGGACCACCAACTGTTTGGAATGAATATAAAGTAAATAGGTTTGAAGGTAATACAGTATTTTTTCGGATGGCTTTGCGAACCACTTGGGGAGCTTCCAGGGACCACCGGATAAGAACCACTGGTTTAGACGGATATAAAGTATCCTATGTGTTTTCCAGGGCGTAATCTACCCCTACACCAATGCTATTACTTATTATTAACACTCCTTAGTATACTTTCTGAATCTGTGCAATATACTCATGCGTAAGCAATACGCATACATCCATAAAATTTGTCTATAAAAACTTAAATTAGTGTCAAAGTTAATGCACTTTTTTTACATACAATCTTTTTACATTGCATAAAAAATATGGATAGATAATTTTTAGGCGCATTCTTGGACTACATAATGTCGCCGTCATGAATGAAAGAAAGAAATTGGTATAACTTTTTATGCACAGCTTAGATGAAATCTTTATATGTATATTTAAGATTATGTTACTAAACATATGTTTCTAATTCTATTTATTATATATTAGAGTTTTCTTAATTATACTTTTACTTTTCATTGGGTTATTAAAGTACATTGCTTATGACATGTTTGGGAAGTCCATTTAGTGTATGAAGTAAAAAGTTTGACTATACTCGTTTACTATAAGTGTTGGACCGTAAGGGCTTGTGCACACGGTGTCTTTAAAACGCGCCATCGATGCGCATTTCGTAGCGCTGTCCCTTTTTACACCCTCAAAATAAACAGAGACAGCGCTATGACGGCGCGTATAAAACACGCCGTGTGCACAAATCCTAAGATGAGGTGACTCTATTATCATTGTTGGTGTGTATTGCAGCTACCAGACGCTGATCAACGCGAACTACAATAAGCATGGCGAGAAGTACTCTCGGGACTACAGGAGCCCGGGCAGCGGGTATGTAGCACTGTTAACTACGCAAATACGAACTAAAACCAGTTACAGGCATAAATACAGAGTGTCCTTATTGTTCACTCACCAGAAATATACCATAACAATGGGACATGCAAAGATACCTGTCAGATGTACTACTATTTATTTTGAAGGATCGAAGGGAACATACAAAATTTTTTCCACAAAATCTTCACATGCTACAACGACTCCCGTCTAAGAGGTCATCACTTAAAGCTGGACTCTCATCGCTCACATAGTACCTAATCCTCATAAACACTTTCTGAGCGACAGAGTGGTGAAACTAACAGTAACAAACTGCCAGAATATGTAGTTTCGGCATCTAATGTCAACCAATTTAAGAACAGATTAGACAAGCATATTTCCACTCAAGCACGTCAATAAGTTAATATCTCACTAGATACAGGCATTATCAGTTGTCCCAATCCCAACTGCGTCCCTGATTAAATAATATAATATAATGTAATAATGATAATATAATTATTACATTATATTATATTATTTAATTATATTTAAGTGTGTTTATTCAGGCAGAGCACAAAAACTAAATTTACTAACTACAGTCGAGTTCATTTACATCACTTACGGGAACAAAAATATCTGAACAGGACCCTATTGTCAGGAGCATAAAAGCGTGTTCAGATATTTTTGTTCTCTTATATGTGTACATGTAAATGAACTCGACCGACTTGTGTACCTTTACAAAAAAGTATTTATGCCACACTTGGCCATAAAGTAGCTTTTTCCGCACGCTGCGCGTACGGAAAAAGCCGCTTTCTGGCCAAGTGTAGACATAAAATAATGTACACAACACGGGAGGTAATAAAGAAAGCCCTCGATCGCATATTTACGTCCCTCGCTTGCAGCTCGGGCCGCAAACTTTTGCGATCTCGGCCTTTTTTTGTATTACCACCCTAGTTGTGTAATATACTATTTCGCCAACATGGCGAAATAAAAAAATAAAAGTCTTGAATGCAACCCCCGGGTCAGTAAGAAACAATGGCGCGCAGTTTGGTGCGTGCCCTGGGCGCCGTATTCCGTCGCTACGCCCCTGGCTTCGTTTGTACCATGGTGTAAGACGGCGTAAGAGACGCGCGTCGTGCGTCTGTGTAAATACGTGTCGCGCGCTCCTAAACGGCTGAAGTCGTACTACTTGGTTGTGTTTATACTTTGGTATTGTTGCAGGCCTCCGCGGCCGCCGTCGCGGCGGTTCGGCGGCTTCAGCTCGGGCTCGGGCCCCGCGCCGCCGCCCGCCGGCGGCTGCGGCTGCGGCTAACCTGCACCCGCCACACCATCGCTCCTGATTCTTCGTACATTTAACTCTTGTAATAAAATAATTTAAACGGATTTAACCGTGTATATCGTCTGATTTCCGCCTAGGCCAGGGGTTCCCAAAGTGTGCGCCGCGGCGCCCTGGTGCGCCGTAGAAAGTAGAGGGGCGCCGTGAGTCGATCCTCTATCATTGTCTAAGATCACAAATATTCGCGGGTACATATAAAGTACTTGTAAGTGGGAACCCCTGGTCTTAGAGGCCCCAGCGGTGGACAACAACATCGACAATGGATAGATGGCTCTTACATCAACGTCCATTCAAAAAGCGTCTTCTCCTTACTGTTCTACATCGTGCTATCGAAGTGTAACACACTCAATATATAACACTTCCAACCATCTTCCGTCGGACTTCGGTCCCCAGGCACAACACCCGCCTGGAGAGAGATCTCTCTATTGTCCTCTCTTCCACAGACCCTTATATGCCCAAAAGCATGACTTGTCTTCTCAATACCAAGTGCCTAGGGGCCCTGTATCTCTAAATACAGGTATGCGCATATTAGTGACTTGTCGGTCTTTATACATTAACAAAGTGGAGAATTCGAGTATTGTTTTTGGTCAACTCCCGGTGAGTTCCGCTCTCTCTAGCTTCGCGTCGGTGGAATCGCACCCTAACCCGAAAACGTTGAAATGTAAAACTAAGTAATATATGCGATTTGACCCGTTTAAATTGTACGTGAAAGTGACGCTACAAATTTTACGCCATTTTCCATTCAAAATTAATTTTGGTTAAATATGCCACGTAACTTTTGGCCAATACATACCTAGGAGTTAATTCTTCGGTGTGTATATAGTAGGGTGCTTTATATTTTGTCGATATTTTTATTTCTTGCGGAGCACCCTCTAAAACTTGAATAAAAAATCTAAACAAAAAACGGAAGTTATTGTGTCCTAAATCGACAAAATATGAAAGATCCTAATATGTAGATCTGAATTCTGACGATTAACAGTGAAAATAAAGCACTTTCAACGAGAAAATAACCAATATGCCAGGTATGAAATGAAAACATCCCTTCTTAACACCACACAAAAACCCATCGCCACAAATCCACGCGGCCATTGGTGGATTTTGTGCCATATGTATACAAAAAAGACGTTAAAATTCGCCCCATAACGCCCACTTTTTAAAATCAATACGTCTTATGTTACAGTGGGGCTGATAACCGACTTGATGTTTACCATGTTTGTGTCTAAAGTCATTTATGACAAATATTAATATTAAGTTTGAGAGACACAATTTCAAAAAGGTTGCATATCGTTTAAAAGAGAAAAAAATGTGATTGGTTACAAAACTACTACCTTAATGTGCGAAATTCATTTGATGCTATAGTTTTTTGTTCAAGACTAACAATAAGTACTAGCTCCGCCCCTTTGGTACGTATTTCGTGAGGCCGTTTTTCGGCGTCAGTTACGCTTCCATACTTATGTTTCGATGGCTATCCCTCCCTTAGACTCTATATTTACGTGCTTGCCCCAGCTTGTGGCTGTATCTGTAGTTGGGCCCGGGCTTGTGGGGAGACACCCGGGCCCTTCCGGCCCCGTGCAACCCTGGACTCCTTCGCATTGTCCTAGACTTTTTATTACCTACATTCCGTACCCACACTACACTCGAAGTCTAATTAAACGTTTAATAAAACGAAAATAAGAATAGGTCATTCAAAACTTCGTTGCCGAATTTGCCCCATATACTAATAGTTAATAAAGGGGTCATATAGTATGTCACACTAATTTAGTGATTTTTAGACCCCTCCCCCGTCCTTGTCACAGTTGGTTACATTTGTTGACCTCCTATAAACATATTGTTCGCAAGTCAAATTAAATTAGAGGCTAGATTGACAACGTAAGTGTGAATTACCCAACACACAATATTCTACTGAGCTCTGCGTATTTGAGATCGGATTTTCGACTTCGACTGTAGGCACATGCATTTTGTTTGCTGTAAAACTATTTAATTATACTGGCTCTTCATTATTTGATTTAGTATGTAATATAGATCTTATTTTTAATTGTATCTAACTATATTAAAATGAAAAATTATTAAACCTCAACTGTGTTTTAATTAACTTCATCACCTATCTCTCTCTGAAATTATTACCTAGAGAGAATAATAAACCGAATCGACTTCAAAATAACCTCATCAACAACAAAGGCTCGAGTTTACTATAAAAAATACCAAAATTACTATTGGACTGGACTATAGGCAAAATAGGCGCATGCTTGTCGTGGAGTTGCGGAAAACAAGCCCGCGTAAACCTATAACCTACTATGGGACTATAACATTCGAACGGTTCGTTCGATTTCTGCAAGATTCCATCTTTAGAATTTGATTTGGTACCAACAGGACCTGTTGGGAGATAGACAAATAAATTGACATTTTCCAAATAATCCCAGCCGTCTTTGAGTAATCGGGAAATATACATTAAAATAATACATAACAATATTACATTACACAACTACGGTGGTAATACAAAGAAAGGCCGAGATCGCAGAAGTTTGCGGCCCGAGCTGCAAGCGAGGGACGTAAATATGCGATCGAGGGCTTTCTTTATTACCTCCCGTGTTGTGTACATTATTTTATGTCTACACTTGGCCAGAAAGCGGCTTTTTCCGTAAGCGCAGCGTGCGGAAATAGCCACTTTATGGCCAGGCGTGGCCATAATAGTACATTACATACCGAGGCCAGTAAAGTATTCTTACTTTACTGGCTTCGGTATGTAATGTCTCAGATCACATGTAATTGAACAAATACCGTAAGGTCGGGTTACTTTGGCCAAATATAGGGTAACTTTGCCCACCTTACAACTTACATATCTCAGATCTATAACGTCTGATAATAAACATAAAAACATGAACGGTCATCTAAAACCAACCACATGGCAATGTGCCGTAATTTAAATGCAATAATAAAACCTGAATTGAGTTAATCCCTATTGGTCAAAGTTACCCCCCAGGGCGAAAGTAACCCGACCTTACGGTATGTGATCTGAGGCTTTCTTATTTACTGGCCAAGGTTTGTATACTATACTATTTTCTGTTCGACGGAGCCAGAAAGTGGCATCTTTGTTTAGCGCAGCGGCCGGCAAGGTGACGCTTTCTGGCCCGAGTCGCTATGGTTCATTGAAAGTCGGTTATTTTGAATTTTGCTATTATTTGGAGTCTTTTAAAATGGGGGCTTGTGAGAGGTGGCTTCGTCAATAAAACAACAAAATACTGACTAAAATACTTTTATTGCAATTACGTATCACGAGTCTACAAACATAAATTAAGTACTCTTATAACATAACACTATTATGATCTACCTTATGTAATGGTAACTCGAGGCTTAGGCGGTAACTTTAACAATAGCTCTGTTGATAGGACCAATAATTTATTACAACCTAGGGCGGCAAAATAAAGAATGATCCTGATTGGAGGTGTGGTCCGATCTGCAAGAGGACCATAAATATGCGATCTCGGTCATTGTATATGGGAAATTTTATTTTAAAATGTACGGTTAGGCGAAACTTAAGCTATGTTTAAATTAGTACATTACACAACTAGGGTGGTAATACAAAGAAAGCCCGAGATCGCAGATGTTTGCGGCCCGAGCTGCAAGCGAGGATCGTAAATATGCGATTGAGGGCTTTCTTTATTACCTGCCGTGTTGTGTACATCATTTTATGTCTACACTTGGCCAGGAAGCGGCTTTTTCCGTATGCGTAACATGCGGAAAAAGCCACTTTATGGCCAGGTGTGGCATAATAGTACATTGTGTATCTAGGGCGGTAAGTAAGGAATTACAAACGAGTGTTTGTTATAAGCCCGAGGTGAAACCGAGGGCTTTAATAACACGAGTTTGCAATTCCTTTACCGCCCGTGGCACACACAATGTTTTTCATCACACTTGTGAGGAAATTTTAATAAAATAACCTTACTTTTCGACCCAGTATGACAAGAAAATATTAAAACAGACAGTGACATTTGTCACATATGTCCATAGACAATGCGAGCGTCAAGTCACGTTCGGAAACCATAGCGGTAACGGCCACTTTAGTTGATTTTATATTTGCAAAATAAAGAAATACATTATTTAAACATTTAATTAATGTTACCGAAATATGTGTTTATATGTATTTGCAATTACTGTTATCTTTAAATAAATATTACAGTGATAAAAGTTAAAAAAGTAAGTTGGCGTTTCCTTTGAACATGACAAATAAGAGTAAAACAGAACCAGCGTTTCAAATTTAAAAAGAAAACCATTACGCCCTAGGGCGTAATAGGCCATTTACGGCCCGCAGAACCTACGTGTAATGACACCATTTTCGAGCAAGTGTGATGAAAAATATTTTATGCTCTTGTATATTTGTAAGTATATACAGTTCGATGGGTTCTCTATAAGAGTACAAATTATTTAGCCAATATAACAGAACTGAGAAGACTATAATAGGCCAGAATAGGCTATTTGATGACATCAACACCATCACCACCATCTTACCCACTAACCTGCCGCCAAACAGCAGTTTTCGCACTGTTGTGTTCCGGTGTGGGAAGCCAGCGGGAAATTACTAGCATAGAGGCATTCTGTCTTAGTCCTCAGGCTTGACAACGCATTTGTAATATTAAGATTGCAAATGTCCATGGGCCTCAGCAGTCACTTACCATCAGGTGGCCTGTGTGCCCGTTTGCCTTTCCCATGACAAAAAAAAAATAAATTAGCTTCATTTTATGAAGTGTTAAACGCTCTGGAAAAGTCTAGGTAACCATGGCAACGAGGCACAAGAAAAAGTTGAATGACCCATGTGCTGCTTCAGTTAGTTTTGTGATATTTTGAAGTGGACATGCCCATATCGGTGAGGTCTGGCGGGGTTGAGAGCATCGAAATATAATGTATGGAACGACAGTCTTACAAAATTGACGTTGAAAGTTGCCTCACAACGTCCACTTTATAAATACGTCTTATGTATCAAGTGGTATTGATAACCAACTTAATGTTTACTATGTGTGAGTCTAAAATCATTACTGACAAATATATATTATATATGTTGTTAGTTTGACGATCATAATATAAATACGTGTAAATTGACCTAAGGATAATTTATATTCTTATTTTATATTATGGAATAAAGAAATCCAAATCTATTAGTATTAAGTTTGAGAAGTCTTCATTTTTGGATAGGTTTTTGGGACATTTGTGGGAAAAGACAAAAATTTCTTCAGTAATGAGCTCCGCCCCGTCAGTACGTATTCCGCGGGGCCGATTTTGAGCTTCAGTTACGCTTCCATACTTATTATTAGAGATGGGCCGACTACGGATTTTGCCGACTAGCTAGTCGGCCGACTAATCGGTTCTCAATTTGTCGATTAATCGGCCGACTAGTCGGCGTTGCTGATCATAGTTATAGCTATGTTCGAGTGTAATCGGAAACGCTCGGTTCGCTTCGTCTCCCCGCCATTTGTTGTCACGCGTTCGTGTTTTGATCAGTTTTTAACTAATTTGAATATTATTTTTTTTTGAGTAGGTAAAGTACGTAAAAATGTAAAATAATTAAGAAAAATATGGTTTAATTTCTTCTGTGTCCTATATTCTCCGCTAGGTAACAGTGCCGAATATTCGGCATTTTTTTTGTCGACTAGTCGCCGATTACAAATGATGCCGACTAGTCGGCGTTCCCGACTAGTCGGCCCATCTCTACTTATTATATTTCGATGGTTGAGGGTATGGAAATGGCCATATTGGTGCCGCCCGATTAGATTGGGGGTTCAGTAGACGTCGTTGAGCTGGGTGAAGCGTATGGGCAGCACGGCGACGGGCTCGGACGAGTTGGGCTTGCCCACGTACACGCTCCACGTGCGCTTGTCCAGGTCGAATATGCCTGCATGTGGAAATAGTACATTACACAACTAGGGTGGTAAAACAAAGAAAGCCCGTGATCGCAGATCTTTGCGGTCTGAGCTGCAAGCGAGGGCTTTCTTTATTACCTCCTGTGTTGTATACATCATTTTATGTCTACACTTGGCCAGAAAGCGGCTTTTTCCATACGCGTAGCGTGCGCAAAAAGCCACTTTATGGCCAGGTGTGGCATAATAAATACAACATCGGTTATTTATGGGTGTAAAGGTGGTTTTCTACCGGCAGGGCGAGACGAGACGAGGATTGTAATATCTCAGTTTTGCAATGGAATTGAACTTGGTGCCCATATAATGAAATGAAGTACATGTAAAGACCTATTTAATGACACAACTCTCAGCTCTGTTGGTTTTGGGTCAATTTTGACGCATGGTCCTTTATATTATTCATTAGTCTGGATTGTGATAGGCTACTTGGTGACAGTTCAAATCAGCTTTTTTTTATGAAGTGTCAAACAAAACAAAACGCTCCGAAAGTATGCAGTTTATGAAATACTATTTTGTGACGTCATGCTCAACATGGTGCTTTATTTTTAGTTTTTACCATTGTAAAATCGTTGATGGCCCGAAAATAAGTTTGAATGATTTTATCCGGGCTGTTTTGGAAGCGTAATTTGCTGGTTACAATTAATGAATTTGTTTTGATTGTTGTAAAATACCCTATTGTATACGTATTTAATAAGTTATTATTTTATAAGCTAAAAAAACCCTCACCGGTAGCAATGGTCTGCACTAGGGCGTCTTGGCGGCCCTGCCACACGGAGTACTCGGGCCCGGCGGCGTCGGACAGCACGTCGGCGACGTCGCGGCGGCTGTTGGGCGCCGCGCGCCGCTGGATGGCGCCCAGCCGCGCCAGGCTGCTGTCCACGATCATGCCCGTCACCTCCGTCACGTTCAGGTTCTGGTAGCTGGAACGCCAAATGCCATTAAGTAGGCTGACCAGATCCGATTCCCGGTTTCAAGGGACTGCAATATGGTGAATTAACAGTAACTCTTTGTTATTGTTTACAACATGTGACGCACGGTTTAGGTTATAGCAATGCAAGTAAGCGAGGTTGTACTTTACACTATAGAGCGGATGCGAGTGAGGTGCTCAAGTTGCAAAATAGACAACATTTCATATTTTCAAAAGATCTTAATTCGAAAACCATTTCGGTACAAATGTATTTTATGCTCAAAAAAAATATTTTTGGATTTTTTTTCTTATTCATTTTGGAGAAAATCGTCAATTAGTGTGAACCGGAAGTGTGACGTCACTTTCCCTGCATTATCGAGAGAGACCTTAGTGCTGAAACAATTAAAAAGTGTATCGTATCCGGTTGTCATTTTCTGACATATCTGCCGTCTGACGTTTATTTGTTTTGAAAATTGTTACGACTGCTTAGCGGTTTTAGAGGTTTAATTTTCTTACCGTGGGTTCATTTGCACATTTTCAAAGACCTTAAAAGACTTGGCACTTCCCAACTGGACTCCGATAACGCATCCAAACATTATTCACTTGGCATTCTATAACCGGATCGGACACCGATTTAATTCTGATATAAAGAAGACATCAGAACGTTTTTCTCGTGCTATCAGACGAATCTGCCGCGTGTTGAAATTATGATAATGTTGGAGTACATATCGGCAAGTGATAAATATAATCCAGCCCAAATAAGAGGAGCAAAAGCAGCACCTGACAGCTCAAGTTCTGAAAATAGTTCTTCCTGTGATTCTCCTAGTGACTCGGAAATGATTACAACAAACGACGCAATAGAAGCAATAGAGGAACTACAATAAAATAATAGGATAGAATTGAATCAGAGATAAAATGTTAAGTTTTATTTTATTTCCAAAATAATTGTATATGTTATGTTTCATTTACTTTTATTATAAACATTTGTCTTTAAAACATATTTCATTTAATTACACCACCTCTACATTCGAAAGATCTACCAAGATATTGACATAAAAATAATCTGACTTACTCAGAATATAGCCTAATTAGCAACAAATCAACCTATAATCTGTTGTATTCCTAAACATGCAAACTGCGAATATGGAGATATACGTAAAGGACTTCCTCATAATCTAATATTATCAGAATCGAATGTGTTTATTTATATCGTCGACCGTAGGCTGAATTAGCGTAAGGGACATAGTTTTGCCTGTCCCTTACCGTCTTCTATCTAGAATCATGACTACCTAATATCTCCTAGAATCTTGACTATCTAAGAAAAAAAACAATATAGAAATATACCTTTTCAGAATATGATTACAAAAGGAACTGGCGATAATAGAATAAATCTTACTCAGCTTTTGACTTAAACCTCAACTGACTGAAACCACATCTGTCTGGTTCCGCCTAAATGGTTAAATCATAAGAATAATAATAAAAACAATTTAGTATCACCATACTATTTATTATAAATACATACTTTTATAATTACCAGTGTTCAGGTATTTCTATGCCATGCCGCGGGATGTCAAGTAGAAATGGTAATATGGATATGCAGCTTGGCCCGCGATACTAATAAAACTATTCGAAAAATAAACACTATTTCGGTGTTGGTAATATGTTTATAGACTAAATGACATTATTATAATGATTGTGGTCATTCACCTCTAGTGGCATAGAAATCCCCGAACACTGATTATTACAATACGAGCACCCCAAGGTGAAAGCACCAGCGTCAGGAGAACCCATCACACCTTGAGATACATATAAGACAGTTTTTGCTTCCAGGGAAGTATCAGGTTCAGAAGGAAGTATGAGAAGTTGGATGTTTCAAGTAAGGGTGGCCTGAATATTGGTAGACGAGGCTTGAGTTCAGCATTTACTTTTGTTGTCCTTTTCATTGTCTTCCAGTATATATAATTTTCCATGTCTTCTTCCAACTGAAATAATAAGTAAAAAAGTTATTTTTAGCTTGTGTTTCGAGGTAAGGTTCTATGCGGAGTTCTGAGATCGATTTTTAAAGGAAATTATAACAGGGAGTACTTACATTTAAATGATCTTCTCATATGAATAAGTTTTTGGACACAGAAGTGTCTTTTAGTCCTGCTGCACGGCACCATTCTGCTCTATTCGTAGTAGGAACGAATAGGAATTGCTTTTCAAGACATGTTATGGAATTGTTTTTGCAACCAGACATGAAGCAATATATAATTAATGGCGTTCGTTCATAGGTTTTACTAGTTGCCATTATTTTCAACATTTAAATCGCGAAACGTTTTAAAAATTTGTAAACAACTACCAAAAGTAACAATAAAATTCCAACCAACAATCATAACCGTAAATTAAGTGTCAATGTCAAATGTCCTTCGCCTGACAGTTATTTTTTTTAATCGTAATTGTCGCTCTGGATTCTAGTTGTTTTTAATGGTAATTGTCGCTTTGGATTCTTGTTGGGAAAGTGACGTCATTTTCCTCATACGCCCTTTTAGAATGAGCTACTTTTCAAACTGCTATTTTTAATTGAAAAATTTAGTTGTAACGAAAAAGAAAAAATACGGGTAGCTTAAAATTTTACCTATTTTCTACCCATCTCATAAAATGAAGGAGTTGAAAATTTGAAATATTGTCAAAGAAGAGAATTGGGTGAAGAATCTGCATGCAAAGAATTTTGCTTGCAAAGGAAAGCGAGAGTGATTGTCTGGGTGGGCTCGCCGTGCGGTCTTGCAACCCAGGGCTCGCGTAAATGGGAGCGGCACCTTCGGCGCTACGCGGAAGCTTGGCCTTCGGCCTCGCGTCGCTATCGCTCGCCCTTCGGACCTGCGGCACTTGGACTCACGTAAATGGGAGCGGCACTGTGACGCTCCGCACCTTAGGGAGTAAATAAGGGCTCGCCCTTTGAGCCTGCGGCCCTTGAGCTCGCGTAAGTGGCAACGGTACTGTGACGCTCCGTACCTTCGATGCTACGCGGAAGCTCGGCCTTTGGCCTCGCGTCGCTAAGGGAAAGAAAGAGAGAGTATATAGAGTGCACTCACATGTTGGTGTGCGCGAGGGAGTCGCGCTCGTACTTGCGCACGCTGACGGCGGACGCGGGCCGCCCGGGCGCTATCTCCGCGTTGTACAGTCGGCGCGCGCCCCACGGCTCCGACCAGATCATGTTGATGTTGAATCCTACAAAAACATGTCATAAGTAAGACACAGGCCGCCTACTGACTGCAATACGGCCACATCTCAAAAAAAAATCCATTTCTTTTTTTCATTTTCTTTCAAGTACCTACTCTGCCGTCCGATATCTAAAACTAGACTAACCTCTATACAACTCCATAGAAGTTAGTCTAGTTTTAGTCATAGAACGGCAGTACTAAGTACGTGACAAAAAAATAAAAAAAATAATGATTTTTTTTTGAAAGGCCGTATTGCAATCAGTAAGCATCTATCTGCGTTTTCTACCGTCTGAATAATGGGGAATGTTCCAAGGAACTGTTTAGGTTGGTGCCTACCGCATCATTCTACCTTCGCACCATTCGTCATCAGCAGGCGGTTCATTCCCATTTCGTTGAGTCACTACACTCAACAACACGTCGGTTCTGTAGAACCTTTCCATGCTAAGATTTTCCCACTGCGCTAAAGTACGGATTTTTTAAAAAGGGTGTCATCAAATTTCTTCGACACCGGCAACGCATTGGCAATGCATCTAGTGTTGCAAATGTCTATAGGCGGCGGTGACCACTTTCCATCAGGTGGGCCGTCTGCCTGTTTGCCAGTCAAAGGCAATAAAAAAAAGTTCACAGGGAATAATAACCACCCGATTCCGATAACTCGAGTACCGTCTTTTCTCCTTCCGAAGTATACTCCATTGAGTTTTTTTAAATGGAACCGAAATGGGACGTCGAAATTTTTAAGCTGTGCTATTGTATCAAGTGGGGTAACAAACGATTTGCAAAAATCATAACACATACTTATTTGCTCCTACCACATAAACTAATTAAAAAGTAAAGAGGGGTGCCGCGAGTCGATCCTCTACCATTATCTAAGACCGTAAATGTTCGCGGGTACCTATAAAGCAACAATACCTATTTTGACCGAACTAGGGTAGGGCGCCGTGACGGAGTAGGTACTAAACTTATAGATACGGGCTGAAAAAGATCGGGAACCCCTGGTCTGGTGTGTTTGGTTGAAAAAGAGTGGGAACCCCTGGTTTGGTGTGTTTGGTTGAAAGAGAGTGGGAACCCCGGTGTGTTTGGTTGAAAAAGAGTGGGAACCCCTGGTGTGGTGTGTTTGGTTGAAAAAGACTGGGGACCCCTGGTGTGGTGTGTTTGGTTGAAAAAGATTGGGGACCCCTGGTGTGGTGTGTTTGGTTGAAAAAGAGTGGGAACCCCTGGTTTGGTGTGTTTGGTTGAAAGAGAGTGGGAACCCCGGTGTGTTTGGTTGAAAAAGAGTGGGAACCCCTGGTGTGGTGTGTTTGGTTGAAAAAGACTGGGGACCCCTGGTGTGGTGTGTTTGGTTGAAAAAGATTGGGGACCCCTGGTGTGGTGTGTTTGGTTGAAAAAGAGTGGGAACCCCTGGTGTGGTGTTTGTTGGTTGATAGAGTATACGTAGTGGCGACTGACCGTTGGCGGCGCCGAGCCCGTCGTCGCGCAGCACGCGCTCGGCGTCGGCGAAGTTGCGCGCGCCCAGCAGCGCGCGGCTGAGGAACGTGCGGGCTGCGACAACACACATTCACACATATTAATAAAAAATAAAAATTAGAGATGTAACGATACCGATACCGATATATCGGTATCGCCGATATTATACAACCGATATTTGAAGAGCGCGAAAAGAATTTGCTGTATAAAAAAAATCTGCAAGAAGTAATTTCAATTTCTGACTTAATTTAATGTATTGGTCTATTACCTTGTGCAATGATAATTACTATGTTAATTAAATCTTTGGTACTACTACAAATAAAAAAAAAATGAATTTTGAGTTGACAATTCATTTATTTTTACTTTACACTTTCAAGGTTGACTCTCTGGTAAATATAGCCAGTAGTCATTGCCATTAGTTATAATAAGGACATACAAATATCTGTAGTTCATACTTCATTATTTAGCTAAGATATCGGTATCGCTATCGGTATCGCCGATATTGACTACTATATATCGGTATCGGTATCGTATCGGCAAAACTGCATATCGTTACATCCCTAATAAAAATGTATTTTATATCACACCTGGCCATAAAGTGACTTTTTCCGCACGCTGCGCGTACGGAAAAAGCCGCTTTTTGGCCAAGTGTAGACATAAAATGATGTACACAACACGGGAGGTAATAAAGAAAACCCTCGATCGCATATTTACGTCCCTCGCTTGCAGCTCGGGCCGCAAACTTCTGCGATCTCGGCCTTTCTTTGTATTACCACCCTAGTTGTAGGTAGAATATGTTTGTATGGATGTACCCACATTGGTGTTAATAAATCAGTTGTTGTTTCCTACTCGCGTAGTTTCATTACATGGTGGCAGCGGTGCTTTGTTTTGTGCGTTTTAATCGGATTGAAGGCATAAAAGTGTTGCTTCGATGTACTAAATATTTAATTAGTACTGTGAAAAAACGAAAAATCACATTAGCCGTCAAGGAACGTGAAGATTGTCTAATTATGGAACACGCGCGACCACCGCCCGAATTGAACATGGAGGGCGGTCCCGTTACTCGTGCTGATGCGTGGAAACGGTGGAAGCAGCAATTCCAACTATTTTTGAAGGCGTCCGGCGTGAGTGGTGAGGCCGCCGGGGTACAAGCCAGTTTGCTCGTCAACCTAATCGGGCCAGAGGGATTCGACGTTTACCAAACCTTTTCATTCGAAACGGAACAAGAAAAAGACGACGTAAACGTCATAATAAAAAAGTTCGACATCTACTTTGGTGCAAAAGTGAATATAACGTTGTTAAGATATAAATTCTTTACGCGAAACCAAGAAGAGGGCGAGTCTATTCAGGCTTATGTAACAGCGCTGAGGCTGTTGAGTAATAGTTGTAAATTTGGTTCCTTGCAAGATGAATTGCTTAAGGATCGCATCGTATGTGGGGTTCGGAACACCACCGTGAGGGACAGGTTATTGAGATGCGACGATCTCGACCTGGACAAGGCGATCAAGATCTGTCAAGCCGAGGAGGTGTCAAAAGAAAGTGGTAAACAATTAGGATTCGCGAGTGAGTGTTCGAGTGGTGTTCAAGTGCATGCAGTGGAGCGGCGCGCCCGAGGCGGTGCACGGGCCGGTCGCCGCGGCGGGCGCGGTGGCGGCGGCGGCGGCGGCGCGGGCGGCCGCGCGGCGCCCCGTGAGTGCGCCGGCTGCGGCGGGGCCGCTGCGCGCTGTGCGGCGCGCGAATGTCCGGCGCAGTACGTTACGTGCTTCACTTGCGGTAATAAAGGACATTTTGCCAGAATGTGTAAGTCACGCTTTGTTAATAGTAGCCATGGGGTAAAAAAGGTATATGAAATAGAGAAGCACAGTTCGTGCAATAGTGATTCCGATGAAATTGAACCATTTTATATGGATATGGTTTCGTGTTCTAGCGGCAAAAATCAATGGTCGGAGACCTTATTTTGTGAGAATGGAGCAGAACAATTTAAACTTGACACGGGGGCCGACATAAACGTCAGTATCTTTTGAAAGATTTGTGTTATTAGGGTTCGATACAAACATATTACAAATTGCAAAAATAAAATTGGAATCATACACGGGCGATATAATTCCAATAAAAGGCGTTTGTAATTTAGTATGGTCGTACAAAAATAAACCTTATAACTTATATTTTGCAGTGGCCAATATAAAATGTCAAAGCGTGTTAGGACGACAGTCATGTGAGGATATAGGGTTGATCTCTCGTGTTAATATTATAAAATTAGACAATTTTGCAAAGCTGTTCAAGGGCTTAGGATGTCTTCCGGGTAAGTACCACATCGTGGTGGATAAGTCGGTTCCGCCAGTCATCAGCGCTACTAGGAAAATTCCATTGGGTTTGAGGGATCGGTTGTCAGATGAACTTAAAAAGATGGAGCAACTTGGGGTTATAAGAAAGGTGACGCATCCTACCCAATGGGTTCACCCACTAGTGTTAGTCGCTAAAAAGAACGGGGGCATTCGCATCTGTTTAGACCCGCGCTCGCTGAACGTGGCGGTGCGGCGCGCGCACTACCAGCTGCCTTCGTTAACAGAGCTAGCCACTCGTCTGCGCGGTGCCACCTGCTTTTCAGTGCTCGATGCCAACTCGGGTTTCTGGGTGGTGCAACTCGACGACGAGAGCGCTGACTTATGTACATTTGCCACGCCATTCGGAAGGTATCAGTTTTTGCGCTTACCTTTTGGAATTAACTGCGCTTCAGAGGTGTTCCATGGTAAAA